>OU426989.1:136374353-136974353 GCA_911387755.1 Chrysotoxum bicinctum | reverse complement strand
TACAAAATGTCTCCACTAAATTTTGCCAGGAAAAAGAATGATACAAGCATTATTTTGCGGGACAAATTTTGACAGCCACCGTATTTCCGAAAGTGATTTTTGTCAAAACTGGTTTTATGTAAAAGGTGCTGATGCTTCTCTTGAAAGCATCAAGAGAAGATTCCAAAAAGGTATGAACGACTTTTGTAAGACAACCCGTTCCAGAGGTACACTAAAAAACACATTAAATTAGATTTATTCTCTCCAACTTAAACCTTTTGCGCGAGATTTGGAAAAGTTTTGTAGAGATTAAAATTGTAGAGATAAAATTTGTCTTGTCTCGATCTGCGTACTAGGCTTTAATATTTAATTTCGTACCTGTGCTAATGTTGATTTGTTTGTTTTTTTTTTCAAAGGGACTCACTGTACTCGATAGGGAAGCCAATGCGAAATATAATATCCCCGGAACAATAAGCTACGGTGGTACTTCAATATCCGGATCAGCCAAAACCGGAACAAATAGACTGTTAGTTTTAAACAGCAACAATAACCGGAACAATCTTCTTAAATAAACGTCAAAGGGCCACAAAAAATGAAGAAAAAGTTATGCGCCGAGAATTTACCTGAAATTTTAAAACTCCTTACTCACTGTTCAATAAAACTTTTTTTCTAAAAACTCACCACTTTGAATGATTTATTAATAAAAATTATAGAATAAAAAAATGATTGAAGTCTCTGAGATTTGACGATATGGTGGAGTGTAGAGATTATAAAAAAAGCAACTCGACATTTACGTCTTTTTCACCGGACTTGGTTTAATATTTCAGAAACGCACCCACAAAATTCAAATTATCGAATTTTCAATTATTTACGAAGGACTTTTAAACATTTAACAGGCTTCTTATCCTTAAAATGGGATGTTTTTGTTTCACCAAGAGCTTTTAAATTGAACAAGCTTTTAAACACCCTTATAAACTAAATGCCCATTTTTGGCTCAATAAATTTTAAAACTGTCAATGAAACGTTATCTGGTGTAGATAACAACAATTGGATATAGCAGATGAAATTATTGTTTTGTAATATTTAAGATTTTTTAAGATACAAATACTAATATTTAAATTATCTGTTTTTCATTTAGAACTAAATATAAAATAAATCTTCATCCAGCGATAAATTGCAACACAGTTATTCGTCAAGCAAGAGTATTCCTGGGTTCACAGGAATCGATTCTCCGACTATGACTACAAAATGAGGTTCCGATTTTCCAAAAGCATCTGTGGGTCAGCTGCTGAATTTGTTTGGTCGTCATTTGGAACCAATAAAAACCCGTCAGTGCAATAAATAAAGTGGTTATTATTTAGCATTTTATTCCACAGAATCTTTCCAAATATATTTTACTACGTTTATATGAGGTATTGAAGCGAGCTTGACCCTTTGTATACCTGTATTGAGTTGAAATGAGCTTCGTTCGACTCGATACCACTCGCTCAGCGGTGTCGAGTCGAAATATGTGACGAAAAATGTGAGTCGAGGAGTTGGCTTAACAAATTGTTTCAGAATCGTTCAACACAATTTCAACTCAACTCCAAATCGAGCTCTTAACTCAAATGACGAAAAACCTGGGTCGAAAATCCGACCCTAATCCAACTCGATCTTTCGATACTGCATATAAACTTAGTATTTGTTTTTGCATTTCGTTTTTTTTTGTTGCATTTCTTGGCATTTGTTTTAACACATAATGCTTTCTCATTTTTTCTTATACATTTCGCCTGTTAGAAAGAAAAAAACATTTTTTTTCTTACAGGGATGTGAAGAGAACTCAATTTTAACAAAAATTCCCTAGAATTTCCCTTTTATAGATTGGTGAAACTAACCTAATTGACAGGTCCACAATAACAAACCTTATTGACATCCCAAGAGATGGAATGATCAAAAAACATAATTTTGAGAAAAACTTTCTTACACAGCGATGATTGTGTGCTCGCCTGTCAACCTCATGATCACAGGTTTGCTGCCGTCGTGAATGTCGTTTTAATTACATTAAAAACCTTCTAAAAATTGTCATCAATGGATTGCTGGTTTACTCATTACATGTTGTTCAGGCATAACACTAACAACATGTAATTGAGTGAAACTAGTATGCTCAACAAGGATGAATGCGAATAAAATTAAGCGAATTATAAGCGACATAGAAATAACACGGCATTTCTCCGCTTTAGTTCAGCCGCCATCCCTGGAGATACAAAATCTGAGACAACCACCTTCAGTTTCAGAACATCGTGCCACACATCTTTCCTATCCTTCTTTCTCTTCTTAACTTCACGCCCGCGCTGTGTTGAAACATTTAAAGGGTAATCATAATCCCTTGAGCGCGAGTAGATTATAAAAAAAAAAGATGAAAAATGAATAAAAGTTGATGTGAAACGGCTGAAGCTTTCATTTTTTTATCGTTGAATTGTTGTTTCTTATGGTGAGCTGTGGTGACCTGTACTTAGTCTTTGGCTTACACGAAAGGTATTTGCTTGTCATGGGAAACATTTTTGTTTACTGTGCAAAGCTCTAGCTTTCCAATGCAATACTTAGCATGAAAAGTTTATGCTTCGCATTGAAATTTGTTGGGTTATACGCCATAAATATGGTGACCATTTTAGTTGAACAATGGTTAGCGGGAATAATTCAAAGTGAATATTTTAATGTAAATAAAAACAAAACTTCTTAAAGATTTTCATTTTTACAATTTTGTCATGTCAAAGTAATTGAGTTACAAATTCCTTTTTGATTGTTTGACACTGAAGCTGGTCACGAAAATTGAATACATTGAGTTATAATCAGCTATATGGTAACTTTACGGATCTGTAAATAATTTTCAAATCCAACGGAGCCTACTATAGTCTGTCAAAGCTCTTCAAATCCAGAAATCTCACCATAACTTCAAAACTGCTGCTGTACAGGATCATGGTCCTGCCACTACTCACATATGGATCCGAGACTTGGGTGCTTAGCAAAAGGCTATCCGACCTCTTAGCTGCGTTCGAGAGAAAAGTCTTAGGGAGAATTGTTGGCTCCATATGTGAGGAAGGACGATTCCGGAGACGGTACAATCATGAATTGTACGCAATCTACCTTGAAGCAGATATCGTGACAAAAATTAAGCTCGGTTGACTCCGGTGGGCAGGGCACCTAGCTCGCATGAGCGAAGAGGAACCTGCTCGGAAAGTTCTTTGTGGTACATTTTATGGTAGACGACAGCGTGGTAGACCATTCTTGCGCTGGAGAGATCGCGTAGACCAGGACGCCCGAAGTCTTGGGGTGCGCAACTGGATGGCGTCGGCTAGAGACTGGGATAGGTGGAGAGACTTGTTCATTGAGGGAGGGTTATGCTTTAGCGACAGTAAACAGCATTGAGTTTTCGAGACATTAAATTCTACACGGTTTTTGATTTCCCATTGGACAATGCTGTCAAGATCAGAATTTAATGAGCTTATCATACGCTGCCGTTGGAAGTCCACATCCACAAGGACAGGGATGAGAATCTAAAAACGAATATGAAAAGCTGAGGGTACTGTCGTCGGCGAAACAATTAAGTGGATTAGAAGTTTCAGATAAAAGATCATTTATGAATATAAGGAAGAGTGTCGGAGACAATACGGAGCCCTGGGGCACACCAGCATTTATTTTGTGGATATCAGATTTGAAACCGTCCAAAACTACTTGTAATGAACGGTCCGAAAGGTAATTTCTAGTCCAACGAAGAAGAGATTCATCGATACCAAATGCACGCATTTTCGATAAGAGAGTTTGATGCCAAACTCTATCAAATGCCTTTGAAATATCAAGCGCAATAATCTTACTTTCTCCAAAACGATGTAAAGATTTGTTCCACTCTTCGGTGAGATATACCATCAGATCACCAATGGACCTATTGCTACGAAAGCCATACTGACGGTCATTGAGAAGCTTTCGTTCTTCAAGATATTTCTTGAGCTGATAATATATCAGGTTTTCCATGACCTTGGAAAGAAGGGACGTAAGTGCAATTGGACGATAGTTAGAGGGGGAAGAGGACTCGCTTTTTTTAGGGACTGGCTGGACAAATGCCGCACAGTGGCCCATTTAGGCAAAAGTGCTTGCGAAATTCATTTTTTTTTACATTTTCTGAATTAATAAATGTTTGGAGCTCTAGTAATCGCAAAAATTATTTCATTTGTATGAACGGTTTGGCTTGTAGAGCTGACAAATATTTAAGGTAAGAAAAAAACATTTTTTTTTTAATTTTTTTTTAACTTTGAGTGAAAACTAGGAAAAGAGTATAAGTTAAACTTTTTTTTTGTTATTTTTACTTGATGTGTTAATTACTATGATCAGAAATTAAAAAAATAAAATGCACGACTGGGTCGCACGAACTTGCTCTTATGTAACAGACTAGGAATTTTAAAAGCGAATGTTATTAGAGAAAACTGTTCATAAGGATCAAATTATTTTTTAAATTCATTTAGTAGTAAGAGACAAAAACATAATGCTATCCAAATATGAATTTATGCAAGAACAAAAATTATAAGTCGTTGTAGTGGTTTCTTAAAAAAAAGCTTTTATGTACAAACTTCTTAAAAGCTTTTTAAGAAAAAAATTTTGGTACGCCAATTTAAAGTTTTTATTATTGTTCGAATAAAAATAAAATTTACAAAAAAAAAATATGGAGCCGTTTCTGAGATATCAAATTTTCAAAAAAAAGAAAAAATAGATTTTTTTTTTTAAAAATTCAAAAAATATTTATTTTAAAGTCTTGAAATGCTATGTGTTTTATACTTTTTAGAAGATCCGTTATGTGGATAATGAGAAGTTCAAAATTCGAAAAAATGGTTCTATGGTAGGTACAAGCTGTAATATTTTAATTTCAAAATTTTTTTATTAAATTAAAGATCGTAAAAATTAATTGAAAGAAAAAAAATTTTATCAAAATTCTAGGCGCCGCCGTTTTCGAGAAAAATACGATTTTTGAAAACCATATTTTTTTAATTTTTTAGCATTTGTATGGTAGGTACCTTTATTTTTAGGTAAAATAAATTTTTTTTCCTCATATCTTGTAGATTATATTGAGAAACTTTGGATTGGCAACCCTGGCTTTGAATCGACAAGTTGGTTAAAAAGTGGTCTCCCAAAATATAGTAGCATTAACGCAAATTTTTTGTTTAAATATACAATAATAATAAACTATAAGTGTTCTGAAAGTATAAATAATCGTTGTAAAAAAAAAATCTAATACTGGGGTGAGTTTCAGTTTTTTACGTAGAAAATAAATTCCTATAAGTCACACCAAAGATGTCCGTTAAACGTTCACCGGTCAACAAAGGACTTAACATCCAATCAGTAGAAAATATTTCCGCGGAAAGACTGCATTCTGAGCTATCACCATCACCCACTTCATCAAGATACCAATTTTCCACTGTAGAGCCACCGAAAATGGTAGAGAATTTGCCGGTAAACGACTTAGTAACACTCATCCAATCTTCTGTGGCAACAATTTTGGACGAAAAACTGAAAAATGTGGCAACCAAAACTGACATGGAAAGCATCAGTGCAGATATCGAGTGTTTACAACAAATCGTTGCAAATGCAACTTGAGTTAATGTAGTCGCGCTGTATGTATGACATTGGAGCGACTAGTAGAACAACTCGAAAAGAAGTCAAATGAACAAAATATAGTCTTGCATTTTCCTAAACAAAATGGTCTTGATGCAGTGCAGCGAGCGAAGTCTCTTTGTCTTGAGCTTCTTCGAACAAATAACCCTAGCAAAGTAAAGAGCGTGCGAGAACTTCACTCCGGTGGAAACACTGTGAACGTCATCGTTGAATTACAAGACAAAGATGATGCAATTTGTGTGCTAAAATCCAAAGCAAACATGCAGGATGCAGGAGTAACGATACATAAGGACTACCCGTCGGCGGCAAGGGAGCGAAGGAGAAAAATTGTTAAACTGAAAACACAAATAACTGCAAAAAACAAAGATTTAAAATTACAAATAAGAGGGGAAACATTAATAACAAATGGAAAAACATTTTATTACGACAAAAACAACAAATTAATATGTGACAGCGATGATGGATTGACTTTTCTCCAACAGCTGGTAGGCGATATGACAGAGGTGACAGCAGGAGATGGCGGAAACACTGTGGCAGCAATGCCCAGTGGCTCTCAAACGGGGAGTCGCGTTCGGAAATCAAACTTTTAATAAAAAATGCCGTCTGCCTTAGTAATAATATTAAAAATGTAACAAATGTAAAAAAGATAAATTATAAATTTAAGATTATATATATCAGGTCTTGTCAATAAGAACTTATTTATGGATTTTTATAATTATATTAATCACTTTGATATTGTTTTTTTGTTTGAAACTTTTGTAACCGAAAATTATTTTGAAAAGTATGAGGGCAATTTTAAAAATTTCGATTTCAAATGGATTCCAGCTACAAGGTCAAATACAAGAGGCAGAGCAAGCGGTGGTTCTTATCTGGGCATCAAAAAAGGAATTGAAAATTTATCGTGGAAATTTGAATACAAAAATGAGATTACATATGTGAAAATAAATTTCTCCAATGAACAATTTTTGATATTGCCAATATACGTGAATTGCAACAAGTGGGAAGTAGATTTTGAAAATCTGTACGAGTTTATGCTTCAAAATGATAACCCAAACGTACTTTTAGTCGGCGATTTTAATGCAAGGTCTGGGAATGTAGCAGGATTAGAAAATGAAGCAGCGGGATCTACACGACAATCGAAGGATGTTATTTGCAATGCAGGAGGAAATAAAATACTAGACATATGCAACTCTTTTGGTCTACGAATTTTAAATGGAACTAGTACCTCTGATGTGGATGGAGATTTCACTTTTGTGGGAAAACAAGGACATTCGGTCATTGATTATAGCCTGGCTAGTGGTGCATGGAATGATTACATAAGCGATTTTGAAGTTGATACGGTACCGTACTCGGATCAACTTCCAATAATCACAACCATCCAGATAGAAGGTATAGAAAGGATTGGAAATAGAAATCTAAAAATGTTGCCGAAACTGAAATGGATACAAAATAGAGCAGGAAAATATCACATTAACCTTAATATTGCGCTTGGAAGCCACAACGATTCGGACCTTACAAATATTATGAACAGTATAAGATCTTCCTACCCTACCTGCATTAGTTCAAGTGGAAAACAACAAAATCAAATTGCACCATTGTTTGATGCAGACTGCAAAAATGCAAGACAGAAATCTTTTACGCGGTTAAAAGCATTTCGAATTCATAATAATGGGCTTAGCAAAACCCAGTATATAGAGGCAAACAAGGAATTTAAATCTCTATGTAAGAATAAAAAACAAAATTACTTTGAAGTAGAGGCTAGACGACTGGCGCAGTCATGCAATTCAAACAATTTTTGGAAAATGGTAAAAACCTTGAACGGAAAAAAGTTCATAATAAATCAAGATCTAACACCTGGTATCTTATTTGGACACTTTAAGAAACTTTTGAATCCTCTATCTAGTGGTATGACCATCTCTTATCCTGCACCGAGCTTCGAGAGTCTATTATTGGATGCGAGTATAACGAGTTCAGAGATAATAGATGTACTAAAGGCCTTAAAGAACGGAAAGGCGGCTGGGTCAGATGGAGTTCCTGTGGAGTTTTTCAAATTTGGGACCATGGAATTGGTAAATAAGCTTAATGTTTTGTTTAACCAGATTATGGATACCGGAAGTATTCCGCTGCAGTTTAAGGAATCTTTAAATTTTCCAATATTAAAAAAAGGATGCACGAGAAACCCGGAAAACTATCGTGGGATAAGTTTTCTAAATGCGTCTTATAAGATATTTACATCAATTCTACAACGACGACTAAGGTCCTGGATGGACAAAAATCATTTAATTAAGGAATTTCAAGCTGGATTTAGGCCAGGATACTTTACAACTGATCACATATTTGTACTAAGATGCATCGCAGAAAAATTTATACAAAGTGGAAAAAAACTATATTGCTTTTTTGTTGATTTTAAGGCAACCTTTGATACGGTAGATAGAAAAGCTTTAATATACAAGATGTTTAGACTAGGGATGTCCAAAAAGTTTGGTAGAGTGCTGCAAAACCTGTATGACGATACTAAATCGGCAGTATGGAATGGAGAGGAAATGTCTGAATGGTTTCAAACCGAACCGGATGACATAGTTCTATTTGCTTATTCACCAGAATCGCTGCAACTGATGATTAATCAACTATATAGATACAGCATAGCTTGGAGCCTCAAAGTGAATCTGAACAAATCAAAAGTCATGATTTTTAAAAAATGTGGTGGAAGGAATTGTTCAAATGAGAGGTGGTCTTATAACGAGGAGAGTATAGAAGTTGTACAGGAATATAGATATCTGGGGGTTTGTTTTACCAAAAATTTGAGCATGGAAAAGCATTTGAAGGAGAAGCTTGAGAAGGCCAAGAATGCCATTGGTGCTATATGGAAAAATTGTTTCGCCAGTAAATACATTGTCCATAGTAGTAAATTTCGTGTTTTGGAAGCAGTCTCGGAGTCAATTATGCTCTATGCATCCCAAGTATGGGGATACAAGCATTTTGAGTTGGTGGAAAAACTCTTCCTTAAGAGTACCTTTACTATGTTAAAAGGATATTTCGTCTTCCTTCTAATACCCCTAACTATATCGTGATGCTGGAAACTGGACTATCCCCACTCTACATACGGAAACTTAAGCTACACATTGATTATATAATTAAGGTTTTAAAAATGTTCAATGAAAGACTACCAAAGAAAGCGGCCCTTGAGGTAATACATCGAAGAAGCAGTTGGTATGCTGAATGGATGGAGTTAGCACAGTGGTGTGGGATTCAGATCGAATTAGATTTAGAGAACCCCCAATGATTTGAAAGGCTCACTCTACAAACTAATTGAGGCGACAGACATCAAATATCGAGAAAAATATATACAAGAAACTACCACTTCCGTGCATAGAGCGCTTTATAGTAGATTATGCTACAATCTGGGACAAAGAAATTATTTTCGAGATGAAAACAGTGTGGAGCAAATATCTATGATTGTAAGACTGCGTGGAGAACTTTTGCGACTCAATTATATACCACATAGAGAAGACCTGCCTGTATTATGTCATCTGTGTAATCGGAAAGAAAGAGAAGATGTGCTACACTTTCTAGGAAGATGCCCGGTGTTGATGGAATCAAGAAGATTCTTTTTTAGCTGCGATGCTTTAACCGACGAAGAGATGTTATCGCATTTAAATGAAATGGAAGTATCCAAACTCTTTAATTATTGCAAGGTGGCGCTTGGATATAAGTACCTCCTTTTTATTTTCAATAGTTGCATAAAACTTCAATACTTTCCTACTCCTTGGAAAGTAGCAAAAGTTATACCAGTGTTAAAACCTGGAAAACAAGCAACTGACCCGAAAAGCTACAGGCCTATAAGTCTCTTGAGTTGTACAAGCAAAGTTTTTGAGCGTCTTATAAAAATTAAATTAGATGTATTCATTTTGGAAAATGACATATACCCTCCTCAACAGTTTGGTTTTCGGGCACATCATAGTACCGTGCAGCAAGTTAATAGAATAACGAGACATGTTCGTAACAATTTCAATACACAACAGTCTACGGGATTAGTCCTACTAGATGTTGAGAAAGCATTTGATAGTGTCTGGCATAAAGGTCTCCTCTATAAAATGATAGAGTTTAATTTTCCAGCATATCTTATTAAAATAATTCAAAGTTTCTTATTTAACAGATATTTCATGGTCTTCATTAATGGAGACACGTCTGAAAAGTTAAGTGTTCCAGCAGGAGTTCCTCAGGGATCTGTCTTAGGCCCTCCCCTATATAATATATATACGTCTGATTTTCCTATACTCTCTCATTGTGAATCAGCCATTTACGCTGATGATACTGCTATCTTTTCATCTGATGTACTAAGTTTGAATATAGAAACTAATCTACAATCAGCTCTGAATACTTTAGATAAATATTACAACAAATGGAAAATTAAAATTAATGCGTCAAAGACTCAGGCAATCTTTTTTACGAGAAAAAGAAAAGCCTGTTTTCTTCCCAGCACTAGATTAAGACTAAACAGCCCGACATAGAATGGGGAACTTCAGTTAAATATCTAGGAATATATCTAGATAAAAAACTAACTTTTAACGAGCACGTTCAAAGAACTAATATTAAAGTTAATAAAACAATTAAAATTATGTATCCGTTAATAAACCGAAAATCCTTACTTAGCAATGACAACAAACTAATAATTTTCAAAGTAATTTTCCAATCAATAATGCTCTACGGCTCCCCAATCTGGGGCCAGTGTGCAAAAACTCACATTAAAAAGATACAAATAACACAAAACAAAATATTGAAAATGATTTTAAAGCTTCCATGGCACTTCTCTACAAATGAATTGCACAGTCTTGCCAATGTTGAATATATATCTGAAAGGATTTTGAAACTGAAAGAAAAATATGACTTACGCTGCGAAATATCTGATAACGCTCTTATAAATAGTTTAATCCATTTATAATATTTTTGTTTCTATGTTGTTTAAATTTATAAATAATTATTACTTGCTGTGATTAACTTCTCTTGGTTATATTTATATTAAAAAAAAAAAATCATATTTATTTGTTAATTTATTTTTATATATTTATTTATTTATTTGTTTGCTTTATACTTATTTATTTATTTATTTATAACTTATTTATTCACTTATGTTTGTCTTACATATTTATAGAGACACTTATTAGTATACTTCGTTTGTTTAATAACTTATTAATTTATTTGCTCATTTATTATGGTATTTGTGTACTTTTTTGTTCATATACTTATTTATTCATTTTATCTCTTTATACACATATTTATGAATTAATATCTGTATATTTATTTATATTTCTAATTTATTTTTTTCTAACTGTAATACTATATCTTAAGCTTATTCTTTTTTGATACCAATCTCATAAAAACTTAAATAGGAGTTTTTCATGACCTTTCCTCCTCAAAATAATTCAAACAATCTTAACTGTACTCTATCAAATTATACAAATTTTTCAGAAGTAAGGTAGCTCTTAATACCATAACTCTGTGTAAACTGGGTGATAGCAAACTATCAATGTATTTATTTTTTTAATGGTCAATAAAAAAAAAAAAAAAAAAAAAATTGATGAAAAGTTTTAATGCACTTATAATATTCAATGCTCTATCTGTGTTGAACTTAAATTTGCTTAATACTATTAATGTTTTAACTGTTAAAAATTAACCAGATTTATATAACTATTTGTCAATCTGGCAGACGGCAATGCCATGCTATATTTGATTTTGTAATTAATAATTGCTTTATATGTAAATTTTAAATAAAAATCACTAATATAAAACTAAAAAAAACTATTGAGAAACTTTAATTTATCAAGTTTAAAAAATCTAGCATAGGGGTTTTCGAAATATTGAGTTTTGAAAAAAAATTTGAAGTTTTTTTTAAAAATCCAAAAAAAATTTTTTGGAAAATTTGAGTACACAATTCTATTCAAGTTTTTGGGGAGCCTTAGCAAACAAAAATGATCAAAATCGGCTGTACCGTTTTTGAGAAAATCAAAAACAAAAAAATGTTTATAAAATTTCGAAAAAAATTCGTATGGCAGGTACCGTTATTTTTGGTCTTAAAAAATCAAATCAAAAAACGTCCGGGGGGGAAAAATTAAAACTCATATCTACCAAGTTTGAAGAAAATCGGCCGAGCCGTTTAGCTGCAATCGAACGGACAGACAGACAGACACAATTGCGAGACCCACTTTTTTAGTCTTCGCTATCATCGTATTTTTTTCCGAATGCATAACTTGCCTTATAGTACCTATAAGTCGCAAGTAAAAAATTACAAATTTTTTAAGGCACTTTTTCAACTTTACATTGAGTAGAAAAAAAGTTTTTAAAAGTTGTCAAGCCAAACTGGACGGATAATGAATCTTTATACATATATCTCTTTATCTACAACCAAAAACTCAGCTACATAAAGTTGCATAACACTGAGCTAGAGAGATTTTTTCAAGTGCAAAAAAAAAATCATGGAAATTATTATTTCTTTGTTTTGCAGGTATGAGTCTTGGTTTTAAATAAAATGGTTTTGTAATTTAGAAGGAAGGCATATTTTATGCTTAGCTTTTTAAAACGGTTTTATAGCTTATTTCGTGTAACCCCTAATAAAACTTTTAAGCATGAATGTTTTTGATTTCGGGTATGATTAATTATCGTCAGGTAGTTTGATGGATAAGGGTTCTTAACTGGATTAAAATATTTGTAGGTAAACAGATTACCTTATTGGGATGTCATAAAAAAGAATATTTTTAGTGAAGGTATTTTGTTTTAAGGTATAAAAAAATAAAACATTGGGATAGAGTTATTATTTAAAACTATAACGAACGATCGAGCAGTTGTATAAGGAAAAATTATTTAAAATGGATATACCAAACAATATTTTGTTTGAACTTTTTTTAAAAGTTAATAGCACTGACGAGTTTATTTCTGCCGTAATAAGTGAACACCAACTATCTGCCGAAAATTTACCGGAAAATGAAGCAAAATCAAGACACTTTCATTGCACTACTAAGAAAAAATGGGTCGCAGCCTATAGATCGAGAGTCAATTTTATATTTTACAAAAATGAGCAATGGTTATCTTCATCTCTCCATATCATCAGACAAACAGAAGTAATGTGTGATCTCCCAACTACATCAAGGTCATCAAGAGGTAGGCCCAGAAAGTCAGTCAATGAGTGCGCAAGATTCACAAAAAAGCAAAAACTAATCAATGCAACAGAGGAGATAAGTACTGCAAATCTCTCTGATGCATTAGTAATAAGGTATAATAAGGACCATGAAAAGGCGAAGAGTGATGTGATCAAGGCAATTTCTACTGCAAGTCCACTTCGAGTCAAGGAAAGCAGAAACAGACGCAAACATGTTCATGGCATCAGTTGTTCCACTCAGGCTCAATAGTGCAGATTGCGAACATTGGAGGAACCCTCGCCCATCATCAACTCATTTCTGCCGACCCATAATGTTCCAATATGCCAAAGAAACTATTGACCTCATAAATACAACAGCCAACGATATGAAAAGGCAAATAGCAGATATTCAACCAACAAAGTATAAAGTTAATGAAGATATAACTATATTGGTGAAACACGAGTTCTTTTTAACTATGATTGACGGAAAAGTTTTAAACGAATTAACGCGGTCATGTCCGATATGTAAAATAACCAAAAAAAAACTTCAATAACCAGGATGAATTAAAAAACGACGAACATAATTACGAATATGGAATCTCTCCATTGTATGCTAGAATCAGGTGCATGGAATTTATTTTAAAACTTGCTTATACACTTCCACAAAGGGAGAGGAATTTGATGAATCTATTGGGATCAAGGAGGCAGAAATACGAAGAAAACGAAAGATTCAAAGACGTGTTCACGATGAGCTTGGACTTGCTGTGGATAAACCAAATCAAGGATTTGGAAATAGCAATGATGGAAACACTTCCAGGAGATTTTTTGAACAATCGGAGGCAACCGCTCGAATAACTGGGGTCAATGAAAAGGTTATAACTAGGATCAAAATAATACTTAATGTTTTGAATTGCAGGGAAGAAGTGAATACAGTTAAATTTGGAGAGTACACCAAAAAAATCGCAGAGTTATTGAAACAAAAGTACCCTGAAAAACTTCTAACACCTACTCTTCATAAAATTTTGGTTGATAGTCAAAATATAATCGAAAAACCAATCTTTACCCCTTGGAGAATTGTCAGAAGAAGCCCAAGAGTCTAAAAATAAAGACTACAAGAAATACAGATATCAAAATACGTTCAAGGTTTCAGGAATTCGGCAGAATGAAGACTTATTAAACATGCTAGCAATCATCTGATCCACTTATTTCTTCCTTGAGGCATGTAAGAACCCAAAAAGATCTGAAAGCCCAATACTCATCAGAAATGATAAGTTTGTTACGCATTTCCCCGGACTTAGATGATAGTTTCCAAGAAATTTAATGTTTGTATGTAAATTTTTGTTCCTTTTATTTTATTCTTCTACTTTTTGAATTGTAATCTATTAATAAAATATTTTATAAATACTTATAAGTATTCTTTTATAAAAAAAAAATAAAAAATAAAATAGAAAAATCATTTAATAAAAAAAATTTTTTTTTTCGCCACATTTTCATTCAATTTTGGTTGTTTTTTTTTTCCCCACTGTTTTACTTAAATTACACTCAAATTACTTCATAAATTGACTTTCAACCTTTTTAAAATTAAATACCAGATAAGTTAACCACCTTAACTAAAACTTCTTATTTCAGCAGCAGATTCTGAAACACCCTGTAAATATTTTTCTTTAAATTCTCAAACTTTATAGCCTTGGAAATTTCCTTTAAGATAAACAAAAATTGTGGTGATATCTTTATTCGTTTAAGAGATATGATTTTTGCAACCAAAAAAGTCAATTCAATGTGTGCCGTTTTCCATCCACTCGGGAAGAGACCTGTAGAGTAGAACAGATGGAAAAGCTTACGAAGTGCTTTTGCCAGCGTTGAAAAACACCTCTTCAGAACAATAGCAGGGATACTATCCAGGCCAGTGGATTTGTTAATGTCAAGATCCTTTAGATCTCTTGCAACTGCACGAGTGCGAAAGAAGATTTGTCCCATAAAACCGTTTACGCTCAGGTACAGTACAGGAGGAGTCAGGTCACTCTCTGGTAGCATTGAATTAACAGAAAACTGCGCTGCAAGCGAATTAGCTTTATCTATCGAGCTTATAACAAGAGTGTCATTGAAGACGAGTGTTGGAACTGAGGATTTCGTACTGTTCCGTACGTTTTTTACAAATGACCAAAAATGTTTACTACCTTTGGGACATTGTAGTATTTTTTGCCGTAATTTTTGGTCATGTAAAAATTTAGTTTGTCGGATAATCACGTTATAGGTCTTTCTAGCTTGTTTGTACTTATTTCGGTTTTCCTCAGTAGGGTTGGCTTTTAAACTACGGAAACTTACTTCTCTAACCCTGATAGCCTCTTTACAGTTCTAATCAAACCAGGAGTTCTCTTACGGTTTGATAGATTTTATCCTATTCGGAATAAAATTTCTCATACCATATAGAATCAAATTTGAAACCATATCTTCACTGGAATCCACATCACTATCGAGGAAGCATAGTGACCAAGTAAATTTACCGACCGTCCCAGTTGGCTTTCTCGTATAGCTAAACGGTTCTCATAGGTTTTTTTTCTTTAACTGGGGTTTGTTGACACGAAAAATTCAGAGATATGACACAATGGTCTGACGTACCTAGAGGCGATAAAACACTTATGGTGTATTAATCAGGGTCAGAGGTAAGGAACAAGTCTAGAGTGTTGGCTGATTGACCTGCAACATCAGGAATCAGCAAAAATCTCGACATACCTTAATTCGGGTGTTGTCTGACCAGAATAGCGCAGCGACGAAGAATTGTGTACATTGAAATCGCCCGTAACAATGAACTCACTGTGCGGAAAATGGGAAACAATTCTCTTGATAGAGTCAGATAGGGCATCAAATTCATTAGAAGTCGAATTACAATCCAAACTTGGACTGCCATAAATAAAACATGTATGAATGATTCGCCGTGGAACATTGAATTTAAACCACATTTAATTAAAATTTGTATTTATACAGGGAGAATACTGTGGTAGAAGCTGATATGCGACATCATTACGTACGTATACGGCTAAATCATGATGACGAAAGAATAATGGCACTAAACTATAACCATGTAGGTTGAACTCCGTATGGTCGGTGTTTTCACCAGCCTGGGTTTCGCTTAGTGCCAAAACGGCTGGCCTGTTTAAAACAGAGTGAACGAACACAGCAGAGACATTTTTTCGGAGCCCCCGAATGTTACAATACTCAACACAAAACTTACCAGCCATTGCAATATAAAAACACAAAAAAAAAAACAAAACTAGACAGTTGACTATGCAGGTATTATCTTTGAAATTGGTACCACAATCGTTGTAAATTTGGCAACAAACTCCCCGCCCGATGTAAAACGGCGAAATGCAGCGAGAAAAGCTTGGGTCGTAAGATCGCTTACAGCATCAAGATGAATGGCCTTGGTTGCTAAGCACACAAAAATGGCTAAGTAGCCTTTATACGATTTTGCTCGGCGACCTTTCCAAGCTCAAATACTGATTGTACCAGCATAATCAACACCGGTGTGAGTGAATGATCTCGAAATAGTAACTCTTGGCTTCGGTAATTCTCCCATAAATTGATGAGCTGTTTTATTTCGATACCGATGACAGATAGTACGTTTATGGATGTGTTGCTTTACCGCTCGTTTCGTTTGGAAAATCCCATATCTTTTTCTAAGAAAACCTATCATAAGCTGGATACCTCCGTGAAGAGTCTTCTCATGCGCATCTTAAATAATGAGTTTTGTAAAATAGTGACTTGGTTCTAAAATGATGGGATGCAGTTGATCGTACGGCAGATTAGCATTCTCCAATCTTCCACCAACACGAATATTCCGTAAGAATCAACGAAGGGGTTTAAGGATGCCATGCCTCGTGATTTCAGAACACCATCTTGAACCATTTCTTGTTGAGTGAGATGAATGAGTTTCTTGCTTGACTCCAAGATCTCCGTTGGAGAAATCGGGCCAGCTTTCCGGTCTGATACATTTGATACAACTTGTAAATTTTTTATAAATCGTAAAATTACAGCACGAAAACGTCCAAGACTCTCGTAAAAAGTATTGAATTGTAAGTATTGAATTGTTCAGCAAGGCAGATGGTAAAACGCCTCTTGAAACCAAATCTGCCGGATTGTACTGAGTTGGAATATGATTCCATATTTTAATGGATGTCAGTCGTTGAATTTCTCCTACGCGATTTCGAACAAAAGTGTCCCATCTGGTTGGTGATCCTTGAATCCAGGAAAGGGTGATCATCGAATCAGTCCAAGCGAATATGTTGATGACTTCGGTACGAACTGTTTGAACGATGTAGTCGAGAAGTTTTGCCAACATAACTGCATCACAGAGTTCTAAGGGTGGGAGACTGACGGGGTGTACTGGAGCCACCTTGGACTTAGCCATAAGCAGGTGCATCTTTACCCGACCTTGGTCGTCTGCTACTCGTAAGTAGGCTGCAGCGCCATACGCCTTCTCCGATGAATCGCTGAAACCATGGAGTTCTGCTTTCGACATATCACCATCCGTTTGAACCCACCTTGGAAATTGGATCTTATTGATAAATTTCAAATCTTCGTAAAAGACCGTCCATTGATCCAGTAGTGATGATTCAATCGGCTCATCCCAAGTCATCTTTTTTGTCCAAAGCTGCTGCATACACACCTAAGCCATAGCATACAGCTGAGGTGTAGTAGAAAGAAAATTTACCGGCAGCAGGAAGCCAGTGTGAACAACAAGCGTATTGACTCGTTCTAAATTATCTGAAGGCACTGTGAATGTGCATTTCCGTTCTCCTGTAGGAATGCCTTCGAGTAAAGACGTCCATTTACGTAAGTAAAATCCAGATGCTTCTAGTGTCGATATAATTTGATTAATCTTCGCTTTAGCTTCCTCGATAGTGTTACCTACTGATATCAAATCATCGACGTATGTACATTTCATCACGAATCATAGTAGACGCGAATAGATTTGCAGAATTATCTTCAGCTACTTTATGCAAAGTCCGAATCGCTAGATATGGAGCGGCTGCTGTCTCAAAGGTAATTGTATTTAGTCTGTAAACTTTTATTGGGTCTTTTAAACCCTTTCTCCATAGAATCAGCTGATAATTCCGATCACGTTCAGCTATCCAAATCTGGACCTGTCATCATGACATCGTTCAACGACACGCCACTGAATGTTTTGAATGAAGCATCGAACACGACTCTCAGCTTCGTTGTTGAGCTACTTTCCTTGATAACAGCATGAGCTGGCAAACTATTTTTGTCGACTTCAGTCATGTAGCCCAGCTGAAGATATTCCTCGGTACATGCCGAATACTGCTCTTGAAGTTGTGGATTTGCCACCAGATGTCGCAAAACACTTTGGAACCGCCGTAAAGCACCTTGGAAAGATTCGCCAAAAACCAGAGCTACATTGCCTTTGAACGGCAACGCCACTTGATAGCGTCGATCAGCTGTTCGCTAAACATTCATTTGGAAATGATCTTCGCACTCCAAATCCTCAGGTTTTTGAAATGGCTTGAAAGGCGTCTCTTCCAATTCCCAAAATTTCGGGAGTTGTTTATCGACATCAACAGTTGTTTGCATAAAGCTTCTGATTGATGGATTTTATTGGTGTAATATTGGGGCCTTTCCAAAGAGAATCCATCCCAAAGTAGTCTTTTGCATGGCTGGCATTGACTTGTCTTCAGGTTGAACCAAAAGTCCGGCAACAACAATTCGGCCAAAACATCGCTGCCAAGAAGGAGATCAATCTTGGATGACTTGTAAAAATCGGGATCTGCTAAAACATAATCGTTGAGATGTGGCCAATTCTCAATACAGAGGGTCCGGGCCGGCAGATGCCCAGACAGTGACTTATAAATGTAAGCTTGCGTTGTTGTCGCAAAAGAGGAATGCTGCAAAGCAAATGTGATGTCTACTGCTCTTAGACAAGTGCCACTGCTGACCAAACCCAATCCGGACACCTCCGTATGTGTTGGTTTCGACTTAAGCTGGAGCAACTGAACAGCAAACTTAGTGATAAACGAGGCTTCTGAACCAGAATCTAACAACGCTCGCAATGTCAACCACTCTCCCAACGATGACTTGACTTTCACAAGGGCTGTAACCAATAAGACTTGTGTATTTTTCGTCGGAGAAAATTGGCTGTGTGTTGGTTTGAAAAGTATTGTTTTGGTTTTGTGTTAATCGTGAAGGTTGTTGGCTTGGCTGAAAAGGAGTATTAGCAACATGCAATAACGTATGATGTGGTTGTTGACAATGATAACATCTGCGACTACTTTGACAGTAGTTTTCTGTTACATGATTATACCCTAGACAGTTTCGACACAAACCTAGCTTATTTATAACCTGACAACGATCATTAATACTCATTTTTAAAAATTTATTACATTTTCTGACACCATGTCCACTCTTCTGACAAATTTTGCAGGAAATCTTCAGAGCATCAGGTTGAGCGTGAGCGATGAACGTCTGCTTGTTTGAAGAATTTCGCGATGTGTTGAATGAACTTTGATGGTGCTGCTGGTCGACTGCTTAACGAGTCCGGAACCGAGTCTCCAAAAACGATGTTAACTCTTTGAAAACTGACAACTCTTTCGTTGATATTCTCTTCCCACATTTGCTGCGTTCTAGCAGGTAATTTTCGCACCAAAAGAAAAATTAGCACAGGATCTAAATGTTCTACCTTTAGTCCTAGATTCGACAAACTGTGAACTACTTGGGTCGAAGTGTATAGGAGGTCTTTAATCGACTCCGCCTGCTCCTGATTCAATGATGGTAAATTGAATAGGGCGTTCAACTGGATGTTGACAAGAACGCGAGGGTGATCATACCGATCCTTCAAAATCGACCATGCCTTAGAGTAGTTTTGGCCCTGAATCTTTAAGGACAATAGAAGCTTCTCTGTGTCACCTGTTAAACTAGTCTTCAGGTAATGCATTTTCTGAATGTCTGAAAGCGATATGATGTACTGTCGACGAGACTTTCAAAAAGATCTTAAAAATTTGGACAATTCTCATAATTGCCATTAAATGAAGGTATTTTAATTGAAGGTAAATGAAGCTCCTCGGTTTTAACCACACTTTCATTTTCAGCGACTTCTTTAGATTGCTGCTTGCTGCTGCCACCCAAACTTTCGAGCGAATCCAGAAGCCTGGCCTGAAACACACAATACTCTTCTCTGATCTGATCGTAAATGGAATCAGCTACTGGTTATTTTTTGGCAAATTCATCACTTCTAGTTAAAAATTCTTCATAAATTTTGTCAACCGATGTCCACAACTCCTTCAACAAAGTGAGCCTCGTTTGGACATAAGCAAGGCTAATTGCTTTTCCCTTCTTCCCAAAATTTTCAACATCTTTTTTAATTGCGTGAGTTTTGTTTGCAAACTTCTTGTTGCCTTTATTTATAAATTTGTAATAAAAAAGATGTAAGTAAAAAATACACTCACGTCAAAATTTTCCTTTGGATTTTCCCACGTTGCACACACAACACAATTTTAATCGTCGATTATTTTGGTAATCGTTTAAAAGTTTTTATATTTGTTTTTAAGGCTCGAAGGACCAATGTTTGTGGCGTTTGCCTTTTTATTACTTTTGTAAATTTAATTAAATTTCAATAAATTAAAATGAAAAATTAAAACACCACTTGCTTTTAAAAATGAAATTTCTTTATTTGGCACACACAATCTGAAGTTGTATTAGAGTAGAATCGAATTGACATCCGTCAGACATCCATTTGACGTTTTACAAGTTTTGACGGTGGTTGCGTTCATTATGTATAGATCAGGATTTCCTCTGGTTGCGTTCTTTATTTTGAGCTCATAATTTCAGCTAATTGCTTTCAACAATCGCAGAGTGGAATATTTGTCTTAAAATTAATAATTATCTATTTAATTAAAAATAAAACAAGCATAAAACTCCTAAATTCACAACAAACAACTTACAATGTTTTTCTGTGCCATTGTTTTTCTATGTATTCTCTTTTTTATCACGAATAACACTAATAATTTTTTCTTTCGATTTCACGGTTGATAACGTGAATGAGAAGTAATATTTGTATACTCTGTCCAATAAAAATATGCAGTACACGTCTTATGGGAGAGCTTTTTCAAAATCAGTAGCGTTCTATATTTTTGCACCATACTAAATTGAAAGAACTCCTCCATAAAAAAGTGTTTATGTGCCCATAAATTTTCGATTGCATCTGACGCAGGCCCGATGTCCTATTGACTGCACATCAGAGTGTGCAGTGCACTGAATTACTGTGGCCTATGGCTGTTGATGCTATTCAATTTCAACCCCCATCAAATATTGATGTGCGTTCAGAGTTACCCTTGTTCATTTCGTAACTTGTTCAGTTTTTTTTTCTGTTGAGGTGCTTTTGATTTTAGAGCTTTAAAAAAGGGTCCATTTAAAATCAACACTACGATAACCCTGTGAGAGCTTTAATGAAGAATAGATTTATGCAATTCACTGTAGCCAGAATGCGAGGCAAACGTCCTATCTTGCCCACACTGCATATTTTTATTGGACAGAGTATAGTACTTTTTTGATATTTTGTTTTTCTTTTTTTTTTCAGTTTACAAAATTTAATAACAAAATGTTAATACACTCAATAACTAAAACAAAAATGTTTGCCAACTTGGACTTGTTCTGGCTACATAGAATGTATATTTTGATTTGTATGACAAAATATGTAAAGAAAATTGCATTAATGTAAATTCAGCGCAAGAATTAAAATGGTCTACTCAAATAAATCAACCATGACCGTGATTGAGAATCAATCAACATATTTCTGTGGCCGCAAACCATAACCGCCTAACTCGAGTTATGACGAAATTGAGTTTTTATCATAATCGTGCTGAGAATATACAAATCTATGCCCACTCAATTTTTTACGTCTGTATCTTTTTTTAAACAAAAGTTATAAACAAAAAACCTAACAACCTAACTCGCTTTTCAAAAATTATAATTTGCCATAACAACTTAACTCAATAAAAATACAACGGCGGTTTCATAACTTAAGTTAAGTTTTTATTATTCTGCATTGAAAAAAAAAAATAATGAGGAATAACAACATAAGTCAAGTTAATCAATTTAAAATCTGCCGAGAATTAAAAACGCTTATTTTTCATTTTTCTTATGTCAACATAGGCTCTTATTCCCTAAAGTAGAAAAAATATTTACTTTTCTTAACTTGAGTTAGGTTGTTATGGCAAATCACATTTCTATCTCTTGACAAACTTAACTGGACTTAAGTTCTTTTGGCTAACCAGACTATGATTGCATGAAAATCTTAAATCGAGTTAGGCCGTTATTCCGTGTTGCAATTTAAAAAATCACAAATCTAAGTTGACTTATGTTCTTTTGCCTTAATCAGTTTACTGTAAAAATTAGTCATAAGTGAAGATAGGTTATTACGAACAGTGGCATCTGTAGTGTAAGTGATGTTTTGTTGAAAGGTTTAATTAAAGAAGTGCGTAAGATACCGAAAATGAGCTCTGCAAATAATGGAATTAGCAAGGATGCTTACAAATTACAAGATAATAATTATCTATTACCATTCTGATTACACGATATAGTTATGTGATGTATTAAGGAGCTGATATCACATTGTGGCAGTGCCCTATACAAACAAAATTAGTATAGGTATTACTTAATAAGAGCAAGTACTCGTTACAACATATTTACTTTTCATTTGTTCTAAAATAAATGTTGGGTGTCAAATTAAAGCAAAATTCAAAAAGAAATATCAAAATAAGGAGTGTTAAGAATTGATCTTCCTTTGAGTAATATTTTTCCACTACGCTTATGCAAACTTTAGGAATTTTTAGAAATGCATTTATGCTTTAAATCAAAATATAATATTATGAGTTTTGTTACAATTAAAACAAACAAAAATGTTTCCATATTTTAAACCGAATATAACGTAGCACAGTGATAAATGAACGGCCAAACTTTTGATATTGACTTGATCCAATTACTCTTCTTTTTAAGTCATCACTTTAGCAAGAAAACGTTTAATATTTAATACAATTCTAAAGTTTATGTTAAGATAAAGATATGCATATAATTTCTTGTTGTTCAACTATGTTGTTGTTGTTATTCAACTATGTACAATGTACATGAAACTGAGAACGTTGAAAATGATCTCGATTTGATGATTTGATGTTAATTTTTTTAATAAACCGGAAAAGATACACTCAGATGATTCAGTGAAATATCCAAATTTTAATTTATTTCAGCAGAAAGCCCAAGCCGTTCCAGCTGATATAAATTATTATTCTGTACATTTATTGTTGGATTAATAAATAATAATAATAATAATTTATTAAGAAAGTCTAGTAATTCAATTTCTGAGAGCTCAAATATGTAGAAGAAACGTTTGCAAGACCTAAATGCAAAACTAAGTAAAAACTTCGTATTAAACTTCCAATCAGCAGAAAGACTGTTAAGGCTAGGGCCTTTTTATATTTTTAGAAGTAAATGCAGCGAGAGAATTAAATTTTAAAAACTTGAACTGTAGGTCAACAGCTACTGGTCATTAGGAATATATAACCAAAGAATTTTATATATTGGTTCCCTCAAACACATTGAAGATACAAAATTTGACACCTTGGTGTACGCAGTTAACTGGAAGCCAAAACGCGACCGTAGTATGAAGAATACGAAAATATTTGTAATGTTTTTTGTAAAACATATTTTCATCAGTTCTTTGACGAAACTGAGAGCTCCTTTAAATCCGTCATCAAAACAAAAATCTTCACTGTCGTTAGTGTCGTTCGATTCCATTTAAGGATATCAGAAAAAAACGTGCTCCTAACAATAAAACGACATATTTCGAGGTTTACTGCACATGAAAGCCACTTCATTTGAAGGGACTCGTGTACAAAATATTTAAACGCTAGCTTTAATCTTACATCGATACACGGCCATTATAAATCATAATCTTTAAATCTGGCAAGCTTATCAAAATACTTAAAAATGTTTGGATTTATCGGCCAAGAGTTTAATGCCCCAAAAGTAGACAAGTGTTCTTTTGCTTCGAAGAGAAAGGTTACCGAATCCGAGAATGAAAAATTCGCATTGCAAGTGAAGCAAAACGCAACGAAAAAAAGAGGCAATAAAAACCAAACACTTTTAAATTAAAGCTTGGACCTTCATCGATCCTTGAACCAGGGCTTACAAATGTGATTGCGCCCATCACGAGCTCAATTAGCTTAGTGGGAAAAAAACGAAGGTCTAAATTAAAACCCCAAGAGATTGGTTTTATTTCGTTAATAAGACTGATTTAATTGACACGAAGAACAACGACAATGATTTTTCTGATTTTGCCAAATTGTATAGATCTAAAGTTTCTTGGAAACGAATAGATGAAGATGGTAACAAAATAACTTGGAACTCTATTCGGTAGCTACGTTACTATAAAAACTGCATCAAATGTCCTACACAAATTTCTTGCACAAAATGAGGTTTCTAAAATTATAAAAAGTAAAAACAAGACGAGAGCTTCTTTAAATCTAAACAACTTCTTTCCCGAAAGAAAAGAAGATTTCATGGACTTAAAACGTCAAGTCTTGATTTTCAGTCTTTTTAAGACAATCTTCCATCCAATATAGACGAGCCAAATACTTATCCTCATTTAACAGGCCCTGATAACTCAGAAGTTACTTAAATATCAATTTTGCTCAAAATTTAATCAATATAATGTACAATACATAATTTAAACTTATGCATATTAAAAACTTGAATAGATAAAATATTCTTATTACAAAATGTTCCTTTACTTGTATGATACTTTCACGACCAAAAGAAAACAAACATGGAAAATTAACTTAAGTTAATAAATACCCTGGTTTATTGGCAAGGAAAAAGAACTTAAGTCAACATATGAAATTTTTTTCCACAATCTCACACATGGAATAACGACCTAAGTCGACATAAGAAATTTTAATTATTCTTTCTTAATATGCCATAACAACCTAACTCGACCTAAGCTTTTTATTTTTTTAAAGTTCAATAAGCCATAACAGCTTAAGTGTTTTTTTCCTTAATTACTCATTAAATATAAGACATACATTTTATTACTTCTAGTATATGATAAATGTGTATTCTTTCTTCATTTCTGCATTTAAGAAATTTAAAAATTCATAATTCCTGATTCATAGAGAGATTATGAAACTTAAAACTGCTCTCCTGAAAAATATGAAAAATCGACTTAAGCGGTTATGCCCTGTGACCACTGATTTATCAATTCAATCATACCGAACAGTTTCTTCTTTTTTTTTTAAGTATTTGTTGTTGTTTTCTTGTGAATTGTAAACTCTTTTTGGAGACAAAGTACACAGGATTAATTATGTTTTTTATATATTTTCCACCTGATTTAGAAATAAACTCATATTATTATTCTCTTATAATCATCATATTGATACCCGTTGATATAATATTAATTAGTAAAATTAATGTTTTTCGAGCCCCGTTTTGCTTTTTTCTTATGAGAAACACATCACATTGAACGATAAATAGAAAAAATTCTATCTTCAATTGTCAGTACACGCACTGACTTTCAGGTGGTGTGGAAAGCAACCTACCAGGTGCCAATAGGTTGAACGTATCTATCGTTCAGCTTAAGCTACTTATTCTTTGTGAAATACTTGCAGATACATATGTATTTGCATAATTTTCGAAAATAAATTACTAAGTTTATATGCAGTATCGAAAGATCGAGTTGGATTAGGGTCGGATTTTCGACCCAGGTTTTTCGTCATTTGAGTTAATAGCTCGATATGGAGTTGAGTTGAAATGGTGTTGACGCTGTTGAGCGATTATGAAACAATTTGTTAAGCCAACTCCTCACCCAGGTTTTTCGTCTCGACTCGAATTTCGACTCGACACCGCTGAGCGAGTGGGATCGAGTCGAACGAAGCTCATTTCAACTCAATATAGGTATACAAAGGGTCGAAGCGAGCTTCAAGCTCGCTTCAACACCTCATATTAACGTAGTAAATAATAAAGAAGGAAATTCAAACAAAAAATTCAGTTTTCATTTTCAGTCTCATTTATATACTATTAGCAACGAAAAATCCCTAAGTTTAAGTTTAATAACATTGAAAATGGCGATACATTTAGATATTCATGGAAAACAACTGAACGAGCTTGTAGAACTTCATTATTTACCAGCTGAAATTGAAACCAATGTAGAAGCTGAAGTGAACGAGTACTTTAATATCTACACAAGTAGTGATAATGCTCATCTAACTAATTCAATGCGTGGTTTCCCACTTGATGGGAATAAATTTCAAGTGCCATCAAATTTACAAGGAATAGTCTTTCAGGATAATCCGTATACATCAGATGCGGGTTTTTGTAGACTCCTCAGAGTAAACGGAATGTTCAAAAACCTTACATATTGGAACTATGATAAAGTACCTTCAGCTGCGGATGCCATACGCCAAGCCTTGAAAGTTTTGTCGGTTGTTGATGAACTTTCTAAACCTGTTTCTGCAGAAGAAATTGCACATGAAACAGATGTGAAGTTGGAATCTGATATGTAGATGTTTAAAGATTAATATATTTCAGGCCCATACCAAAATAGTAAAATATACCTTTTTATAAAAACGAAGAGCATTTCAATCTTAAAAACGTACATAATGTTCGCATTGCTTTTTTATTTGGTATTAATGATTAAAGGTTTTTTGGCATATAGGTAGTATAAAGACTTGTTTTCTTTCCAAGTTGCTAAGGATGAGGAATATGCCTGGCGAAAAAAAAGGTGAAGAAAGGTGTGTGTAAGATGTGGGTAAACTAGAATACAAAACGAAGTTCCAAACAAAAGTCGGAATTAAAAACAATTTGCCTGTGACGTTACGTAAATTATTGGTGCTTATTTTGACATTCTCTTTCGTTAGAAAGTGAGTCGAATTCGTTGAAACTTAATTTTGAGACTCGGCGATTAGAATGTTAATCGAACAAATCGAAAGTTCAGCCAATCCATAGAAAGTTCAATTATTTGCGAAAGCTAATTCAATTTTGACATTCGAAAGAATAGAATTAAATGTCATTTTTGTGTCGTTTGAATTTTTCTGTCGAGTAAGCAACAAAACATGTAGGTATGTTTTTAATTATTTCATGGAAAATAAATTACTTTTATTAATTTTTCTGTTGTTTTATGTTTAAAGGTCGCATTCCAACTGCACAAACCGCGAACAAAAGGAAAAGTTAATCAAAATAGTGGAAGAAAATCCGGAGGTAGCAAAGGGTTTTTTTTACCTCCCGCGTTGATACGGAAAGCATCCACTATCCTTCTCCTATGCACTTCTTCAACACCATCTTCACTTATAAACAACACAAATGCCATTTTTTTATTTATTATTTTATGGTTTTATCAAAGAAATTTAAATATTTAAACAATAAACAAAACAAAGATTCACTTTTTGGTTTTGACATTTCACAAACTCTTCTCTTTTGTTTTCGATATGTTAGTGTGACCAAGCGTATACCAAAAAAAAATAAAAATTTAGAACGCGTCATGATCAACTTATTTTTTCAAGAATAGTTTCAAAACAGCTGAGTTGACACAAAAAATGTAATGAATATATAGTTCTTTATGGTTAAACTTAACTTTATAATGAAAAAGTGTATTATTTATTTTGTTTCTTGATTCTTTATCCAACATCTATAAAATGTTAAGAAACAAAAAAAAATGTAAAACGGTCATACTAATTCAAATAGAAATATAAGCCGTTTTTTATTGGGAATTCTATAGGCAGCGCAGTAAAATTTTACACAGTAAACAACAACAAAGGAATAGTGCGTATAAACTAGGCAGTAATAAGAGTGCACATAATAGTGCTGATAAAGTTTTGGAGCATCTGGATTACAGTGATACTCAAATTGGTTGCAAAAGTTTTATTTTTCGTGAGGTTGGCAGGTTTTGATTATTCGAGAACGTGTTCGGTGATATTTGTTCATTTTATGGTAAATTTTCACAAGAGCAAAATTATGTGGTTTGCAATATTAATTTACGATAAGACGGTAAACGTTAATAGTCAATGGTCAAAATTTTGCCTCTTAATGCGTGTGCATGTTCCCTATCTGTCACGTGAGAGTATGAAAATCATCGAAGGATGGCTGCGATGCCAAACGATTAAAAAGGACATGAAAATGATTTTTTTCTGACATCGAGCCCTTAATTTGACTTTGTGTACATACATGCCATTGAGATTTTATTTTATTAATAATTTTGCCACTTGTTTGACAAAAAATTTTTCAGTGATGTTAATTCAGAATAAACCACATCAAAACGTATACTTTTCCAACGCATCCCTTAGCTTATTCAAAAGTGGATTGTTTATTCGTAGGTATATATTTCATTTTTGGTTTTCGTTTCCTTTTACTTTGTTCACTTAGGTTCGTATTCACCGAGCGCTCCTAAACGGCTCTTAACTTTACGAGGCTCTTAACTTGAAATTTCTGTGCGGTATTCACCAACCACTCGCAAGTGTTTTTCGAAGTTCGAAAATGAGAGCCACTCTCTCTTGTTCAGGCATACCCAAACTGTGAAATGTTGTGTAATGTTGGTCTTGACAGCAAATGGATACTCTTCTACTTGGCATTGCTCACATGGATTCGAGTCAAATGCGTGCGTGGCACACGCACAAGCGAACAAATTTTCGAAGAGAGCGCTCGTAAGTTAGGAGTGGTCGGGACCACTCCTAACTTTTAAGAGCGCTCGTAGATCTTCACTAATATTGCTTGGTGAATACGTTTATGAGCTTCTTAAGTTATGAGCGCTCGGTGAATACCGGCCTTAATGAGTCTGAAATATCTACTAAATTAAGATGATTTGTTAAAAAAAAATCAGAAATTATGTACATATAGCCCTTTTCTGTTTTGGATCTTTATTCATTTCAATTTGTAATTTTTGTAAGAAATTAGGGTAAGGTCGGGATGATTTGACAGGGAGGAGGAATTGACATTAGTACTTTTCTTGAAAACTATTGATTTTGCAGCACTTTTAATGATGAGCAAATGAAGTTAGTTGCGATGGGTGTGAGTGTTAAATAACTGATCAGTGTGTCTTTGAAGCTCTGTGAAGTGGATGTGTTTCTATGTTTTTTAGCCGGTTCATGTAATTTTTGATGGTAAGTAATCCAAGTGCAATTTCTTTAATTTTAAGCTTTTGATACTAAAATTGCAATATTGGGTTGCACCTGCATTTGACTAAAACTAATAGGTACAAAAACAATTTTTCTGCGCGCTTTTACAAGTGTGTTTTAGAATTTTTTCCAAAAGTAGATTGAAAGGATGTTTTGACAATTGTTTTGTAGGAGCAATTGACAGAATGTCAAATCCTCCTTTTTAAGTCAATAAAAATATCTTATAGTAAAACAACCTTTTACTCTTTTTTTTAGAATATTAAACATGCCCAACACTTATAAAAGAAAACATCCTAACCGCAACATCGACGAAATAAATGTTGAAAATGCTATTAAAAACATTCACAACCAAAAAGAGTATAAACAGTGCCGCAAAAAAATTTGGTATTAATCGTACCACATTAATGTTTAGGCTTCAAAAATACAGGAAGTAAAACAAATTAATGACCGAAATAGTACAAAATATTCGCATAAGCAAATTCTTACAACAGCTCATGAAAGCAAGCTCGTTGAATATTTTAAAAAATGCTCCAACTTACAATTTGGATCGACATATGAATTGGCTAAACAATTAGTTCTACAATATGTGAAAATTAAGAAAATTCCATACCCAAAATCGTGGAATGTTAATAAACTAGCTGTACTTGATGCTCCAAGGGTAGGACAACTTTTCTTTTTCTAAGAAACTTTACACAAACATTCATAATTTTCTAAAGGTAATTGCTGAAAAGAGAAAGAGAACCGTTTCTCAAGTTGCATCCGTAGAAAGGCGCAGCCTAGTTACAATGGTCGGTATTATCAATGCCATAGGAAATCATATTCCGCCAGTTTATGTGTTTCCACGAAAGCGTATAAAACCTAATTTTATGACAGGTTCTGTTAAGAGATCCGTTGGCCTACTCTCAGATCGCGGTTTGATGAAAAGTGAAATATTTCCAAATATTCTGGCTCCAAGGAAAACCAATACTTTTATTGCTCGATAATCATACATCTCATCATATCATCAGCTTTGAAGCCATCATATATTGTCGAGAAAACGGAATTGTTATGCTTTCTTTTCGTCCGCATACATCCCATAAATTACAACCTTTAGATGTATCCATTTATGCCAGCTTTAAAGCGCTATGTAAGAAGACATTCATTTTAAGCTATTTTTATTGTTTTTAAAGCTTTTAACATTCAATATAAATGAAAAAGACTTAAAGAATTTAAAAAGAATTAGTTCCTTATAAGTTAGAAAAATAATAAAATAACTATTTACTGAAAAATAACCAAATTTTGTATTTATTTAATAATTAAAAACTGTCGAGCCGTGATCATTTGTCAAATGCTCCTCCCTCTGTCAAAACCTCCTAACGCCAATGTCAAATCATCCCTCCCCGAAGGAGGAATTGACAATTTGGAAGGGTTAAAAAAAAAGTCTATAACTCAAATACAAATATTTAAATCGATAATAAAACGATGTTTTTATGTTGCTAAAATGATATTTTAACACATACAAATTTTTAAAACATAAAACTGTAATTGGATTTTGAGATATTTTGTAAAGTTTGTTAACGTGTCAAATCATCCCGACCTTACCCTACATATTTATTTTGCTTCTTTTCCAAATCAGCTGATTTTGACACGGGTATAAGGGCAAAGCATACCAACTTTAAAATTTAAAGTAAAAGTGTATATGCAGTCAAAAAAGCATTTTATTCGGACTTTCATTGCTGCACTATGTATACATTACCAATAAAATACGAATATAGTAAATGTCAAACGGCTGACAATGAAAATGAATCTTTTTTGAAGTTCATTTTATGCTATCTTTCGCAAATGAATGTTATTCGTTCGAATCTCAAAATTAAGAAAGTTCATTCGAAGGAATAGAATCATTCTAACGAATAGACTATTCATGAGAATGTCAAAATAAGCATGATTTATTAACCGAAAATGGTCAAATGTAGCTAAAAATGGCTCAACTTTCCTTTAAGGTCGCACGAATTTTGACACGCGGATAGTTTTATTTGATAGATTAGCACTTATAAACAACAAATATCGCAACCTTAAAGTGAGGAAACATTTATAACTATTTTTAATTATTTTTTTTAAGTTTCACTTTTTCATACAAATTGAACACAATAATGGGTGCGATCCACATGAAAAACTTTTTTTTTTGCTTTATTTTGACGTTTCTCCTCTCTTTCTTTGGAAAGTCGCCCCCTAAAAATGGCCAAAATAAAAAAAAAATAAACAAAACGCAGAACAATTATTTCATCAAATTTATTGGAGCATATGTTCTATAAGTATATTATACAGATCACATGTTATTTTGAAATTATTAAAAACAAAAACAAAAATTCACAAAGTACCTAATGTACATACATAAAAATAAAACATAAATATTAGCTTCTCAGAGCTATTTCAGATAATCACAATTGCACAAAATTGTAGTTGAATTAGTACGAAGTTAAAGCTATTTTAGTATGAAACTAAGTAAAACCAATTTTTCAAATTTCAATCGAATTTAGCATCATACTACCCTTTTATTAAAGTTAAAATCATCGAATACCTATTTTATTTTTTTAGTATAGTGCTAACTTCATATGATTCTTTGACATTTCCAAACATCAAAACCGGTCTATTTATTTACAGCCATATTTATAAACTCATTATTATATACAGCCCTTATAATGCCTCTAAACGCACATCCTTATTTACTAACTAGTTTTAGCGACGGAGTAAAATTGCTTCGACTTTGCTAATCCTGAAAAGCTTATTTATAATGAAAATGCACGAGGAATAGCGATGGAATAAGCTTAAACTGTTTCATAGGAGGTTTAAGGCCGTTTTAGTACCTAAATGTCATTTTGAGATGACATCTTGTGAAATTTACGAAAAGGAGTATAAGCAATTTTTTTTCGTTTGTTACTAAGACAAAAAGGATAGATATTTTGCATTAATAAATTATTTATATTTTTCAGATGCTCTAACAGTTGTACGGTATTGGGGACGCAATGTGGTTGATACATTCATTTATTGGATTTGAACATTATACAATCCAATTTTAAATGTATTCCATTAATCATATGTATACAATAATTATAATCAGCCCTATCACGAATTCCACCGTAATCCTAAACTTTTACGAATCCCGAACAAAGCGATTAACAAATCCGTTCGTAAGGACAATTTGTATGAGATTTTCCACTACGATGGATTTTGTGATAGTTTTTTTCGGGACTCGTAACAAGTTTCCGATTACGATGGAATTCGTGATAGGGCTGAATAAAAATCTAAATCAGCTGGGGTTTGCTTACGTGTATAATAACCAGCATAAGTCAAAACACACTTTTTTAGAAGGGCTTTTGTATGGTTACATACATGCAGTGTGCCTGCGAAGCTTCATATATTTATGAATTTTTGAATATTACAACAACTTGAATGAACTATCACCAAGGGGGTTCTTATTTGGCTGGAGTTATAGCTATTTCACGGTTGCCAAGCCGATCATCAGACTCCTTAATTAGTGGTGCTAAGCCTTTATACTATCAAGTTTAATCGAACAACTTTTTACCTTGACTGAGATTTGAACCCAGACCTAGCGTCGTCAGAAGCTAATATTAATTAAGGCTTGGCAACCGTAAAATAGCTATAACTCCAGCCAAATAAGAACCCCCTTGGTGGTAGTTCATTCAAGTTGTTGTTGTAATATTCAAAAATTCACAAACTTTTTAGTTGCTCGAACCAAGCAGTTGCGAAACTAAAAATTGAATGTGCGCTCCTAGCCTAGTGTTGCAATTTTTATTTTGGATTATTGAATTCTATCCTCAATAACTTGTCTGAGGAGTATTTCCATCAGCTACAGTGACTCTCATTAATATTTGGTTTTTGACTTACATATTTTCAAAATGCAGTAACTTGTCTAAAATCAAATGGATTGTAACTATTTATTTTTAGTTTGAATCTGTGTTTTATTGTATCATTTCCATGGGTTGGTTTTAGAAATTCTGTACCATAAAGAACCCGAAAAACTAATGTCGATTTCCTTTTACACTCAGGAATCGATTTCTGTGCGGAGATCTTGATCCCTCGGCAGATTTTACGTTCCTTTAAACCGAAAAATCGATTTTTCTTTGACAGGGATCAAATCCTTAAAATCCCTATTTGAAGAGGGATCTACACGTACATGAAACACGCACTTGCACACATACCAAAGTAAAGTGGAATTGACATTTAGCTTTAGACGTCATTGTGATTTTTATTCTGATAATTTCATGTGCTGTGAAAATTTTTGTGGAAAATAAATAAACATTAAATAAACTTTAAATATATTTACAATGGCTTTTCTCGCAGTAATGAAAGAATTGATTTCTTCCTCATCGTCTTCTTCTTCGTCATCATCATCCGAAAGTTTCTTTTCAACTGATTCTGATGGAGATATTTTGGAAATAAATAAATTTTTCAATCACAATCGCAATGTGAGGCATTCGGTTGTAAATTTTGTCCAGGATGTAGTTTCTAACTACACAGACGACGAGGTAGGTTCTTTGTTTATTTAAAAAAAATAAATAAATAAATATTATTTGGTTTATTTTTAGTTCCGTCGCCATTTTAGAGTGTCTAGATGAACTGCAGCCATTATAACAGAACAGTTCAAGATTTCCAAACACTTCAAAAAAAGAGCTACCCGCGCTGGGAGAGAGGCTACAAGCGCCGAGGTTCAATGCCTGTCGTTTTTATGGTATGTTTAAATTATTATAAGAAGTAGAATAAAAAAGAATTTGGTTCATAAACCACAGTGGCTTTCGGATAATATAGTTGCTTCATTTCAATTTAATTTATTGAATTTGGTTCATAAACCACAGTGGCATTCGGTTACTAGTTGCTTCATTTTAAAGGTTGGAGCGGTTTTCAGTTCCAATTTAAGTTTCCTAACTAATTATTAAAACCATTTTCAATGTTCGCAAACATTTAAAAAAAAATTCATCGAACAATGATTTTGTCATTTTTGATTCTTCAAAAACATGACAAAAGTACTTTTAAGAATATTCGGAATATTCAACATTATACACATCCCCATTATGTAAAATACGATTAGTAAGATAAAATTTAATAATAAATTTGAACGTCATATTATTATTTTTTTAACACTTAGCATTTTTTTCTATTTCAGACCACTTTGTATAGGATTTGCAACGATTTTGCCGCGACGTCGACTGGGAAGAGGAGGACGTGTCATTTTAGATCGAGTATAAACAAATATTGATGATATTTGGTCTAAACTCGATTACACCATCATGGAAAGTAGCAGCTTACAAAATCCCGCCGCATGTCTAAACGCAAATCCAGCCGCCAATCAGCAAACTCAGAACTCTCTAAGAACCTGCACAACAACTGAAAACGTCAATAGAGTCGATTGTGACTATTATGACGAGGATGATAACAATGTTTCTCGGGATTCACTTTATGTGACAGCATTTGTGAAACCGATACCAATAAAACGCCCCAAACGCAAATGGGATTACAACAGTTTTCATCCCAAACACATAACATCAATCAATAATAACAACAGTTTTTTCTACTAACAGATACTATGATCGGAGCTCAACTTAAAACGAAACATAAATACAATTAAGCGAACGAAGATAAAAAAAACATGTAAATAAGATATATAAAAACAAGTTTTATTATTGTTTTCATATGAATTTGTTTAAATTTTTTATTGTTTGAAAGGCAAATAAAGTAAATACAAATAAATATTGGTATCCTTCCATAATGAATCTTATTTTTAGTGTTGGTTTTCTTCGCGTATTTTCTACATTTATAAAAAAAGATTGCAATGGCAATGGTATCCAGTTTTAACGTCCAACAAAATTAAAATCAAATCAAAAGATGAACAACGAAAATTTATTTATTTTTTCACATTTTGAGGCAAATCAACTCATTTTGAAACTCCGAATTTAGGAATGCTGTTTTGATTTCGTTCGGGGCCTATGATGTAAATTTATTCGTATTCGTAGCGTAACAAAATTTTTGGGGACTTGCTACGAGGGACTCCGTGATAAGGGTGAATAACTCAAAATTTTACCTACCACGGGATTTCCGAACAAAGAACTCTTGCATCGCCGCTCGCAGCATCTTCCAGCTTCAAACACTCGAATTCGGTTGGAAGGTTCTTCTCCAGCCATTGTTTGCATTTTTCATATTCAGGATAATATTCGCAATACTAAGCAATGGGAATAATGGATTTTGCCATATGGATTGGCTGCCATATCAACGACTTCAGTCATAGTTGAGGAAATCAAAGTTTATTTATTTAAATAGAAAATTGTTTAATTTGTAATCTTAAAGCAACGTTGAGCGTTGAGGATTAGGAGAATTATTGAGGTTGAGAAAAATATTTTGATGTATCACTACTTCACAAAAGAGAAAAGACAAAACGTAAATAGAAGTATGGATGAATGAATGAATGAATGTTTTATTGAGTCTTTAAGTATCAATTACAAAGTCGTTTCATCTTATTCTAACTTTAACATAGGTACAAAAGTGGCTGTAGCGTATGGCCTTCTTTAACAATTACTTTATTTAAGGTTAAGCCTCGTGGCATGTCAATTTTTATATAATAATATAGTTTTGTTCTGCTCGTGCTCAAGAGCGTTATACATTTGCGTGAAACGGATGTTTCGTTGACTATATACATATTTACAATTTTATAAACTAATACTAACTTAAAATCTAAAGAGCTAAAAACTAAAAAAGCGCCATGCGCTATATCTTTTTTTTTTGACATAATAATGTTGATATTTCTTGTCTTTTTTTTGAAAATGAGAGCGAGAACGCTCTTTATGTTTGAATATGCAATTAGTTCACTAGAGGAGTGATAGAGTAAAAAAAGATAGTCAGATATGAGCGATAGCTCTATACTGCTTATATTTATACATTTAGAATGAGTGAGAAGATTATACGGTTACACTAATATCACATGACAGAGATAATAAGTTGAGAGCGATGGCTCTATACTTATACATATATAATATAAATATACGATTATTACGAGTTGTTAAACACTGGAATCAGATCCGTTACTTGTTGCGTTTGGTGGTGATTTTGTAAGCCCCAGTTGTTGGCTATCGCCGTGAGATCCTCAGTTCCAGACTCAAGTGAGATTTAGTTGTTGTTCGGCGGACTGTTGCCCGCAGAATTGCAGTTGCGGATTTTTTTTTAATGTGCAGGTTCGCTTCCTGCTAGGAATTAGCCATATGTCGGCGTCATCGATTGTTGTTCGGCGGACTGTTGCCCGCAGAACTGCAGTTGCGGATTTTTATTTATGTGCAGGTTCGCTTCCTGCTGGAAATTAGCCACATGGCGTCATCGATTGTTGTTCGGCGGACTGTTGCCCGCAGAACTGCAGTTGCGGATTTTTATTAATGTGCAGGTTCGCTTCCTGCTAGGAGTGAGCCATGTATCGGCATCGTCGATTTTTGTGTAGTGTATTACACTGTTGCTTAATCCACTTGTTAGGTTAATGCCTCATTTTGAGGTTCTACTTTTTCTTATCTCGCTGGGGAGAACTAATGGGCACTTTGTGTTAAAAAAGTGATCCAGTTTTTTCGTTGTAATCACAGCACCATCCGGCGTTGAGTTTAATTTAGGATGTTTAGGAAGTTCGCTTTTAGTAAAAGCGAATAAAATTTAGTCAAAAAAGACATTAAAAACGGAAAAAACTTAATTTAAACCGTAACACGTTTTTACAAGAATTATGTTAATTTTATTTTTTGGAGAGTGCAGACGCAGAAACACGTCTGCACTCTCGGACACTCCAATGCAAACCCCCTAGAAGTATGGATTCTGATTTTTAATTTGACATGTCACGCACACATTAACAAAAAAAAATCAATCTCTTTTTGTTTTCTTTTTGCAACATATGACAACTGACAAAATTTGACAAGGGATCGAAATCCCTAAAATCCCTAGTGTGTAAAAGGAAATCGACATAAGAAAACTATTGTTTTTTTTTTAAACTTTTAGGTACGCTTTTTTCTGTTTTTAATCAAGGTAATCGATTCTTATGTCGTTTTTATTTGGCAATCCGGAATCTCTCTCCGATCCGGAATCCCAACTGTTGTGGAGGGTTGGCATCACAGAACTTGGCATGAAAGGAACGAATCCTGCGATTGTTACCGAATGTACGTCTGTATCACTCCTCACCAAAGTAGCAAGAATTTGAATGCCACCACGCTCAAAAACCGTAATTATCATTTCGTATTTTGTTAGAAGCAGACAGCCAAAAATACTAAAATTAAACAACATAAACGCACAACACAAACTTTGAATTAATCAAAACTTTATTTTCACGCCTTAAGTGCTTATTGTACCTACCTTATATTTATAATATAAGAAAATAAAGAAAAGTTAAATTAAAGTGGTTTAATTTCTCGCTGTCTTTGTTACTGATGTCGCCATCGTAACAAAGTAAGGAATAAAGTTTCATTTCAATCTTGCCGTTAGCCGAAAATATAAACTTTATTCCTTCAAAATACGAAATGATATATTTCCTTGTGTGAAATAAAATATTACACACCATTGCTGTCGAAAGATACAATTTTGTGGATTCGCCATTGACAAGAAAGTTCGTCCGCCATTTTGTCAACGCCTTTGCAAATTTAATTGCACATCTGCCGAACAACTACTAGACTGGTCCCGTTAAGTTGTCTACAGTTTGGTAAGTCGTTTAACTCCTTCGTTGCTGAACAAATCGCTGCCTAATACTTCTTCAGCCTTATTTACTAACTCGCTGCTAATTTTTCCCTCCGAAATGTTAAAAGTTATTGGTCATTTTATAGTTCGCTTCCGTGAGTTTCTCTTTGCTTTTATCAAATGTTTATATGTAGAGTTTGGAGGGGACAAATGTATTCAAGAAATCGAAATTTTGAATGGTTCACGATTTGTTTTTTTTTTTATTTTGCTTTCTCAAAAAAATAGTGGGAAAACGACTGAATGCGTTCATTGAATTTGCCGCCCCTGGCAGTAAAACCAGCGGTCGGTGAATTTAACGAAGGCAGCGCAGAGCAAGGGTTAGTGTGCGTGTAAGTAGGACCGCTGGCTTTCAAAAACGAGAGCGCATCTCAGCAAATTAGCTGAATGTGGCTTACAATGACGTGATTGAAATCCGCGGATTCCAATTGGCTGAAAGCACAAGGGTTTAAAAGTTAAAAAGGTCCGAAGAGACATCGAAAAATCTGGACGGACACTTCTTAACTGGAGAGCATAGCGAAAAGAGTGGATAATTTAGAGAAAGCGATAAAAAAAAATAGATTGTGAAAAATTCGAAATTTTGGAAAAATTCTGGATTTTTTAGAGAGCAAAAGTAAGGAGGAAAACACGTAAAGAAAAAGGAAAAGACGTAAAAAGAAAAGTTCTGGAGGAAGGAAAAATTGTAGCAAAAGATAAGTAGAGTGTTTATTTTAGTTTGGTCCATCATTGTTTCTTTTGTGCGTTAATCAGAACTCTAGTTAGTTTAAATTCATTATTTCAAACGGTTGACTTTTGTTTCGCGAGATTTTTCCTGAAATTGCAGGACGCGCGACCCGTTAATTAGACCTGTTGTTCGTTTGGGACAAAGTAATAGCGGTCAATTTTGTTCTGTTGGATAATAACGTTGTTCAATAATTTGATTGAAAAGATTTTGGGTTTTTACCCTATAATTGATAAAGGTTTCCCAAACAATAAACCCCTTTTAACTTCCTTTTATTGGTATCTATCGATGGGGAATGGTGTTGCGAATTTAGTGAGCCCACTCTCGAATTTAGTGAACAAGTATTTCAACAAATAATTAACAAAATGTTAAAACTATGACAGTAGTTCTATAAACAATTGCAATTCGTAACGTAACGTGGTAAAAACAGCCACATAAGAACACAAAACTAGCCCATGTAATCAAAATTATGTCCCAATTCCTGTCAACTATTTTATGTTGTCAAATGTCAGCTGTTGCTGTCAGTCTCCATTTATTGAATTTGTTCTTTGCTAAAGCGGGATACACAAGCATGGAATCTCTTGTGGTGTGCTGTGTCATCGACTGTGCACATTAATTTTTGAGTATATATAATATGGAGGGCTCGTTCCTATCCCTAATGCATTGTAGTACTTGAAGTTGTGATAGGGGTCACTGTCTCACTTTCTGTAAGTTAAGGATAAAGCCGTATCCTCCGATTTGTGCTTACCTTCTCCTCGCATATAGTTCTCCGTCACATGTGATATGAACTTTTTTTTTTTTTTTTTTTTATAATCTACCCGCGCTCAAGGGATTAGGATTACCCTTTAAATGTTTCAACACAGCGCGGGCGTGAAGTTAATGAAGAGAAAGAAGGATAGGAAAGATGTGTGGCACGATGTTCTGAGACTGTTGGTGGTTGTCTCAGATATTTTTATCTCCAGGGATGGCGGCTGAGCTAAAGCGGAGAAATGCCGTGTCTTATTTCTATGTCGCTTATAATTCACATTATTTTATTCGTGTTCATCCTTGTTGGGCATACTAGTTTAACTCAATTACATGTTGTTAGTGTTATGCCTGAACAACATGTAATGAGTAAACCAGCAACCCATTGATGACAATTTTTAGAAGGTTTTTAATGGAATTAAAGCGACATAGACGACTGCAGGGATCGAACCTGTCATCATGAGGTAGACAGGCGAGCACACATCCATCGCGCCACGGCTCGTTCTTATCCCTAATGCATTGTAGTACTTGAAGTTGTGATAGGGGTCGCTGTCTCACTTTCTGTAAGTTAAGGATACAGCCGTATCCTCCGATTTGTGCTTACCTTCTCCTCGCATATAGTTCTCCGTCACATGTGATATGAAGCACTCGGCAATAACTTTGTCTTACACAAATTTGAGTAGCGCCCCCTATGATAGTCACGCATTTGGAATAGAAACGAGCCCTCCATATTATATATACTCAAAGGATATGAAGCACTCGGCAATAACTTTGTCTTACACAAATTTGAGTAGCGCCGCCTATGATAGTCACGCATTTGGAATAGAAACGAGCCCTCCATATTATATACATATACTCAAAGACATTAATAGTGATTGGTGTTATAAACGCTCTTTATTGAACTTACATAATTATGTCGATTTCCTTTACACGTAATACCCTTGTATACATTGACTTACTAGATATGGACTGCTAGTAGCCAACTTCACGATGGTTCCACTTTTAAGCTTTCTTCCTAGTGACAATGCGCGATCAAAAGATGTCACTTAAAAAAAGGAACTAATTTTTGACAATTCAACCCCACCGATTGTTGACAAATCAAAATGAACTGTCATTACTTTTCTTTTAATTTTGCAATTGCAATCAATTTGGATTTGCAAATTTAATAAGATTAAATGGTAAGAAAGATGGGTGCAAATCAATCAACGGGCGAAACTCGCAGTGTTTCTATAGATAATCCGACACCAGCAGGTGTAATAGATGTATCCGACGAAGTTGTGCAACGACTCAAGTTGGGAATTAGCAGAGTGAAACACCAAGAGAAGCAAGAAACGAAAAACCCAGAAACTATGCGAGCCATCCCAGTTACCGAATCCGAACGAGCTGCACCCTCAACAGCATCACCAGTAATGCAAAAGCCAGCTGTAGTATCCACAGTACTTCCAAAGACAACATATTCAAACCCAACACCACCGCCATCGCAATCGATAACAGCAGTAGCGTTGTCATCATTTCCACGGCTTACAGGGGAACCAACTATTACTGCCATGGAAATGCGACGTCAAAAAGAAATACAACTTCGTGAAAACGATCAAATGTGGCGAACTCGCATTGCCCAGCTAGAAACACTAAACAAAACAAATGTCGTCATGGAAAAAGAGTATTCAGCAGTTATTGAAGATGTACGAAAGCGTTTGTTTTGTTCATCGTATAAAGATACTGGATGGTGAAAAGCAGGCAGCAGCTATAGGTGCTTAAAAAAATAAAGGAGTGGCGGTCACGTGGTAGTTTGTGTTTAAATTACTAAATAAAAAAAAGACAAAAAAATCGTCGATCCTTGACGACTATCGCTACTCCCTGCAAGTAGCAAACTTCTAGATTCCCAATTCCCCCAAGAGAATGGTCAGACTGTGAGTATAGGTCGATGTATTCTAGAGAATACGGTGGTTAATTTCTTAATTTATTTTTAGACACCTGAATCACTCGCTGGTGGACAAGGATGACGTTGCTGATTCACAACGTGGTGGCAAAGTGGACTATGAGCCCACCAAGCATCTGCTACGACAGAAGGGTATTGAGGGCATCACAGTCATGCCAATGAATCAACTGAATCAGGAATACAGCACCTTTGATCAGAGGAGGCGGCTAGGCGCCAGCTATGAGCACTACTTGTGCGAAGGGCGTATAATGGGTCATGTCGGCAAGCTGATCGGAAACGTAAGTTCTTCAAAAAAAAAAACATTAATCCCCGTATTAAGTCTGATTTCTCTTAAAGTTGGGCCAAAAGACGAGGAACACCCTCGACCCTGTGAACCTCAATGAGGACAAGGACATCAAGGCTGAGTTCGAGAAGTCGCTGAAAAAGACTGCTATGCGGCAGTTGACCAAATGCTCATTGCAGAGTATTCCTGTCGGAACGCATAAGTTTACTGCAGAACAACTGGCCGACAATATCGAATTGATAGTGGCTCAGCTGAAGAAGATCTATCCGGGTGGATTGGGAAACATCCGTAACCTTCATCTGAAGATTGGCCTTACCGGAACGTCGTCGCTGCCTCTGTACATGAGCATGGCGCAGGCCCCAGAAGAGACGCCGATGGTGCTTGGCCAACGAGAAGAGAGGATGATCAAATTGAAACCGGAAGCCAACGAGGTCCTCTCTAAGTTCTCCATGACAAAGGAGAGTAAGTTGATAAAGTTGACATAGGGCGTTTTCCTAAATGCAGTGTTGCAGCGCATCGTGAATTTTGATGCTTTTTTTTTTATTAAATTACTTCAATAAAATAACGTTATTTAATAAATTCTAAATTTTAGAGGTTTTTTAAGGATTTGTAAAAGTAAATATTGAATTTTAGAGTAAAGATAAACGTTGCGAGGGCATCAAAATCCACGATGCACTGCAACACTGCATTTTGGAAAACGCTCAAAGTCTGGGTGTGGAGAAGAAGAAAAAGGTGCTAGAAATGAAAGCTGCATTGAAGGCTGACGAAGGTGAGGAACCTGGTAATAAATCAAAGAAAGCCAAAAAGGACAGCTCCGAGGACGGAAAAAAGAAGAAGGTCGAGAAATCAAAGGAACTTGACCTGCCAGAAAATGAAGAAGAAGACGATGATGATGAAGAAGAGGATGTTATTCAGCTGGGACAAGGTTCTGATGATGATGAAACAGAAGACGATGAGATGGCAAATCTGGATGAGGAAGACACAAAAAGTAGAGCAGAGATTTTGGAAAGTGGATTTGTCGGCGAAGATGATGAAGAAAGTGAAGAAGACGATGAACAAGAGGTGAATCAGAGTAATGAAGATGAGGATGACGATGATGATGATGAGCAGGAGACCGTTTAGGTTAGGAAAATAGATTTTTGAAAAATAACGCAGTTAATAAATATTTTACAGTTGAATGAACTGTAAGACTAATGTGTCTTGGCTTTTTTCTTCTTCTTTCTTTAAAAAAATCTAGCATGGCGTTTTCGAAATATTGAGTTTGAAAAAAAAATTGAAGTTTTTTTAAAAACCCAAAAAAAATTTTTTGAAAATTTGAGGACACAATTCTATTAATGTTTTTGGGAAGCTTTACCAAAAAAAATGATCAAAATCAGTTGTACCGTTTTTGAGAAAATCAAAAACGAAAAAAATGGTTCCATGGGGGGTACCCTCAATAACCATTTTTCGGAAATTTTTTTTCAACCAATACCTACATACATTGACTTACTATATCTAGTAAGTCAATGCCTACATAGCTTTAATTAAATGAAATTTTTCTGTATTTTTATTTTTAAAATTTGTTTTTGAGAAAAAAAATTGTTTATAAAATTTCGAAAAAAATTCGTATGGCAGGTACCGTTATTTTTGGTCTTAAAAAAAAAAGACAAAAACGTGTCGGGGGAAAAAATTAAAAATGATATCTACCAAGTTTAAAGAAAATCGGCCGAGGCGTTTAGCCTGTAGTCGAACAGACAGACAGAATTCCGAGACCCACGTTTTTAGTCTTCGCTATCATCGTAAAGTCAACTTTGATCAAAATCTCGAGTTCGTTTTTTTTTTACGAATGCATAACTTGCCTTATAGACCTATAGGTCGCAGGTAATTAAGTTTAAAAAAGGGGGAACATTTGTGGTTAAATTTACCTAGATTCAGGGAGTTTCTCTTTATAGATTTGGGAAAAGAGGGACGAATTTTTTACTTTGTCCTACAAAAGATTTTTGACATATCACTAAAATGTTTAGCTTCTTGTGGGTGCTAAATCTACACTTGCGGAATGCTTTAAGGAATGTTAGTTTTTACGATACCAATTGCTTGAATTTTCGGTTTTAAAGAAAATCTAATTTGTGAACCGATTCGATGGCTTTGTGATGTCTTGTCATATTTAATGATTTCTTTAGTAGGATAATCAAGAAATTGCCCCTTTTAAACGTGCTTTTAATTTCGTCGCATTAATATAATTTTATGGTTTTAATGTTTGAATATGATTTCACACACTTTTCGCATGTTGGCTTCCAACCAACAACATGCCTACACTAGTAATGCCTTCCAATTGAGATGCACGAAAAATTTAGTAACCATTAATGAATGAATTATGTATTCGGGAGTGAAATTTGAAAAATTTTATTTAGTTAAAACTAGGCAATGGTTGAAAAACATTTTCCAAAAAATTGTTATTTTTGGTAGCCCCCCTGGGTCCATTTTTTTTTGTTTTTGATTTTCTCGAAAACGGTACAGCCGATTTAAACCATTTTTTATGCTAAAGCTCCTCCAAAGTTTAAATATTATTACATACATATTCAAATTTTCAATTTTTTATTTTTTGGATTTAAAAAAAAATCAAAAATTTTTTTTTGGAAACTCAATATTTCGAAAACCCCCAGATCAATTTTTTTCAAACTTGACAAATAAAAGTTTTTTAACATAATCTACAAGATTTGAGAAATAAAATTTTGTTTTATCTAAAACTAACGGTACCTACCTTCCATACCAATGTTAAAAATGGTTTTCGAAAATCGTATTTTCCTCGAAAAAGGTTCCGAGAATTTTGCAAATTTTTTTTTCTTTTGATTAATTTTAACGATCTATAATTTAAAAATATAAAAATTAAAATCTAGATATTACTGACTGTACCTACCATAGAACGATTTTTTTCGAATTTTGAATTTCTCATTATCGGCATAACGGATTTTAATGAAATTTTTTTTAAAGAAGTTCCTAAAAAGTTTAAAAAACATTGCATTTCAAAACTTAAAAAAATGTATTTTTTCAATTTTTAGAAAAAAAAGTCGTTTTGTACATAAAAGCTTATTTTTTTAAGGAACCACTACAACGACTTATAATTTTTGTTATGGATCGAAAATTCGTGCATGGCATTTAAATTAATTTTATTGACTACGTAAGCACGTTTGCCGCAATCGATTTACGATTCCTTGCTCCGCGTCCCGAAAGCAAATATCCAAAACGCCTTCATTCATATGAGTATTCTTCTTCGATTTGAGCTTCTTTATAGCTGTCAGCACCACTTCGAAATGATTTCGCTTTTGTTTTCTTGTCTGCGTTAAATAAGCGATTATAGAAAACTTTAGAAGAGTCATCAATACAACTTACTTTAAGGGGAAAAAATTCTTTCCGTTTCTGTACCAAGCATAGGTAAAGTTGATTTAAGGGTCGTGGCGGATGTATTTTCTGCCAAATCCGTTTTTTGCATTCTCGCTTTCAGCAAGGCTGGATCAACATCATGTGACCTATTAAGCAAAATATTGGTATTTAAACTAATGGTTAATAAAACTGCAAATATACAACATACCGCATATGTCTTGCAGATTCTTAACTTCTCTTCAAATTTCTTGAACGCATAGTTCTTTGTGCATGTTGGCCAGTTGATTTTTGCTTTCGAAAAGAACCTTGCCGATTTATCTACTCTAAGTTCACAAATGAACACATGCTCTTCATTTGTACAATCAACCGGGCGACCTTTGCAAAATGTTGTACGATCAAGAACCCAACAACGACCAATAACCAGCTCGATCGGTACAAGTTCGTACAATGGCACACGAACAACTTCATTTGGATAGAAACGCCTAGATGGTTCATGAAAAGTTTCATATGGTCGCAGAAAATGATGCCCAAAAATAACACGCTTCCCATTTTGATCCTTCCAAAGCCTCTCCACTCGAAAAATGTCACACTCTGAATAGTCTATTTCTCTTATGGTCTCATACGTGTGCCTTTTAGTTGGGCAAATAACGCCATTCTCATCCTTAATAGGAATGTCACGCAGGACGTAAGCCGTATCACCCTGACGAATTTATAAATCACCACGCATCAGGGATAAATAGTATCTAAGACCATCCTCCGTATAATCATCCAAAGGAATTTCCCGGTCAAGTCAACAACACGAGAATCGCACCTTTCGCACAAATAACTATCTGCGTTTACATCGGTTTTTGTACATTCAGTATGCTGCCAAACATTGCAACGTGCGCATTGGATCATAAGACCTTCATCTTTGAACAAACCACAAATGCAACTAATGATGTCTTCGATTGTTGCTTTTGTATGCTTGGACTTCGATGAAAAATTCTTACTAACAACTCCCGTTGGGGGCTTTTCAATACCAGCATTAGGTCGAAATCTCTTGAGACTGTTTTTGTCAAGAGCTAGCTCTACTAGTTGATCGTAAACGTTGTCCTATGTTTTGAAGTATAACTCTGAAATGTCCTTAATAACAGAAAGTTTCTCTGGCTTTTCGTTATGAAATTCTCGCATTGCAGATTGTAGACTTTCTAAATCATCGTCAAACTCCACCGGAACTTTGTAATAACCTTTCTGGACATTAGCTTGAATAGTAGCAAAATCACCAGGTTTAAGTGTGTTGGCTTGTTGTTTTGCTGGTTTTCCCTTTTTCTTTATCAATGTTGGATATAGTTTAATAATTTCCGGTTTATCAGTGTCGTCTAAAAGAAAAAAAATAAACAATGAATCAGGGCGTTAATAATCAACTGTACACATACATACCCTTAATTTCCTCTAATGCTGAACATATATCTCTGAAAACAACTGCCATTTTGGCCATTTTTTCAACCTCGGGATCCAGAACAGCTTGTGCTAAGCCACGAGGATGAATACTTCTCGGTGATCGCAAAGCTGATATTTGCACAGCAATAGAAGAAGGTGTCGAAGGTCTTCTTTGAAGAGCAACTGTTCCAATTTGTTCTGGCTTACTCACATCAGATGTTGATCCCTTTGACTTAATCCGACGAACCTTCAATGACATAAATATTAACGTCTTTATAGATACACAATGAAAATGATTTGTACTTACCTTTTCAAAATTTCTACTTAAGAAGATTCTCTGCAATCCAATCAAACGCTTGTCTTTTTCCGCCAACTGCTGTAACATTTGAGTCATTACAATTACAATATCCTTACCTTCGCGTGGCAGTCACCTTGCCGCGGTGCGGAGGCTTAAGTTTCAAAGATTCATCTGACCTACAGGTTTGGAAAGTCCCAATCCGGTAGTGATTTTGAGGAGTTACGAACTAAGAACTGCCCCCCTAATCCAGGGTGTTACGTGAACCGTGCCTATTGGATGGTTTGCAGCCAGGGGGTATACCGGCTGTATTCTAACGGAACCTCTTCGACACCAGGTCGAATCGAAGAGTAACCATTACCTTACCATATCATGCGGAGCTCTGATATGGCGGACCTACCCTTCTCTAGCTACTCGTGGGAACAAAATCTAAAATGCCAAAAAACAAAAAACAAAAAAATAACACAAACCACATTAAATTTAACATTCCGCGGGATGTCACCGCGAATGAGTATGCGGATCGCATGGAGTCTAACCTCCGTGGAGACGAGTCGAGACCGAACATCAGTCACTTCTTCAAGAGAAAGCCTCATGGGCAAGTGCAAAACCGGGCAGCTCAAGGAGAATCGTCTACAACGAGTCAGGGGAAAATGCCACCCAGGCGAGTTACAGATGATACTCCTGGCACATCTGAAGCTAGCATGAGGAGATTACCTCCCAAGCCGGTGAAGGATGCTGTCAAAGCAATCAGTGATGGGAAAATGACACCATCAAAAGCTGTCTCTGAGTCTACCAGAGTGATGCACCGGGAAAAAGAAAGTGGCCAAAGCAGAAAAAAGAACGGCACACTTCCGAAAATGGGCGAGCCAGGTGGCCGGGATGACCCAAATAGGAAGGGACTCAGCGGTGCAGGTGCAAGATGGTACCTCCGGTTCCTCGCCGAGGGCATGTCCCCGCAGGATGCCCGGAAGAAAGTAGACCAGAGAAAGGCGGATGCAAATAAAGAACCTGCACAACGCCTAGAACAGGGTAAGAGGAAGAGCCACCTTATAACTCCTCCCCTAAGGCGAGACGTCAAAAAAGCCAGAACGTCGCCAGCAACCATAGCGGGAACAAGCACCGCTAAAATCGGAGCCGACGTACAACAGCTCTCGTACGCGAGCGCGGCCAGTACATTGAGGATTGCGGTTCTGCCAAAGGAGTACCCTCAGGTCTCCCTCAGTGCTGATGAATTGTCAGTATTGGAGGATGCCATTATTGAGGAAGTCTCCCTTGGTTGGACGCATAAACTGAAATTTAATGGCGTGCACTTCAGGGCGGGACTGTTGTTAGTCGACTGCGCTGGGCAAGAGACGGCAGATTGGCTCAAGGAAAAAGCCTCCAAGCTGAGTACTTGGAAGGGCAGTGAATTGATGGCATGTATGGGCGATGACATCCCCAAAATGCACAACATCACGCTGTTTCTGCCAAGAAGCACCTGGCAAGACGACAAAAAATCGCTCGCGCTCATCCAGGCCCAGAATGAGGGAATGATCGTAAATGCATGGAAGATCCTGTCGAGCAAGGTCGAGGGCAAAGGACAGCTTCTGGTAATCAGCATTGACGGTCAGTCAGCGGAGGCCATAAGTAAGGCAGGGCATCAACTGCATTACAAATTCGGGAAGATCCCCGTTACTGGCCTACGTAAAAACAGCAAGACGAGCTGTATTGAAGTAACAGGTAGAGGAGCCAACATCATCCCTACCACGGCCGAATCCAGTTTGCCTGCCAACACCCCCCTCCCCCCCTCAATAGCTCCCACCACATCAACAACCACAACCCAACCCCAATCCAGTTTGCCTACCAATGCCCCCCTCCCCCCCTCGTTAGCTCCCACCACACCCACAACCACAACCCAACCCCAATCCAGTTTGCCCACCAACACCGCCCTTCCCACCTTATTAGCGTCCACCACAACCACAACCCTACCCTCCCAAACCTCCCAACCCATCCAAACCTCCCAACCCGTCCAATCCTCCCAACCTTTACAAATCCATTTACCTTCCTATACTCCAAAACCCACCCAGACCCCTGAACAAACACACACCAAAGCAGTCATCCAAAGCCAGGCAGGAACACTGGCTACAAACGAAGCAAGTCGGATGAGCGAAGAGATGGAGGGCATTGACCTCTCTCCTAGCCCATTCGATTTGAACGAGTTGCTTCCAATGGACGAGGAGGATGATCTGCTTGCAGATGAAGGGGCATTTGCCCCTACCCAATAAAATTATAATGTCTGGACGCGGGATCAGAACCAGGCTAGCTCAGGCGAATATCCACCACGCTAAGGCAGCATCAGCTGTCATAGCAAGAAAATTCACAGCGGATAACCTAGGGCTAGTTCTGATCCAAGAACCCTGGATTTACGGGGGCCAAGTTAGGGGCCTAACATGTAAGGACTCTAAGTTAATATAGGATACGAGGATTGACTCGCCCAGAGCATGCATAAAGATAAGAAATAACATAAATTTTATATGTCTTTCAGAATTTATGACGCGGGACTTGGTACCAATACAAGCCCAAATCGACATCGAGGGCAACCTCCGCACGATGGTTGTAGCATCAGCCTACTTCGCCGGTGACGACGCCAACATACCACCAGTCGAAGTCAAGAAGCTAGTGGACTACTGCAACAGCAAAGGACTACCACTGATGGTTGGATGTGACGCAAACGCCCACCATACAACGTGGGGTAGTACCGATACTAATCAAAGGGGTGAGTACCTTTTAGACTTTATTATCGAGAAAAATCTAGATATATTTAACGTAGGGAACACACCTACATTTGTAACTAGAGTAAGGAAGGAAGTTCTGGACTTAACGTTTGGAACCCCGAACTTAGATTTGGAGGAAGAACTGTAATAATGAGCCAACCTCATCCAGTTCTTGATGGGGGACACAATAGATCTTTAGGTCGCAGTGCTTTTATACCCCAATTATTCATTCATTCATACAATATCCTTGGCATTGTATATTATAAACTATAGTACTCTCATGGAACAGAAAAAAGTGTTATGGAATACACTCTACCGAGGGCGCTGTCATAGGAAAATATTGTCGTGGAGACTTTTGATTTAGGGTGGGGTAGTAATTGAGGAAGAGCGAGAAAATTTTATCAGCTCTGGCAATGAGAAAGACGAGAAAGAGAAAATAAAATTTGTTTTGTATCATTTTCCTTTTGCGGGATCTTCTGTGTGTTTTGTTGTTATATTTTTTTGTCAAGAATATTTGTTTTGTTTTTGCTATTTCATACGCAACAAAGCAACGTTGTTCAATTTCGGCATATCTAACCAAAATACAACGTTGCTTTTTATTTGTATGGGCACACATACCTATTTGAATAGATTTAAGTAGGAATTATTTTGAAAATTGATTCTTGATAGGATTAGGCTTTTTTGAATTTTAGTATATCTACATACATATGTAGGAACTTTATCTTAATATATTAGGTAACTTACCTATGTTGATTGCAATTATTATTGTTTTTGTTATTCAAAAGTATAATAATTGGTGTAATTTTGAAGAACAAAAATAATATTTGCAATCAACTATTTTAACTGCCTACATTAGATGCAGGTAGTGGAAATTATTTTTTTTTGTTTGCAATTAATATAATTATGTACCTACATACATATATATGTAGGTATAAAACTATTTCTTTAAGCAAATCTAATAGGTACGTATACCTATATTTTTATTACATATGTACATACCTATATAAAATATGGTATGGTAGAAAATAATTTTGATTACAAAAAAAATATTTTTATGCGTTCATAGGTATTTATATAATAAAAAATAAAAAAAAGAAATTTGATATAGGTATAGACCAGTTTTTAAAATTTATTCATATAAACTTTGTTTGCAAAAAATATAGAAAATGTTTAATACTTTTTATGTTTATATAAACAATTTCAGAAATGTATAAATATTCACATAAAGCAATTGTGAAAAAAAATCAAATAAGTTTTTCGAGAACAAAATAATTTTAGAAAACTTAAATTAATTAAAAAAAAATTAGAATAAATAGAATAAAATTATTATTGACATAATATCTAAAAAAAAATCAGATACCTTTCTTGGAAAAAATATGTTGTATGCATTTACATATTGCCAATAAGCAATTTTAGAAAAATTAAAAAAAAAAAGAAATATGGTGTCAATTTAAAAAAAAATTATTGATGCATCCCACATGAAAAACTTTGAAAATAAAAATAAACGTTTTTTTATAAAAAATAGTTTTTATCCATATATTTTGTAAAAAATAAGATCTTTGCCCTGCGAATTTTGAACAAACAAATATTTCTTTTAATGTTTGTCTACGAATTTTCATCAAATTTGGAAATTATTAATTCATTAAAATAAAAATTTTGTTTTTTTTTTTTGTATTTTGTTAATATAAATATAAAAAGTACGAATTTATGCAAACAAAGTTTTAAAAACCTTTTATTATTAAACTAATTTTAATTATAAGAAATTTCTTTAAAATTGTTCTAGAAAAAAAATTGGGATATTAATTTTAAGTATTTAAAAATAAAGATTCTAGGAAATATTTTCAAAAATTAATCGCTCAAACTTTTTCAAGACATTGATTTTTCAAAAACAATTTTTTTAGATAAAAAAATATTTTTTCGTTTTCTCTATCATCGTAAAGTCAACTTTGATCAAAATCTCGAGTTAAATTTTTTCCACACAAAAATATTGAGCCGTTTTTGAGATATCGAATTTTCCAAGAAAAAAAAATACTTTTTTTCCAAAAATTAAAAAAATATTTTTTTCAAAGCTTTGAGACGCAATGTTTTTAAACTTTTTGAAAGCATCTCTATACAAAATTTCGATAATGAGAAAATTGTGAAATTTCAAAATTTGAAAAAATGGTTCTATGGTAGGTACAAGCTGTAATATCTTAATTTCAAAATTTAAATTAAAGATCATACAAAGAAAAAAAAATTGATCAAAATTCCAGGCGCCGTTTTCGAGAAAAATACGATTTTTGAAAACCATTTTTTAATTTTTTTTTTACATTTACCTTTATTTTTAGGTAAAATAAATTTTTTTTCTCACATCTTGTAGATTATATTAATAAACTTTTACTTATCAAGTTTAAAAAAAATCTAGCATGGGGTTTTCGAAATATTGAGTTTTGAAAAGTTTATTTTTAAAATCCAATTTTTTTTTTGAAAATTTTAATACACATTTATCTATTTAAGTTTTTGGGGAGCTTTAGCAAAAAAACAATGATCAAAAACGGTTGTACCATTAGAAGTAAAAAATGTGAAAATATTTTTTTTTCGAACAAATGTTTATCTTTAAATGCGATTTGCGGCTAAACGGAGCTTCATAGACCCCCCAAAGTTGACATCTTCTAACGTGATTTCTGGCTAAACTAGGCATCTTAGAGGATTAAAAATTGCATATTCGTGGTCTAGGGAGTGCCATCTTTCAATCCACGTATCGCATGTAACGAAAAATAAATGTTTATCTTTAAATGCGACTTGCGGCTAAACGGAGCTCCGTAGACCCCCCAAAGTTGACATTTTCAAACGTGATTTCTGGCTAAACTAGGCATCTTAGAGAGTTAAAAATTGCATACTCGTGATGTAGGGAGTGATGTACCTATCACATGATTTTTTTTTGTTATTTTGTATTTCAAAATTCTACATTTTTAAAGTCTACTTCTCAAAATTTTGAATTTCTAATTTTACTTAGTTTTCTGCATTTAAGAATTCTACTTCTCAAAGTACATTTTTCAAGATTATATTTCCCAAAATTTTGCATTTCAAAATTCTACTTCTCATAATTCTGCTTTTTAAATTATACCTATTAAGTTTTATGCATTTCAAAATTCTACTTCTCAAAATATCTTTTTCAAAATTTTACTTTTTAAGTTTTCTGCATTTCAAAATTTTATTTCCTAAAATTCTGCATTTCAAAATTTGCCTTTTCAAAATTTTACTTACTAAGCTTTCTGCATTTCAAAATTCCTTTTTCAAACTTCTGCTGTTCAAAATTTACTTGTTAAGCTTTCTGAATTTCAAAATTCCTATTTCAAACTTCTGCTTTTCAAAATTTTACTTTATTAATTTTTATGCATTTCAAAATTTAATTTCCCAAAATTCTGCATTCCAAAATTCTACTCTTCAAAATTTTAGCTTTCAATATACCTAATTGTTCTGTATTTCAGAATAATACTCAAAACTCCAATTCTCAAAATTCTGCATTTGAAAAATCTGCCTACAAAAATAATTATCTATCTATACAAAATAATTGTTCTGAGTGGTAACCGTTTAAGAATTCGTGTATTTGAATAAAAATCCTACATTTGCTCCAATACAAATACAACAACAAAAAATCAAACCTAACAATATACCTACCGTTTTTTCTCTATGCGTGAAGCAAAAAATGCCACCTCATACTTATTTGTATAGAAAATTGATAAAAAGAAAACAGAAAATAGCTTTCTTGCCGTCGCTTTGTTCTGCACCTTCGGTTTGCTTTTACCGAAAATATTATCACCCCTTCCTGATTATCGTCTGTCCTTACTCTCCACAACTCTACGTAAAAAGTTATGGAATACGCTCGTATGGCGCCGCATCGTTCGTTCCTCTTCATGAGAATACTATAGTTTTTATGTACAAGGGTATAACCATTGGGCCTGCACACACGAGACTATTTCATCCGGACTAAGAACAGTTTTGTTGGCAAGGGAACCGAAGTGTGCAGTATGAAACGGACTAAAATTTCAACCCGAAATTTCGTGGATGAACGAAGACTGAAACTAACACATACACAACATACAACAACAACAACATACACATAGAAATACTAACACATATGAAAGAGGTTCATGTATACATTTCTTCCCCCAGTCTGAAATCATCTCGTGTGTGCTTGGACTATAGACTAAAACAGGTTTTAGTCCAAAAATTGTTCATCTCGTGTGTGCAGGCCCATTGTATATATAAACTATAGTACTCTCATGGAACAGAAAAAAGTGTTATGGAATACACTCTACCGAGGGCGCTGTCGTAGGAAAATATTGTCGTGGAGACTTTTGATTTAGGGTGGGGTAGTAATTGAGGAAGAGCGAGAAAATTTTATCAGCTCTGGCAATGAGAAAGACGAGAAAGAGAAAATAAAATTTGTTTTGTATCATTTTTCTTTTGAGGGATCTTCTGTGTGTTTTGTTGTTATATTTTTTTGTCAAGAATATTTGTTTTGTTTTTGCTATTTCATACGCAACAAAGCAACGTTGTTCAATTTCGGCATATCTAACCAAAATACAACGTTGCTTTTTATTTGTATGGACACACATACCTATTTGAATAGATTTAAGTAGGAATAATTTTGAAAATTGATTCTTGATAGGATTAGGCTTTTTTTGAATTTTAGTATATCTACATAGGAACTTTATCTTAATATATTAGGTAACTTACCTATGTTGATTGCAATTATTATTATTTTTGTTATTCAAAAGTATAATAATTGGTGTAATTTCGAAGAACAAAAATAATAATTGCAATCAACTATTTTAACTGCCTACATTAGATGCAGTGGGTGGTAAGGTAGTGGAAATAGTTTTTTTTTGCAATTAATATAGTTATGTACATACCTATATAGGTATAAAACTATTTCTTTAAGCAAATCTAATAGGTACGTATACCTATATTTTTATTAGAGAAAATAGCTTTTAAATAAATGTACATACCTATATAAAATATGGTATAATAGAAAATAATTTTAATTACAAAAAAAATATTTTTATGCGTTCATGGGTATTTATATAATTAAAAATAAAAAAAAGAAATTTGATATAAGTAGGTATAGACCAGTTTTTAAAATTTATTCATATAAACTTTGTTTGCAAAAAATAAAGAAAATTTTTAATACTTTTTATGTGTGTATAAACAATTTCAAAAATGTATAAATATTTACATAAAGCAATTGTGAAAAAAATTAAATAAGTTTTTCGAGAAAAAAATAATTTCAGAAAACTTAAATTAATTAAAAAAAAAATTAAAATAAATAGAATAAAATTATGATTGACATAATAGGTATTTTAAAAAAATCAGATACCTTTTTTGGAAAAAATATTTTGTATGCATTTACATATTTCTCAAAAGCAATTTTAGAAAAATTAAAAAAAAAAAGAAATTTGGTGTCAATTTTAAAAAATTATTGATGCACCCCACATGAAAAACTTTGAAAATAAAAATAAACATTTTTTTATAAAAAATAGTGTTTATCCATATATTTTGTAAAAAAATAAGATATTTGCCTTGCGAATTTTGAACAAACAAATATTTATTTTAATGTTTGTCTACGAATTTTCATCAAATTTGGAAATTATTAATTCATTAAAATAAAAATTTTGTTTTTTTTTTGTATTTTGTTAATATAAATATAAAAGGTACGAATTTATGCAAACAAAGTTTAATAAACCTTTTATTATTAAACTGATTTTAAATATAAGACATTTCTTTAAAATTGTTCTAGAAAAAAATTTGGGATATTAATTTGAAGTATTTAAAAATAAAGATTCTAAAAAATATTTTCAAAAATTAATCGCTCAAACTTTTTTAAGACATTGATTTTTCAAAAAAAAAATTTTTAGATAAAAAAATATTTTTCCGTTTTGTCTATCATCGTAAAGTCAACTTTGATCAAAATCTAGCATTAAATTTTTTCCACATACAAAACTTGCAATTATGTACATAATTTTGTAAGTGAAAATAAAATAAAAAAAAATTTGGTACACCAACCTTAAGTTTTTATTATTGTACGAATGGGAATTAGGTTTCGAAATAAAATATTGAGCCGTTTTTGAGATATCGAATTTTCCAAGAAAAAAAATTACTTCTTTCCAAAAATTAAAAAAAATATTTTTTTCAAAGCTTTGAGACGCAATGTTTTTAAACTTTTTGGAAGCATCTATATAAAAAATATCCATAATGAGAAAATTTTCAAATGTCAAAATTTGGAAAAATGGTTCTATGGTAGGTACAAGCTGTAATATCTTAATTTCAAAATTTGTTTTATTAAATTAAAGATCATACAAAAAAAAAAAATTATCAAAATTCCAGGCGCCGTTTTCGAGAAAAATACGATTTTTAAAACCATTTTTATTTTTTTTTTACATTTGTATGGTGGGTACCTTTATTTTTAGGTAAAATACATGTTTTTTCTCACATCTTGTAGATTATATTGATAAACTTTTATTTATCAAGTTTAAAAAAATCTAGCATGGGGTTTTCGAAATATTGAGTTTTGAAATATTTATTTTAAAAATTGAAGAAATTTTGATTTTTTCATACATTGTTTACATTGGCGCCTGCCAGGTGACTTAACATACCCTAAGCGGAGCGATGGAGTCGCGTGAAAGGGTGTGTCCCCGAAAAAGGGACTTAAAATTCTTAAGTCCTGCAGAGCGGGCCACCCAATGTACTTTTAAACATGATTTCTGGCTAAACTAGGCATCTCAGCGAGTTAAAAATTGCATATTCATGATCTAGGAAGTGCCACCTTTCAATCCACGTATCGCATGTAACGAAAAACAAATGTTTATCTTTAAATGCGATTTGCGACTAAACGGAGCTCCGTAGACCCCCCCAAAGTTGAATTTTTCAAACGTGATTTCTGGCTAAACTAGGCATCTTAGCGAGTTAAAAATTGCATACTCGTGATGTAGGGAGTGATGTATCACATGATTTTTTTTTGTTATTTTACATTTCAAAATTCTACTTCTCAAAATTTTGAATTTCAAGATTCTAATTGATAAAATTTTAGTTTTCAATATACTACCTGTCAAAATTAAAGTTTTCAAAATTCTGCATTTTGAAACTCTACTTCTCAAAATTGTGCATTTCAAAATTTTCTTCTCAAAATTCTGCATTTCCAAATTTTACTTACTAAGTTTTGTGCATATTAAAATTTCCCAAAATATGGCATTTCAAAATTTTAATTCTCAAAATTTTTTTTCAAAATTCTGCTTTTCAAATTTTACTTATTAAGTTTTCTGTATTTCAGAATTCTACTGCTCAAAGTACATTTTTCAAAATTATATTTCCCAAAATTTTGCATTTCAAAATTTTATTTCCTAAAATTCTGCATTTCAAAATTTTATTTTCTAAATTTCTGAATTTCAAAGTTTTGCTTTTTAAAATTTTACTTAGGTGCTAATCTTTCTGCATTTCAAAATTCCTTTTTCAAACTTCTGTTGTTCAAAATTTTACTTATTAAGTTTTATGCATTTCAAAATTTCATTTCCCAAAAATCAGCATTCCAAAATTCTACTCTTCAAAATTTTAGCTTTCAATATAATTTTTCTGTACCTATGTATTTCAGAACTCTAATACCTACTCTAATTCTCGAAATTCTGCATTTTAGAAATCTGCTTACAAAAATAATTATCTTACTACATATTATACAAAAAAATTGTTCTGAGTGGTAGATAATCGTGTATTTGAATGAAAATCCTATACTCGTACCTACATACATATATTTATTTGCTCCAACATAGATACAACACAGCGAACGAAAAAAATAAAACCTTCATTCCAACAATATACCGTTTTTCTCTATGCGTGAAGCAAAAAATGCCACCTCATACTTATTTGTATAGAAAATTGATAAAAAGAAAACAGAAAATAGCTTTCTTGTCGTCGCTTTGTTCTGTACCTTCGGTTTGCTTTTACCGAAAATATTATCACCCCTTCCTGATTATCGTCTGTCCTTACTCTCCACAACTCTACGTCTTTGAGTATTATATAATATGGAGGGCTCGTTTCTATTCCAAATGCGTGACTATCATGGGGGGCGCTACTCAAATTTGTGTAAGACAAAGTTATTGCCGAGTGCTTCATATCACCATTGTATATATAAACTAGTTAATAATGTTCAAAAAAGTCAATTTGTTCCTTTAAGTAAAAAAAATTGAGTTAAGAAAGAAAAACTTGAAATTTCAATTTTTTTTCAATTTTAATTGTGAATAACTTTTGAAGAATTAAATTTAGACAAAAATATTAAGAGACCTTTTTTGTAGAGCATTAAATTTCCTTTAAAAATCCATTATGATCATTTTGAGATATTCATTGATTCGTTAGTTACAAAATTCCAAATTAAAAAAGTAAAATCGAAGAAAAATAACAATTTATTAAGCTTAATTACTCAAAAACGGCTTGTCTGACGAAAATTTTCAATTTGACCTTTTTTGTAGGGAATTTAATTTTATATAAAAGTAAGTCAAAATGAATTTTTTTTACTTCAATGTTTTGTCAGTTCTGACGCAAAACATGAAATTATGACTAAAAATAAAAATTAGCGATGATAGACCTCTTAAAATTGATATTAAGGGCTCAAACTTTTACGAAAATTTTTTTTTTGTCATTCTGAATGATATTCTCGATATATCTTTCAAAAAAAAAAAATAGTCAATTTTTTTGGCCCAGTCTAATGTATATATAAATGTATGTATATATCAAAAATAGATATTTTTTTTGTTAAAAAAACTTACTTTTTCATACTGATTTTACTTTTCTGTTGTCCTTTGATGTTCTGCCGGCAGTAATTCTCAGGCACAATCGGATCAAGTTCAAATCCTTCCTTTATATATAAATGATCATGGCTCAATTTACATATATATACATATCGTCGCTTGGGTAAATGTTTGTCGTATGTTACATTTGGCTACTTTTGGGAAAACGACATCAAAGTTTAGAATTTTTTTTCTCAAAAACTCTACGTCAGATTTTCTTGAAAATTGTATGACTTATGTAAAACAAAATTGTTAGTTCAATAACGTTAAAATAAAATCGAAATATTTATTAAGGAACAATTTAGAGCCAATTTTGGTCAGAATGCCCTTGTCGTATGTGACTACTTCACCAATTCTCCTAGTTTCCCAAACACATACGACAAAATTTTTTCACATGCGACAAAGATTTATCAAATGTTTGAATGGAATAGTCTTCTTCATACGACAAAACGACATTTATGAAGCAAAATAAAAAAACAAACTTTTTTTAATTCATTTATTTTTATTAACAAAAACTTAATTCTTAACATTTAAATAAAAAAAAATATATAAATACATCTATTTATAATAACAAAACCTTACTTCTAATAAATTAAATACAAAAAATAGATAAATAAATAGATTGTTTTTGAACTTAAATTCGCTTTTTTTCACAGCACATCGTTTAATTGATAATTATAAGAAAAACATAAGAAAAAATGTATTCGTTTTTTTGAAAATAAAAATAAACTTATATATTTAGATGTTTCGTTTAACTTCAAAATGGCTCGATAAAAACTTTTATCCTCGGCGTTTTCAAGGTAGGGTATCATGCTTGTTAAATCGTTTTTCTTATTCAGATCTATATTTTTGGTTGAATTAATTCGAAGTGCTTCATTCCATAGATTTGGTTTTGTATAATTTTTTAAACGAGGTTTTATCACTAATTTAACGTTATTATAGCATATTTCTTTGAAAGTTGTTTTTATCCCGATTTCATTGATATTGTCTTTGTGGTAAAAGATTGATTTGCATTTAAAATATTGAACTTGTTTAAAGTTCAGTTTTTCAGATTTTAAGGCATAATTTTTAAAATCCTTCTGGTTCATTTGCAATATTTTTAACGAAACGTTTGGAAAGTTCATTTTTTTTAAAAGACGGATTAGAGTAAGCTGGCTTGGTATTTCGATATTTCTCAGTTATTTTTTGATCACGCTATGGACGCAGTCCACTTCCTGCAGGGAGGAGTGTCCAGGTTCACTAAATTTTTGTATTACTTTTTCGACTAAATTTTGGTGATCGTGTATGAACTGTAGAATAGCGGTTGATGTGATGCGGTTTCGATTCTGTGGAACACATGAATCACTCCATAAGATTAAAGTTCTTATATTTGGATGGTCTTCCATAATTTTGTTTAACATTTTAATGAGTACACTTGCTATATCATTCCCAGATCTTCCGCAAACAGTTTCATTCCACAAAACACAATAGGTAACTTTACCAAATCCAGGAATAATAAGCGTGCCAGTGAGATTGTAAACACAGAGTTTTCTTTTATAATAAAAGTTTGAAGTGTACATTTTAGGCAAGGTGAAAACATTTTTCAAGTCATACATTAAAGTGGCAGTATTCTGATCAATATTTTCTAAATCTTTGTCCCGCTCTGCTTTAGTATACCGTTTTTCTTCCAAATGCTTTTCATAAAGTAAAGTTTCAGCTTCTGCACAGCTTTCCTTATTTGCTTTATAGAGAGAGCATTTATCGCTTAAGTCTTTTTTTGGCTGGTGGAAAGAAAGATTAAACTCTGTATTGAAAATGTTGCGGTAAACGTCAATCGAAACTGGATTTTCAAATTTCACTTTATATAAATCGTATATCCGTTGTAAATTTAAGTGCGATTATAAGTATCGCCTAGAAGTCGTCGAACGACAATAATGAGAATCGACAACGGCGAAACTAGAAACTAGACCTTTAACGTTCTTAATACGATCCTCATCAGTACGCTTTCGCCCGCGCTTTGTATAGTTGGTTTTGTATGCTCTTTATTGTAATATTTTGAGAAAAAATAGTAAATGGTTCTTTCTGTTATGCTAAGCGTGCTTAAAAAATACTTCTTGCATACTTGTACGATCTGATCTCTGACTTTCAAATAATATTTAAAACTTGCCTGTTTTTTTGGAAGAACTTCTAGCTTTTTTTCCGTTCGCCTTCGTTTTATGTCCATCTTTTTAACGAAATTTCCATAAAAAATCTTTTTTTCTTCAGACGTTAAACTCCAGAAATAGGTGTGGATGTGCTGTCTTTGATTATCGGTAATATTATTGCAACAATCATAGAAACAAAGGGGTGTACAGGTCGGGCCCAACGCTCTAGCAGGTCTTGTTATGCCATTTTTTCCATCATACGAAAGACCCTGCTCACGAAGACTTTTTCTTAAATTTTGTTTCCATAACGATGGGTTCCTCTTTCTTTTTCTTGAGGTTGTTGGTGTTACACTGCATGCTATTGAAATGAAATTGCTACCTATAATTTGGGAAGAACAACAAATCTGAAACTTACATGAACTACTATAATCGGATGGCAGATTTCGGGTTTGGATTTCATTGGAATCTGGAGTTGGCAAAATCAATTCATTTGCATGCTCATAAAATTTCTTTAATGTGTTCCTACTGTCTGTTGTTGGAGGTTGGTACGATGGATCATTGTCTTCATCGTCAGCTGAAAAATCCTCGCCTAATATTTCGGCGCCCATGCTAAACAATTAACGAACTGAAGCCCAAAAATTACACACGGCTGTGTTAATTGTTATAGGACATACGACAAACGCATACTAAGACTTCAGTAAACTATTGTCGTATGTGTTCAAAGAAAAGGCATATACGACAATTATTTTCCGAATCGACGCAAAACCGGTTTTGCATGGGAAAAATTGTCGTATGTTTAAAATTTGTCGTATGTGTAGCTTTTTTTGACACATACGACAAAAATATGACTCAAATCGTTAGTGACCTTGGATATACGACAAAAGCACACTGATTATCTCGGGAACTAAAACAGATAAAAAAAAACGGATTTCACAGAATTGTAGACAAAAAATCTATTACCAAAACTGCATTTAAACCTGAAAACCTCAATTTTTCACATACGACAAATGTTTATCCAAGCGACGATATGTTCTGAGAGTCCAGAGAGACACACTTTACGTTGCACTTTACACTTCCTTTTTTTTTTTTTGTATCTTTTTCTATTATAAATTCACTAAATTTATCTTTACTTTTACTCTAATAAATTCCTTCAGTTATTTTCTTTTTTTTTTCTTACTTTATGGTAAAAAAATTCAAAAAAAAAAATTAAAGTTTTAAATCTTAAAGAAAACTATTTAAAATAAAAATAATTAAAAAGAAATGAAAATTCAAAAGAAAATTTAAATTGATAACACGAAGTTAAAATTATTTATCAAAAATAATCAATCAAAATTTACGACTAATCAAAAAAACAAAAGAAAAAAAAAAACGAAATTTCAGCAAGACGCTACGACCGGTATATGAGCTTCCTTAAGCGGCCTCTTTTTAAGAGCAAAAAGCACAGACTTTGCACTCTACAGATCACCAGCCAACCAATCTCAATAATTTCGTTTTGGGCTCTAGATCTTCACCAAATGAATCCTTCTTGGTATACATATATTTTCACCCTTTGTCCAAGGATTCCAAAAGTCTTCCAATCGACAAAAAAATCTTAGCTCAAATCAGTCACTTATAGTGAGCGTGGACGGGCTCCTTAAATTTCCGATTGTATATATACTATTCCATAAAGGTATATATATGTACATAAGTATCGGATGCCTTTGAAGTGAAATTGTCTCTTCGACTTAAACCTATCAAGGTTAAATAATTTTAAGTAAATTTTTCCACACTTTAATATACTAAATGAGTTCCTACCTCTGCTTTATTGGAACAAAACTCAGATTTTCCTCTGGCAATTTCTTGACTACACCACCTGTACTTCCTTGGCTGATTACTCAAGCGGAATCCGAATCTGAATTTTTGTTTAAAAATGATTTTTTTTTAGATAAAAACTTCTTTTCCTTTAGTCACTCACAATTTCCTCACCTTTCTTTTTTTTTTTTTTATATAGATTTCTTATCCACAGGATATAAATAACTTTGGATTTATTACTAAAAGCTATAAATTACACTTGCTTTTTTTTTTTTTTTTTTTTTAAGTTAAAAATTTAGTTCGCTTTCGCGGTACGAGAACGGCAAATTTTCTTTTTGCTATTGAAATATCAAATGAAGCTTTTTAATTGTATCATAATCGGTCATTGCACTGTGGCCTATATATTTATTCTTACATAACTTTTCAGTTTCCTACAGATTGGAAAAGCCATATTTTGTTCCCCACTCACAAACACCTGTCTAATCTAAATCTGCACTGTTTACCATTGTTGTACCTGGTAACGAATTTGTATGGGTGTGGAGCCTAAGCTTACAAAATTTTGTTGCAGCAACAAACTTAAAAAAAATTAATAAATAACAATAATTAATAGTAATAATAAACTCTACAAAACTAAACAAATACTCTACGATCAAATCTACTTATAATACCTTAAAAATACTAATATTGCACTACCTACCCTTAATATTAAAATCTTTACACTTTTGAATTCAACCGATCATATCGAAAATTTAAGTAGAGAGCTTTAAATGTGCCAGTCTTCAAAGCTTTTATCAATCACAGCTTTTGTTTACATTTACATTGAACTTTCACCTCAACAGGTGTCAGCTGTCACTTTGCAAAACTTTCATTCTCTTGTCAACGTTTGCCAGTGATAAACAAAATTTGGAAATGAAAGTGAAATATAAAACAAAACAAAAAAAAAACAACTTAAAGTCTTAAATTTGTAAAAACTAAACTAAAACTAAAAAGAAAATAAGAAGGTGTAATACTCTTCCAAATATGCTACATTACAGAAGCAACATTCCGAACATAGGTAAGTTTGTCTCAGTGGTCTTGATAACATCTGTCATTTTGTTTTCTTTAATCTTTCTTTTCTTTTTAGAATACCTAATTCATTATTCAACAGACATTCAAGCATTACACCTTGGAATCAAGTAAGTATATTTATTTCTCCAACGGAGGATACTATCTTACATTATGTAGTCAATGGATAGAAATAGTATCTATAGGCTTATCAATTTTTTTTTTCAGGCTGTTTGCACATTCATCATTGGACTTCTGATCGTGGTTTCGAGACTTTCCAGGGTTAAGTGGAAAACCTACCCCAACCAGGTTTTAACACAACATCTTTATCAATTTACATCGACGATGGGGATTAAAGGAATAATTATGTGTTATTTATCCCATTGCTTCATATTGTGAACATTTTTTTTTTTTTTTTTTTTTTGTTGTTTCATTGTGTTTATGAAATGGAAAAGTGAATTTTGTTTCCTACATTAAAATGAATTATCTACTACCGTATTGCTGTTTGTCTCTTTTTTTTTGTGTCTTCTTTTGTTTATGGTTTGTTGGAATGGGTATTAATCCATTATATATTTTGGGCAGATACGATTATCTATGAGATATATCCCTATACTCATTATAACGGGTGATTTTTTTGAGGTTAGGATTTTCATGCATTAGTATTTGACAGATCACGCGGGATTTCAGACATGGTGTCAAAGAGAAAGATGCTCAGTATGCTTTGACATTTCATCATGAATAGACTTACTAACGAGCAACGCTTGCAAATCATTGAATTTTATTACCAAAATCAGTGTTCGGTTCGAAATGTGTTTCGCGCTTTACGTCCGATTTATGGTCTACATAATCGACCAAGTGAGCAAACAATTAATGCGATTGTGACCAAGTTTCGCACTCAGTTTACTTTATTGGACATTAAACCAACCACACGAATGCGTACAGTGCGTACAGAAGAGAATATTGCGTCTGTTTCTGAGAGTGTTGCTGAAGACCGTGAAATGTCGATTCGTCGCCGTTCGCAGCAATTGGGTTTGTGTTATTCGACCACATGGAAGATTTTACGCAAAGATCTTGGTGTAAAACCGTATAAAATACAGCTCGTGCAAGAACTGAAGCCGAACGATCTGCCACAACGTCGAATTTTCAGTGAATGGGCCCTAGAAAAGTTGGCAGAAAATCCGCTTTTTTATCGACAAATTTTGTTCAGCGATGAGGCTCATTTCTGGTTGAATGGCTACGTAAATAAGCAAAATTGCCGCATTTGGAGTGAAGAGCAACCAGAAGCCGTTCAAGAACTGCCCATGCATCCCGAAAAATGCACTGTTTGGTGTGGTTTGTACGCTGGTGGAATCATTGGACCGTATTTTTTCAAAGATGCTGTTGGACGCAACGTTACGGTGAATGGCGATCGCTATCGTTCAATGCTAACAAACTTTTTGTTGCCAAAAATGGAAGAACTGAACTTGGTTGACATGTGGTTTCAACAAGATGGCGCTACATGCCACACAGCTCGCGATTCTATGGCCATTTTGAGGGAAAACTTCGGAGAACAATTCATCTCAAGGAATGGACCGGTAAGTTGGCCACCAAGATCATGCGATTTGACGCCTTTAGACTATTTTTTGTGGGGCTACGTCAAGTCTAAAGTCTACGCAAATAAGCCAGCAACTATTCTAGCTTTGGAAGACAACATTTCCGAAGAAATTCGGGCTATTCCGGCCGAAATGCTCGAAAAAGTTACCCAAAATTGGACTTTCCGAATGGACCACCTAAGACGCAGCCGCGGTCAACATTTAAATGAAATTATCTTCAAAAAGTAAATATCATGGACCAATCTAACGTTTCAAATAAAGAATCGATGAGATTTTGCAAATTTTATGCGTTTTTTTTTAAAAAAAGTTCTCAAGCTCTTAAAAAATCACCCTTTATAAAAGTGACTTATTTGGGGTTGTTGCATTTCTTTTGGTATACGGATAACGATCGCCTACGCAACAAGCTCGACGATAGTTTCCGAGTGGTCGTGAGGAAACTAGCCTCGTAGAACAAGAAGTCGATCGGTACAAGTAGTTCGTTGTCGTTCATGGGTTGTGAGCAGGGTTGGCCGAACTGTCACTTTTTATAAATAACTACATTTGTTACGTCTGCTACGTAATTTATGTAGTTAATGTAGTTAAATGTAGTTAAATGTAGTTAATGTAACAAATTGTAGCAGACGTAGTTTAAAATGTCATAGCTGTCATTTTACTGTCAGTTGTGCATTTGAAATTTGAAATCAAACGTTCAGTTATTCATTTTTAATAAGCGATGTGAGCTGAAGGTGGATTTACTCCAATTGGAATGGAAAATGATCGTTTTGGAGCTCTCTGCGACTCGTGAGCTGCGCTTCTTAAAGATACAACAGTTTAAAGTTTAAATATAACTACACTAGTTCTTGATTTTCATTATTTTCAAACAGTTTTTCGGTAATATTTGTATGTATGTACCATGTACATAAAAAATATCTTTAAATCATGTGTTCGTAATCCATATCCTTTGATTATGCCAAAGTAAATTGTTTGTCTCCAAAAATAAGTTTCAAATCTATCATGGAAAATTCCTACAATTCTTCATCCTTATGGTAAATCAAACATTTTCAGTTTTTTTTACAAATCTTCAATAGATCAAAAGAGTGCAAAATTGTTTGGTTTCCTTTATTCTATTTATTTTTTATGAATTAACTACGTATGTAACAAATTGTAGTAAATTAGGCATGTAGTTTATTCAAATAACTACGCGTAGTTAATGATGTAGAAAATGTAGTGTAGTTAATTCGGCCAACCCTGGTTGTGAGCCGTTCGGTAATCGAAACGTGTGGCACGTCCCACTCCCTGACTTATCTTTGTCCATAGTCCGGGCTTGTTTTAAATAGAGATACAGATATTGTTTATTAAAGGACGTTGATTAGATTGATATTATCCATTTAGGATTGTGTTTAAATGGACGGTTTTACTGTCGAATATATTACTAATGTAGATTAAAGCAAAAGGTAAAATTTTCATTAAATATATTTGACTCTAGTCAGTCTTTACTTCTTTTCGTTTATTAGGTATTTGATGAACCATTTTACGATCAATTAATCTGAACAAATGTGATTTGAAGGTAATTTCCAGTTTCGTCAAAAGTAACTTGTTGAGGTTCAAGGCTCATGTTCTGCTACTAGTTTGTACTATGAATAAACTTTATTTAAAGGAATCAGTCTTTATCTCTCTATTATCTTGTCGGTACTTGATTTTCAAAAGAAAATTATGTTAACTATACTACTAATAAATAAATAAGTAAATAAATAAATATATAAATAAATAAATAAATAAATAAATAAATAAATAATTTGTTAAATGACTAGATCTCTACAAAGACGGACAAATAAATAAATAAAACTGTATATGTATAAAATAAATCTCTATAAATAAATAAATAAATAAATAAATATATGTGTATATGTAACTCTAATAAACTATGAAATAACTAAATACAAAAAATTAGTCTATGTTGGACATTTGTACAAATACATAAATGACTAGATATAATAAATAAATAAATAAATAAATATATGTATATATAAAAATAAAAAAACTATCAACCTACATGTATATCACAGATCAAGTGCAAGGCAACAGCAACTGAGTGCGTCATTAGGCGTGAATATCTTTGGCGTGATACACTCCCACTTTCATGCCCTGTAAATTACCCAATTCATAGAGTGAATTACCTACTGTTTTTAACACTATTGATTTTAGAAACTTTGGTCCTAGTTTCGCATTATATCTATCTAATAAATTACTTTGTTTAAAGTTTCTTCGATACACAATCTGTCCTACCTTATAAGAAATGTCTTTGCTTCTCGTATTATATATTTTTTTAGCTTTTTGATGCGCTAGATTTAAATTTTCAAATATTTTTTTTCTTAATAAAGCTTGTTTGTCGGCTTTATTGGTGATTTCGAAATCAGACTCTTTGATTACATCAAGTCTTCGTAGAAGCTCATACGTTTGACCGTTTTGGACCATTTGAGATATAAAAACTGCATAATATGGCTCGAATTTTGTTGCATCATGCAAAACACTGCGCAGAGAGAATGCCGTGTTGCTCACATGCAAGTCCCAATTTCGTTGGTCCCCATCAATGTATGACCTTGAATTTCAGAATTCTACTGCTCAAAGTATGTACATTTTTCAAAATTATATTTCCCAAAATTTTGCATTTCAAAATTTTATTTCCTAAAATTCTGCATTTCAAAATTTTATTTTCTAAATTTCTGAATTTCAAAGTTTTGCTTTTTAAAATTTTACTTAGGTGCTAATCTTTCTGCATTTCAAAATTCCTTTTTCAAACTTCTGTTGTTCAAAATTTTACTTATTAAGTTTTATGCATTTCAAAATTTCATTTCCCAAAAATCAGCATTCCAAAATTCTACTCTTCAAAATTTTAGCTTTCAATATAATTTTTCTGTACCTATGTATTTCAGAACTCTAATACCTACTCTAATTCTCGAAATTCTGCATTTTAGAAATCTGCTTACAAAAATAATTATCTAACTACATATTATACAAAAAAATTGTTCTGAGTGGTAGATAATCGTGTATTTGAATGAAAATCCTATACTCGTACCTACATACATATATTTATTTGCTCCAACATAGATACAACACAGCGAACGAAAAAAATAAAACCTTCATTCCAACAATATACCGTTTTTCTCTATGCGTGAAGCAAAAAATGCCACCTCATACTTATTTGTATAGAAAATTGATAAAAAGAAAACAGAAAATAGCTTTCTTGTCGTCGCTTTGTTCTGTACCTTCGGTTTGCTTTTACCGAAAATATTATCACCCCTTCCTGATTATCGTCTGTCCTTACTCTCCACAACTCTACGTCTTTGAGTATTATATAATATGGAGGGCTCGTTTCTATTCCAAATGCGTGACTATCATGGGGGGCGCTACTCAAATTTGTGTAAGACAAAGTTATTGCCGAGTGCTTCATACTTTGAGTATATATAATATGGAGGGCTCGTTTCTATTCCAAATGCGTGACTATCATAGGGGGCGCTACTCAAATTTGTGTAAGACAAAGTTATTGCCGAGTGCTTCATATCACCATTGTATATACAGGGTGATTGGCATAAGGTGTGACAAAAAGCTAGGGCGTGTAGGTTGGACTTAGACAAGAAAAAAATCGTATGGGAGGGGGGGGTCTATTTCCCCCCGTTTAGGCGGGAGGGGCAATTTAAGAAAAAAATCACTTAAAACAGAAAAAAAATTATTAAAAAATAACGGTGATGCCTACAGAGTAATGCTATAGCATTTTGAAAAGCCAGAAATACATTCTTTAATTTTGTTTTTAAATAAAGTTGTTCGAGTGAATAGTTTTTGAAAAATTAATTTTCAAAATCAAAATTTTGAAAAAAAAAATGAAATTTTTTTTTTTAAACAATTTTTTATCAAAATTTTACGTAATTAAGTATTATTTTTTTATTCAATATTCAATGCTCTTATTAATTTTTGATCAAACACAAAAAACCGGATGTCAAAATTTTTTGTAGTTTTTGAGAAAATCAAAAATAACAAAAACTACTTTTGTTCTAAGAAAAGCCTTTTATTTTAGTTTTTACGTTTTTGGATTCTTATGTAGGTGAATTTACGATTGAAAGGATTAACTTTCTTTTTACTATTCTTTTAATTATCGTCTTATAAGCATACAATAATGTGACAAAGTACTGGATTAACCATATTTCACACATTTTTTCATTGAGAACACCTGCGTGAGAGCATTGGTTTAAAATTGACCTGCCACTTTTTTATTATGGTGGGGTCGGCTTGGCTTAGGTGCATTTACGAAAGAAAGGATTAAATTTAAATAAACAGTAATTATGTATTTTATCTAAATATGCATGTATTTATTATTTAAATTGATTTCAAGATTCAGGAACATTTTTGTTCTTATTTCGCAATTGCATTTTTCTGTCACTAGTTAGGGCGTGTAACGCTGCATTATTTAAAAAACATTCGCAGATCAATATTAATCCAATGCTCTCACGCAGGTGTTCTCAATGAAAAAATGTGTTATTGTATGCTTATAAGACTGATAATAAAAAAAATTTACAAAAAAAGTTAATCCTTTCTTTCGTAAATGCACCTAAGCCAAGCCGACCCCACCATAATAAAAAAGTGGCAGGTCAATTTTAAACCAATGCTCTCACGCAGGTGTTCTCAATGAAAAAATGTGTGAAATATGGTTAATCCAGTACTTTGTCACATTATTGTATGCTTATAAGACGATAATTAAAAGAATAGTAAAAAGAAAGTTAATCCTTTCAATCGTAAATTCACCTACATAAGAATCTCAAAACGTAAAAACTAAAATAAAAGGCTTTTCTTAGAACAAAAGTAGTTTTTGTTATTTTTGATTTTCTCAAAAACTACAAAACATTTTGACATCCGGTTTTTTGTGTTTGATCAAAAATTAATAAGAGCATTGAATATTGAATAAAAAAATAATACTTAATTACGTAAAATTTTGATAAAAAATTGTTTAAAAAAAAAAATTTCATTTTTTTTTTCAAAATTTTGATTTTGAAAATTAATTTTTCAAAAACTATTCACTCGAACAACTTTATTTAAAAACAAAATTAAAGAATGTATTTCTGGCTTTTCAAAATGCTATAGCTTTACTCTGTAGGTATCACCGTTATTTTTTAATAATTTTTTTTCTGTTTTAAGTGATTTTTTTCTTAAATTGCCCCTCCCGCCTAAACGGGGGGAAATAGACCCCCCCCTCCCATACGATTTTTTTCTTGTCTAAGTCTAACCTACACGCCCTAGCTTTTTGTCACACCTTATGCCAATCACCCTGTATAAACTAGTTAATAATGTTCAAAAAAGTCAATTTGTTCCTTTAAGTAAAAAAAATTGAGTTAAGAAAGAAAAACTTGAAATTTCAATTTTTTTTCAATTTTAATTGTGAATAACTTTTGAAGAATTAAATTTAGACAAAAATATTAAGAGACCTTTTTTGTAGAGCATTAAATTTCCTTTAAAAATCCATTATGATCATTTTGAAATATTCATTGATTCGTTAGTTACAAAATTCCAAATTAAAAAAGTAAAATCGAAGAAAAATAACAATTTATTAAGCTTAATTACTCAAAAACGGCTTGTCTGACGAAAATTTTCAATTTGACCTTTTTTGTAGGGAATTTAATTTTATATAAAAGTAAGTCAAAATGAATTTTTTTTACTTCAATGTTTTGTCAGTTCTGACGCAAAACATGAAATTATGACTAAAAATAAAAATTAGCGATGATAGACCTCTTAAAATTGATATTAAGGGCTCAAACTTTTACGAAAATTTTTTTTTTGTCATTCTGAATGATATTCTCGATATATCTTTCAAAAAAAAAAAATAGTCAATTTTTTTGGCCCAGTCTAATGTATATATAAATGTATGTATATATCAAAAATAGATATTTTTTTTGTTAAAAAAACTTACTTTTTCATACTGATTTTACTTTTCTGTTGTCCTTTGATGTTCTGCCGGCAGTAGTTCTCAGGCACAATCGGATCAAGTTCAAATCCTTCCTTTATATATAAATGATCATGGCTCAATTTACATATATATACATATGTTCTGAGAGTCCAGAGAGACACACTTTACGTTGCACTTTACACTTCCTTTTTTTTTTTTTTGTATCTTTTTCTATTATAAATTCACTAAATTTATCTTTACTTTTACTCTAATAAATTCCTTCAGTTATTTTCTTTTTTTTTTCTTACTTTATGGTAAAAAAATTCAAAAAAAAAATTAAAGTTTTAAATCTTAAAGAAAACTATTTAAAATAAAAATAATTAAAAAGAAATGAAAATTCAAAAGAAAATTTAAATTGATAACACGAAGTTAAAATTATTTATCAAAAATAATCAATCAAAATTCACGACTAATCAAAAAAACAAAAGAAAAAAAAAACGAAATTTCAGCAAGACGCTACGACCGGTATATGAGCTTCCTTAAGCGGCCTCTTTTTAAGAGCAAAAAGCACAGATTTTGCACTATACAGATCATCAGCCAACCAATCTCAATAATTTCGTTTTGGGCTCTAGATCTTCACCAAATGAATCCTTCTTGGTATATATTTTCACCCTTTGTCCAAGGATTCCAAAAGTCTTCCAATCGACAAAAAAATCTTAGCAGATGCTCAAATCAGTCACTTATAGTGAGCGTGGACGGGCTCCTTAAATTTCCGATTGTATATATACTATTCCATAAAGGTATATATATGTACATAAGTATCGGATGCCTTTGAAGTGAAATTGTCTCTTCGACTTAAACCTATCAAGGTTAAATAATTTTAAGTAAATTTTTCCACACTTTAATATACTAAATGAGTTCCTACCTCTGCTTTATTGGAACAAAACTCAGATTTTCCTCTGGCAATTTCTTGACTACACCACCTGTACTTCCTTGGCTGATTACTCAAGCGGAATCCGAATCTAAATTTTTGTTTAAAAATGATTTTTAGATAAAAACTTCTTTTCCTTTAGTCACTCACAATTTCCTCACCTTTCTTTTTTTTTTTTTTTATATAGATTTCTTATCCACAGGATATAAATAACTTTGGATTTATTACTAAAAGCTATAAATTACACTTGCTTTTTTTTTTTTTTTTTTTTAAAGTTAAAAATTTAGTTCGCTTTCGCGGTACGAGAACGGCAAATTTCCTTTTTGCTATTGAAATATCAAATGAAGCTTTTTAATTGTATCATAATCGGTCATTGCTCTGTGGCCTATATATTTATTCTTACATAACTTTTCAGTTTCCTACAGATTGGAAAAGCCATATTTTGTTCCCCACTCACAAACACCTGTCTAATCTAAATCTGCACTGTTTACCATTGTTGTACCTGGTAACGAATTTGTATGGGTGTGGAGCCTAAGCTTACAAAATTTTGTTGCAGCAACAAACTTAAAAAAAATTAATAAATAATAATAATTAATAGTAATAATAAACTCTACAAAACTAAACAAATACTCTACGATCAAATCTACTTATAATACCTTAAAAATACTAATATTGCACTACCTACCCTTAATATTAAAATCTTTACACTTTTGAATTCAACCGATCATATCGAAAATTTAAGTAGAGAGCTTTAAATGTGCCAGTCTTCAAAGCTTTTATCAATCACAGCTTTTGTTTACATTTACATTGAACTTTCACCTCAACAGGTGTCAGCTGTCACTTTGCAAAACTTTCATTCTCTTGTCAACGTTTGCCAGTGATAAACAAAATTTGGAAATGAAAGTGAAATATAAAACAAAACAAAAAAAAACAACTTAAAGTCTTAAATTTGTAAAAACTAAACTAAAACTAAAAAGAAAATAAGAAGGTGTAATACTCTTCCAAATATGCTACATTACAGAAGCAACATTCCGAACATAGGTAAGTTTGTCTCAGTGGTCTTGATAACATCTGTCATTTTGTTTTCTTTAATCTTTCTTTTCTTTTTAGAATACCTAATTCATTATTCAACAGACATTCAAGCATTACACCTTGGAATCAAGTAAGTATATTTATTTCTCCAACGGAGGATACTATCTTACAATGGATAGAAATAGTATCTATAGGCTTATCAATTTTTTTTTTTCAGGCTGTTTGCACATTCATCATTGGACTTCTGATCGTGGTTTCGAGACTTTCCAGGGTTAAGTGGAAAACCTACCCCAACCAGGTTTTAACACAACATCTTTATCAATTTACATCGACGATGGGGATTAAAGGAATAATTATGTGTTATTTATCCCATTGCTTCATATTGTGAACATTTTTTTTTTTTTTTTTTTTTGTTGTTTCATTGTGTTTATGAAATGGAAAAGTGAATTTTGTTTCCTACATTAAAATGAATTATCTACTACCGTATTGCTGTTTGTCTCTTTTTTTTTTGTGTCTTCTTTTGTTTATGGTTTGTTGGAATGGTTATTAATCCATTATATATTTTGGGCAGATACGATTATCTATGAGATATATCCCTATACTCATTATATAAAAGTGACTTATTTGGGGTTGTTGCATTTCTTTTGGTATACGGATAACGATCGCCTACGCAACAAGCTCGACGATAGTTTTCGAGTGGTCGTGAGGAAACTAGCCTCGTAGAACAAGAAGTCGATCGGTACAAGTAGTTCGTTGTCGTTCATGGGTTGTGAGCCGTTCGGTAATCGAAACGTGTGGCACGTCCCACTCCCTGACTTATCTTTGTCCATAGTCCGGGCTTGTTTTAAATAGAGATACAGATATTGTTTATTAAAGGACGTTGATTAGATTGATATTATCCATTTAGGATTGTGTTTAAATGGACGGTTTTACTGTCGAATATATTACTAATGTAGATTAAAGCAAAAGGTAAAATTTTCATTAAATATATTTGACTCTAGTCAGTCTTTACTTCTTTTCGTTTATTAGGTATTTGATGAACCATTTTACGATCAATTAATCTGAACAAATGTGATTTGAAGGTAATTTCCAGTTTCGTCAAAAGTAACTTGTTGAGGTTCAAGGCTCATGTTCTGCTACTAGTTTGTACTATGAATAAACTTTATTTAAAGGAACCAGTCTTTATCTCTCTATTATCTTGTCGGTACTTGATTTTCAAAAGAAAATTATGTTAACTATACTACTAATAAATAAATAAGTAAATAAATAAATATATAAATAAATAAATAAATAAATAATTTGTTAAATGACTAGATCTCTACAAAGACGGACAAATAAATAAATAAAACTGTATATGTATAAAATAAATCTCTATAAATAAATAAATAAATAAATAAATATATGTGTATATGTAACTCTAATAAACTATGAAATAACTAAATACAAAAAATTAGTCTATGTTGGACATTTGTACAAATACATAAATGACTAGATATAATAAATAAATAAATAAATAAATATATGTATATATAAAAATAAATAAACTATCAACCTACATGTATATCACAGATCAAGTGCAAGGCAACAGCAACTGAGTGCGTCATTAGGCGTGAATATCTTTGGCGTGATACACTCCCACTTTCATGCCCTGTAAATTACCCAATTCATAGAGTGAATTACCTACTGTTTTTAACACTATTGATTTTAGAAACTTTGGTCCTAGTTTCGCATTATATCTATCTAATAAATTACTTTGTTTAAAGTTTCTTCGATACACAATCTGTCCTACCTTATAAGAAATGTCTTTGCTTCTCGTATTATATATTTTTTTAGCTTTTTGATGCGCTAGATTTAAATTTTCAAATATTTTTTTTCTTAATAAAGCTTGTTTGTCGGCTTTATTGGTGATTTCGAAATCAGACTCTTTGATTACATCAAGTCTTCGTAGAAGCTCATACGTTTGACCGTTTTGGACCATTTGAGATCCAAAAACTGCATAATATGGCTCGAATTTTGTTGCATCATGCAAAACACTGCGCAGAGAGAATGCCGTGTTGCTCACATGCAAGTCCCAATTTCGTTGGTCCCCATCAATGTATGACCTTATTTTTGCTAATACTGAACGATTTACACGTTCTGAAGCATTCGCTTGCGGCGAGTAAAATGCAGTCTTTATGTGGTTTACCCCATACTTTTTAAGAAAGCTGGAAAACAACGCGGAGATGAATTGCTTTCCATTGTCAGAATGTATATGTTCGGGTACTCCAAACATATGGAACACACTTTCTTCGAGGTACCTCACTACCTCAGCTGCTGTTGCCTTACGAATAGGTTTGAGGAAAACAAATTTGCTAAAATGGTCTAAAACTATAAATATATGGGTATGTCCGTTCTTCGTTCGTGTGTAGGGTCCTAAGAAGTCAATGTAAAGCCTTTGAAATGGTCGTTCTGTTATCAATTGCTGTCCCATGGGCGGTCTTGATATTGAGTTCATGGGCTTATTGCACTTGCATATATCACAGTTAGTTACATAGTCGTTTACTTCGGTAGTCATGTTTGGCCAGAAATATCTCTGGCGAAGTTTTGCAAGAGTCTTATGAATTCCTCCATGGCCTGCAGTGAAGGAATCATGCGCTGTTTTCAGAAGGCTCCTACGCAACTCCCTCGGTACCCAGAGTTTCCAGGCTCTGTCTTCTTGAATCGGGTCTCCTGTCCGTCTGTCGGTCCGTTTGTAAACGAAGCCGTCCGAAGTACAAGTCTATCTCCCCCCGTTTAGGAGGTAGGGACACTTTTAGAAAAAATGGTTTAAATTGAAACAAAAAATATTAAAAAACAACGGCAACACCTACTATAAAGTGCTATACTGCGTTTGAAAGCCAGAAGATTTTTCTATAATCCTGCATTTAAATTTTATTACTCATATCAATAGTTTTTGAGAAATACGCATTTAAAGTCCAAATTTTGATAAAAAAACGTGAAAAAAAATGTTTAGACCGGTTGTTTTCAAAATTGTGAAATGAAATTGTAAATTAGCTTATATGTGTTTCATGTATCTATCAGTTCTTAATCGAACACAAAAAACCGCATGGTTCTATGTCTTCTGGTTTTTGAGAAAACCTCCGTTTAAGAGGTAGGGGCACTTTTAAAAAAAAATGGTTTAAATTGAAAAAAAAAATATTAAAAAACAACGGCAACACATACAATAAAGTGCTATACTGCGTTTGAAAGCCAAAAGATTGTTCTATAATCCTGCATTTAAATTAAATTACTCATGTCAATGGTTTTTGAGAAATTCGCATTTAAAGTCCAAATTTTCATAAAATAACGTGAAAAAAAAAATTTAGACCGATTGTTTTCGAAATTTTGAAATGAAATTGTAAATTAACTTATATGTGATCCATGTATCTATCAGTTCTTAATCGAACACAAAAAACCGCATGGTTCTATGTCTTCTAGTTTTTGAGAAAATCGAAAATTACCAAAACTACTTTTTTTGATTTTTGGTGGTGACGGTGATTCCATTTTAAGGATTAATGTTAATAAACATAATGAATCTTTGTTAGTTCAGTACCGCAATTCATTTAGCGTTATCCAGAATGCACTATGAGGAGATAGAATTGCATCTGGGTCAGTTATTTTGTCAGTTAGTCAGAAGTTAGTCAGTCATAGTTAGTTAAAAATGGTCAAAATGTATTAAAAAGGTGTGTAAGTCTCGTCAATAAAGCCATCGTCCGTACTATAACTGTCGAGTTCGTTGAGTTACTCTTTTATGGTGCGAAGCCGAGGATGTTTTGGCGGTAAAACACTTTCTAAATTTTCGCTCTGAAGGGTGGGAGGATCGATGTCTTTTAACTGTAAACGCTTACATATATCACCATCGGTATAACAAGGGTAAACTTTTTTTACATCTGATAAAAACTCTATTATTTGCGAACCCCAGTCGTCCTTATATTTCCTTTCTAGGCAGTATTTTCGATAGAAAAATAGTGCCATGTATTGGTGAACATGGTCAGAAGTTTGTTTTGGTTTTCAAGATCGTTTATTGTATTTTATATGTATTTAGTGGACATTGGATAAATAGAATAAATTTGAATTTTTTTAAATACAGATTCTGTGAATGCAAAAGAAACTTTGCATGCACCCAACCTCGCACCTACCCCAAATCCTATAGTGTGCCCAAGCAGGGCGGTTGCAGGGGGGCAGCATGCCCCCCCATACATACTTTACTGTTTATATATTGTAATGCTGGAAGCTAGCACTGATTTATTTATGTAAGGAAGCAAAAAATATCAAACATTTTGTAGAAAAGTAGTTTTAGTTATTTTCGATTTTCTCAAAAACCAGAAGACATAGAACCATGCGGTTTTTTGTGTTCGATTAAGAATTGATAGATACATGAAACACATGTAAGCTAATTTACAATTTCATTTCACAATTTTGAAAACAATTGGTCTAAACTTTTTTTTTACGTTATTTTATCGAAATTTGGACTTTAAATGCGAATTTCTCAAAAACAATTGACATGAGTAATTTAATTTAAATGCAGGATTATAGAAAAATCTTCTGGCTTTCAAAGGCAGTATAGCACTTTATTGTAAGTATTGCCGTTGTTTTTTAATATTTTTTTTTTTCAATTTAAACCATTTTTTCTAAAAGTGCCCCTATCTCCTAAACGGAGGTTTTCTCAAAAACCAGAAGACGTAGAACCATGTCGTTTTTTGTGTTCGATTAAGAACTGATACATAAAACACATATAAGCTAATTTACAATTTCATTTCACAATTTTGAAAACAACCGGTCTAAACTTTTTTTTTCACGTTTTTTTATCAAAATTTGGACTTTAAATGCGAATTTCTCAAAAACTGTTGATATGAGTAATTTAATTTAAACGCAGGATTATAGAACAATCTTCTGGCTTTCAAACGCAGTATAGCACTTTATTGTAGGTGTTGCCGTTGTTTTTTAATATTTTTTTTTTCAATTTAAACCATTTTTTTCTAAAAGTGCCCCTACCTCCTAAACGAGGGGAGATAGACCCCCCCCTCCCATAGTAAAAAGTGCTTTTTTTTGACCTCTCTACAAAAATCCGTCATCAAATCTTGGCGGCCAAGTTATCGTACTCGTGCCGTCTTCTTCAACTCAACATACTCTTCTGATGAAAAGTATGGTGAGCTGAAGTCAACCTCTGGCGTTTCAGTCGCAATCTCATCCATATGTACTCTTGATAGAGTATCCGGAACCACATTGAGAATTCCCTTTCGATGTTCTATGGTGAAGTCAAAGCCTTGCAGCTTAAAACTCCATCTAGCAAGCCGACCACTCAAGTCCTTCTGTGTCATCAGCCACTTAAGGCTCGCGTGATCGGTTATAATCGTGAAAGGTAATCCTTCAATATAGGCCCGGAACTTCTTAACAGACAGAACGGCCGCATAGCATTCAAGTTCCGTTACGCTATAATTCCGTTGAGCGGGATTAAGTTTTTGGGACATGAATGCTATGGGTCGCTCGTTGTTTTCTTCGTCCATCTGGAAGAGAACACTCCCTACACCGGAAGTTGAAGCGTCGCATTGTATGTAGAAGTGTTTTGTAAAGTCTGGATCGGTTATAGGGAAATCCTTCACTGCAGATACTTTTTCGGGATCAGTCCTCAGACACCCATCGCCAACGAAATAGCCTAAGTACTTAATCTCTTTATAACAAAACTTGCTCTTTTCCACGTTTATAGTAAGGCCTGCTGCCCGCAAACATCCCGCCACCTCTTTTAGGACGCCCATATGGGTTTCAAAGTCTGGAGAGCAAATCAAGAGATCATCCAGATATACAAAGACATTTTCCCTTAATCGAGCGGGAATGACTTTATACATTAGCTTACACATTCTCTGGGCGGCGTTGCACAATCCGAACGGCATAACCGTGAACTGATACAACGGTCGCCCAGGGACTGTGAAAGCTGTCTTCTCTCTTGATTTCCTCTCCAGAGGAATCTGCCAAAAGGCGTCTTTCAAATCGATTGACGAGATGAAGTGCGTATCGTGAAGCCTACTCAAGATACCTTCTATTTGTGGAAGAGGGTATGCAAATTTCTTCGTGGCTGCATTAATCTTCCGCGAGTCTAAGCAAAGCCTGTTTTTGCCTGGCTTTCGGACCAACACAACTGGAGAGCTGTATGCGCTATTGCTTTCTTCGATGACTCCCAACTCGAGCATCCGGTCCAGCTCAGCATACATCAACTTCTGCACTACAGGTGAGATTGGGTAGTGTCTTTGCTTGATGGGGATTGTTTCGTCTTCCATCTCAATGACATGTTCTTCTAGACTTGTTTTCCCCAATCCCAAAAGAGAAAATGAAGGAAATGTATGCTTGACCCGCTCCAGCTCTTCAGATTGTGTTGGAGAAAGCTGACGCATGGGATTAGACTCGTTCTGTTCCGTTGAGGATGGAGTGTCAAGAGAACTGATTATGTTTGGAGCAACTCTAAAGTTCTTCCAGAAGTCTACACCCAAATACAGCTGCTGCTGTAGGCTTGGAACAACATACAACTCCATCTCTTGGGTATTATTGCCCCATGAGACTTTTGTTGAAATTCGTCCTTTAATTTGTTGTTGTTGTCCGTCTGCCAAGTCATGCTTACTAACAAATTCTATTGCTCCACGACCCATACAACTGACTGAAGCTCCACTATCTAACAACCCCAAAAACTCTTCTCCTTCTATTTTGACTTTCGCGTAGGGTCTATTATCATCATTGACCGCTAACACTGACGCTTCAATTTTATGCTTCCTGTTATTTTTAATTGCAATTTTCTCCCTAAGCCTATAAATTTTCTTAAAATTCCTACTCTTAATATCTATATCACAGCTAATTTCTTCGTTAAAAATCCTCTTCCTTGCTATATAATAGTCTTGAATACGTTGATGAAGAGATTTATATTGCACTTGTGTCCCTACCGTTTTATCATTTGGCTTGTGTTCTCTTTTCAAAATTTTTACTTTTCCAAGTTCTGGTTCCCCGGGATTACTGTCGTCGCCGGTTGAGTCGATCCGGGGCACTGCCGACATTCAGGTTTCCCTGACAGGAAGCACACTTAAGAGATAGGTTACATTGACCACAACTAAAACATGTAAGGGCATGAAATGTCGAGGGACATGTTGCTGACGTCGAATTTTTGTCTTTCGTTAGTTCGTTCTTTTTGTCATTTTCGTAGTCTCTATACTTATGTTGTCTTTTGTCGGTTTTAGAGTTAGTTTGTACTTTGTCTGTCCGGTTATATTGGACGGCAGCAATCTGCTCCTCCCATTCATCCTCAGAATCTTTTCGTGGAACTCTACTGTGATACACATCACGATCTTCTATTTCATTTATTTGTTTCTTGGATTTCCAATCTCTTGTCTCTAGATGTTTCTCAGCTCGTCTGCACTCCTCTCTGAGATCTCTTACATCTTTAATGTTACAACCGAAAATGAGAGTAGCTACCTTATCCTTTATATTTTGCCTAATCATGGACACTAAGTCTCTTTCGCTTGGCTTGTTCTTCATTTGAAGCATCAAACTCCTAATTTCTTCATAGAAATCGTCAAACGACTCATGTGGCTGTTGACGTCTGTCCATCATAGCCCTGAGGATCTCATGGTCGGTTTTTCTATTTCTGAATTGTCTTAACAATTCAGCTTTTAAATCATAAAAGTTTAGATACTCGTCTCCCTGGTTTTCTTCGAGGTATTGCCAGTACCAACGTTCGGCTGCACCTGTTACAAGGTGATGAAAATTTGCAAAAATTTGTTTATTGGAGACTCTATTCTTTTTCTGCAATGTCTCTATTCTAAATATGAAACTCTCCACAGTCATGCTTTTTGGAGTACCGTCGAATTTGATTGCCCATTTATAAATATCTACTCGCTTCCCCTGTTCGTGACAAGCACTATTCGAGTGACAACTGGGCTGAGGGCAAGTTCGAGAAGGAATCCTTGGAGGACTTATCTCCGGATCAGATAAGAGGATTTCTTCTTGTTGCTCTTTTCGAGCGTAGGCCGAGCTAATAGATTTTTCCACTATACCTATTCGTTCACTCAAGGTAGTCACGCTCCCAGCCATTACTTGCACCATCTTTTGCATCACCTTCATATTTTTAGTCTGTTCTGCAAGAAGTGAAATGGTTTTGTTTTGGGCCTCGTTTATTGAACGTGAGACCGCACAATCTATAGCCTTTTTCAAACTTTCTCCCCCCCAAATTGATCTCGTGTTCTTCTTTTCTCTGCCGTTCTTTATCTGACCGTTCTAATCTTAACCTCTCTCTTTCTAATTCCTGTGTTAACCTATTAATTGTATCCCTAGATTCATCTTCATCTCCTCCTATAGGAATCAAAACATTAGGTATCTTAACCTGACTTGAATCACATGGAATTGAAATTGGTAATGGAACTGCCGCTGCTCCATCACCATCTAACCCACTTTCAAAGTCGTTACTGTCTCCCCTAAGCAGATCGTCAAAAGGATTCGGTAACAAACTTTGATTAAGTTCTTCTTCTGATGGAGTTGGGCTATGGTTAGATCTGGTGGTCTGTCGGGTGTTCCGACCTTTGCTTCTACCCCGTTTAGACATAGTGCTCCTTTTTACAGCACCCGTTTGCCTTTTTTCCATTTATAAAGTTTATTATAAAAAAAAATAAGGAAACCCACTATTTATTAAAAAAAAAACTCAAGTTTCAAAAATAAAAAAAATCCAAACTAATTTTAAGAAAAGTAATTTTAAAATTTCAATTTCAAATCAGAAATGTATCTTTCAAAAAAAAAAAAACCAAAATAATCCTTAATAAAAAAAAACTTCAACAAAAAAATTAATGAAAGTAAATTTTTTTAATTTCAAAATTCAGACAAAGAAGGAATAGCAAAATTAAAAAAATGACTTCCTCTTTTTTTGTTCAAAAACAAAAAAAAATCCAAAATTTATCTACCAAAACTTAAAAAAAAAAATCCAAAAGAAATTAGGTAAAAAAAAGATAAACTAAAATTCGAAAATAATAAAGTTAATCAAAATATTTGAGTTTTTTTTTTTTTTTTTTTTGAAACTAAAATGAATCTGAAATAAATTTTCTTAAGAGTTTTATAATATACATGTAAGGTATGTGAAAGTAGAACTGAGTATCCGAAACGATAAAAAGGGGAAAAGTATTGTCGATAGTTAAACGTCTCATAGTAAGTTTCTTTCGTAATATGTTGTCTTAGTAGATGTCACAAGTCCGTCATAGTTGTAACTGATGCCTCTGTGACTTGACGAGTGTTTTGGATTATCTCAAATTATCCATCCACATCGTTTTTCTGGTGATCAACTTGAAAAGACGGTTGGCTAGGAAATTGAGACAACTCTCAACACGAATAGAATTGCGAGACCGACCACCTGCCACCACTCTAACAGTCTGGATTACCCTGACCATTATGGCTGGTAGCAAGTGTCCTGTCACTCAATACTATTCCGCTCTTTACTTGGTAAAAGAATCCATTTTACCTCACTGAATCCACTGGTTCAAAACCTGTCGGATTGGACAGCCAAACTTCTTCTTTTATCTTGTAAAGAGCCTCTACGGTCTCTAAGCTTGTGCAAATAGGGAAAGGGAAAAAAAATGATAAAATTGGTTGAGATTATTGTGAATCCAAGGGGATGATCTTAAAATAAAAATCATCACTTTGGAGTCCCAATGGATCTCGAAAGCCGTTCGTTAACGTTGGGCGCCATTGTTGCGTATCGGGGTACCACAGGGGTGTTTCTTCATGAGTTGGAAAAAGGCGATGGCATGCTTGCTCTGGCCCGGCTAAGCTCGAAGGATTGGGGGTGGTTCTTGCCATTTTCCAAACTCATCCCATTTCGCAAACAAAAAAAAAAGTCATGCCTTGATCAAAGGATGAGGATAGGAAGAGGGTATGGGATTATAGGATAGGTGCTTGGGACTAAAAAAAAGGAAGAGCACAAACCTAGTTACCTATGCTACTGCATTGGTGAAAGGGTGAGGTACTAATCAGATTTCTCAGCAAAAACAAAAAAAGAAAAGAAAAATGAAAGAAAATGAAACTTAACCCTAATCTACAACTAAACACTTAATTAAAATTTCATATCTGAAGGATACGATCATAAATCTAAACCTAACTAACCTAATCTAAAAAAAAGTTTTCCTTTTTTTTTTCTTCTTCTTCCCCTGCTGACCGAAAATCCGCATCGTCCCCACTGTCCCACCAACACAGCAGTTCGCCGAGTCTCAAAGGCCTTGCCTGGTGTTGATGGCAAAAGCTTGGCCTACCCACCCTTGTATCATAGATACAACCAATACTATCTCCTGGCCATGAGTCTATTGGAGATAGCCCCTAATCCGAAAACTCTAGCTACAACTTGAAATCATCTTCAACAATGATTTAAGAATGTTGGTACGTATGTATGTATGTAGATTTGTAAGTAAGTATAGAGGTAGGTATTAAAGTGATATGTTCAGTAAGTCTGTAGGTAAGTATTTAAGTAGATATGTAAGTAAGTTTGTAGGTAGGTATTTAAGTAAGGATGTCAGTAAGTTTGTAGGTAAGTATGTAGTTAAATGTGTATAGATAAGTTAGTTAGTAAGTATATAATAAGTATGAATGTAAGTATGCTGTCATGTATGTAATAAATTTTCTTCAAAAATAGATTTTGAAGTAAGGTCACTGCTCGTAAGTTGTCGTATCATTCCTTGTCTGTATTGTTAGTTACGTTCTCGTCATCGTTTCCCCTTTTATCGCCGGCCCAGCCGATCCTCCACACACCTATCTATACGTTTAGCACATGATGAAATTATTTACTTTACTCTCTCAAAGAAAATTCTCAAATTGTATCGAATAAGGAAATATACATTTATTTATTTAACTTAAGAAAATCCCATTCAATTTTAAAAATCATTAAAAATATATAAACAACAAAAAAATTTTTTATAGGAAAATTATTCGTAAGAAAAAAAAATGAAAATTAAAAATTCTTGTTTTCTTTGAATTGTTCACTTTTCAAGAAGAAATAAAATAAAAAAAAAATTAAGTGGCTTTAATCTGTACAACCCGAGTGTGAGTACCTCTTTCTTCGATTTATTCATATAAGTATGAATATATATATGTATGTATATATAAATGTATGTATATATCAAAAATAGATGTTTTTTTTGTTAACAAAACTTACTTTTTCATACTGATTTTACTTTTCTGTTGTCCTTTGATGTTCTGCCGGCAGTAATTCTCAGGTACAATCGGATCAAGTTCAAATCCTTCCTTTATATATGTATAAATGATCATGGCTCAATTTACATATACATATATACATATGTTCTGAGAGTCCAGAGAGACACACTTTACGTTGCACTTTACACTTCCTTTTTTTTTTTTGTATCTTTTTCTATTATAAATTCACTAAATTTATCTTTACTTTTACTCTAATAAATTCCTTCAGTTATTTTCTTTTTTTTTTCTTACTTTATGGTAAAAAAATTCAAAAAAAAAATTAAAGTTTTAAATCTTAAAGAAAACTATTTAAAATAAAAATAATTAAAAAGAAATGAAAATTCAAAAGAAAATTTAAATTGATAACACGAAGTTAAAATTATTTATCAAAAATAATCAATCAAAATTCACGACTAATCAAAAAAACAAAAGAAAAAAAAAACGAAATTTCAGCAAGACGCTACGACCGGTATATGAGCTTCCTTAAGCGGCCTCTTTTTAAGAGCAAAAAGCACAGATTTTGCACTATACAGATCATCAGCCAACCAATCTCAATAATTTCGTTTTGGGCTCTAGATCTTCACCAAATGAATCCTTCTTGGTATATATTTTCACCCTTTGTCCAAGGATTCCAAAAGTCTTCCAATCGACAAAAAAATCTTAGCAGATGCTCAAATCAGTCACTTATAGTGAGCGTGGACGGGCTCCTTAAATTTCCGATTGTATATATACTATTCCATAAAGGTATATATATGTACATAAGTATCGGATGCCTTTGAAGTGAAATTGTCTCTTCGACTTAAACCTATCAAGGTTAAATAATTTTAAGTAAATTTTTCCACACTTTAATATACTAAATGAGTTCCTACCTCTGCTTTATTGGAACAAAACTCAGATTTTCCTCTGGCAATTTCTTGACTACACCACCTGTACTTCCTTGGCTGATTACTCAAGCGGAATCCGAATCTAAATTTTTGTTTAAAAATGATTTTTAGATAAAAACTTCTTTTCCTTTAGTCACTCACAATTTCCTCACCTTTCTTTTTTTTTTTTTTTATATAGATTTCTTATCCACAGGATATAAATAACTTTGGATTTATTACTAAAAGCTATAAATTACACTTGCTTTTTTTTTTTTTTTTTTTTTAAAGTTAAAAATTTAGTTCGCTTTCGCGGTACGAGAACGGCAACTTTTCTTTTTGCTATTGAAATATCAAATGAAGCTTTTTAATTGTATCATAATCGGTCATTGCCCTGTGGCCTATATATTTATTCTTACATAACTTTTCAGTTTCCTACAGATTGGAAAAGCCATATTTTGTTCCCCACTCACAAACACCTGTCTAATCTAAATCTGCACTGTTTACCATTGTTGTACCTGGTAACGAATTTGTATGGGTGTGGAGCCTAGGCTTACAAAATTTTGTTGCAGCAACAAACTTAAAAAAAATTAATAAATAATAATAATTAATAGTAATAATAAACTCTACAAAACTAAACAAATACTCTACGATCAAATCTACTTATAATACCTTGAAAATACTAATATTGCACTACCTACCCTTAATATTAAAATCTTTACACTTTTGAATTCAACCGATCATATCGAAAATTTAAGTAGAGAGCTTTAAATGTGCCAGTCTTCAAAGCTTTTATCAATCACAGCTTTTGTTTACATTTACATTGAACTTTCACCTCAACAGGTGTCAGTTGTCACTTTGCAAAACTTTCATTCTCTTGTCAACGTTTGCCAGTGATAAACAAAATTTGGAAATGAAAGTGAAATATAAAACAAAACAAAAAAAAACAACTTAAAGTCTTAAATTTGTAAAAACTAAACTAAAACTAAAAAGAAAATAAGAAGGTGTAATACTCTTCCAAATATGCTACATTACAGAAGCAACATTCCGAACATAGGTAAGTTTGTCTCAGTGGTCTTGATAACATCTGTCATTTTGTTTTCTTTAATCTTTCTTTTCTTTTTAGAATACCTAATTCATTATTCAACAGACATTCAAGCATTACACCTTGGAATCAAGTAAGTATGTTTATTGCTCCAACGGAGGATACTATCTTACATTATGTAGTCAATGGATAGAAATAGTATCTATAGGCTAGGCTTATCAATTTTTTTTTTTTCAGGCTGTTTGCACATTCATCATTGGACTTCTGATCGTGGTTTCGAGACTTTCCAGGGTTAAGTGGAAAACCTACCCCAACCAGGTTTTAACACAACATCTTTATCAATTTACATCGACGATGGGGATTAAAGGAATAATTATGTGTTATTTATCCCATTGCTTCATATTGTGAACATTTTTTTTTTTTTTTTTTTTTTGTTGTTTCATTGTGTTTATGAAATGGAAAAGTGAATTTTGTTTCCTACATTAAAATGAATTATCTACTACCGTATTGCTGTTTGTCTCTTTTTTTTTGTGTCTTCTTTTGTTTATGGTTTGTTGGAATGGTTATTAATCCATTATATATTTTGGGCAGATACGATTATCTATGAGATATATCCCTATACTCATTATATAAAAGTGACTTATTTGGGGTTGTTGCATTTCTTTTGGTATACGGATAACGATCGCCTACGCAACAAGCTCGACGATAGTTTTCGAGTGGTCGTGAGGAAACTAGCCTCGTAGAACAAGAAGTCGATCGGTACAAGTAGTTCGTTGTCGTTCATGGGTTGTGAGCCGTTCGGTAATCGAAACGTGTGGCACGTCCCACTCCCTGACTTATCTTTGTCCATAGTCCGGGCTTGTTTTAAATAGAGATACAGATATTGTTTATTAAAGGACGTTGATTAGATTGATATTATCCATTTAGGATTGTGTTTAAATGGACGGTTTTACTGTCGAATATATTACTAATGTAGATTAAAGCAAAAGGTAAAATTTTCATTAAATATATTTGACTCTAGTCAGTCTTTACTTCTTTTCGTTTATTAGGTATTTGATGAACCATTTTACGATCAATTAATCTGAACAAATGTGATTTGAAGGTAATTTCCAGTTTCGTCAAAAGTAACTTGTTGAGGTTCAAGGCTCATGTTCTGCTACTAGTTTGTACTATGAATAAACTTTATTCAAAGGAATCAGTCTTTATCTCTCTATTATCTTGTCGGTACTTGATTTTCAAAAGAAAATTATGTTAACTATACTCATAGCTGGGCATTAACTCGTTAATCCGTTAATCGTTAATTAACGAAGTTAAAATTTTGATTAACGGATTAACTTTTAAGTTAACTTTTAAAAATGTTAACGGACACGTTAAATCCGTTAATCCACGTTAAGTCCGTTAATCGTTAATCCAATGCCTACTATTTAACGCGCGGCGCGAAAAACAGGTTCAGACAAGTATGAGACAAGTGCCGCGCGGCGCGTGCCGCGGGTGAAACAAAATCAGCTACGTATTATATTTTGACGGCGCGTACGAGTGAGAAAACTGCGAAAAGATTCGTTTCGTTTGATCATTTCATTATGCCGGTCGTCCACTATGTGCGCGATAAGTTCAACCAACTTCGTTCAACTTTTTATTCAACTCTTTCGTTGGATAAACGATTTGCGACCTCTTACACTAGAGCAGCAACTTACCTAATTCACGTTGAGCAACTAAAGTTGAACAAAATGCGTTCGGAACCCCATACACATAATTGACCAACTTTCTCATATGTTGATTAACCTCGCACACCTAGCTGATCAACTCTTAAAACTTATTCCAGTGTTGAATAGCTCCGTACACCTAGTTGACCAACTTACTCAAATGTTGAATAACCTCGTACACTAGTTGATAAACTTGTTCGATTTTGACAGAAAAAAAGTTTTTCGTACACTTAACCAAGGAACCAAGGATCACTAGTTGGGGAACGCGTTGAACGCACCACGATAAACAAAAAACTCAAACGTCAAACCTGAACCTAAACCTCAAAGTTTAGGTAATTGCATTTTCGAGGAAATTTGAGACCAAGCCAATTCCCTGGCATCTCGATTTTTATAAGAGGGGCTCTTAATGTTCCATATATTGGGCTTTTCCTCAATTGCTGAAATCATTTGCAAAATTAATTCCGTGGTCCACTCTGATTTTTTATCACCTTCCATGACGAAAAACCAAAATAAACTACAGTTTTCAAGTTGCAACAACTGCAAGTTCATGGCAACGCAATAGTTCAACCACGTAGACACATTTCACTGCAGCCAACGCAACGCAACACAATATTACGTCAAGAAATCCCAAAGAAAATTAAAAAGTTGATTTACGCGTTGAAAAAATAATGTGCAACACATTATCTTGAAAATGTGGCTGAACGTGTTGATCCAACATTTTCAAAGAGCAACACGAGCTCGTACACTACCCGTGCACTTGTTGCGCAATTCTTTGAGCAACGGCCAACAACTAGATCCAACCCGTTGGTTGAACAGAATTGAAGGCACCGTACAATAGAGTTGAATGCGTTGAATTCGAAATTTGTGCGTTGATCGCCTAGTGGACGACCGGCATTACTTAGCGCCGCGCCGCGCCGGTACTTAGAGAAATAAAATATAAAAAATGCAATTTTTATCACATGTTAACGGATTAACGATTAACGTTAACTTGCGTTAATTCTTCCGAAATGTAACGCTTTAACGTTTAACGAAGCTAACTTTTTAAGTAGCGGATTAACGATTAACGAAGTTAACTGTTTGATTAACGGTGCCCAGCTATGACTATACTACTAATAAATAAATAAGTAAATAAATAAATATATAAATAAATAAATAAATAAATAATTTGTTAAATGACTAGATCTCTACAAAGACGGACGAACATGCAAATAAATAAATAAAACTGTATATGTATAAAATAAATCTCTATAAATAAATAAATAAATAAATAAATATATGTGTATATGTAACTCTAATAAACTATGAAATAACTAAATACAAAAAATTAGTCTATGTTGGACATTTGTACAAATACATAAATGACTAGATATAATAAATAAATAAATAAATAAATATATGTATATATAAAAATAAATAAACTATCAACCTACATGTATATCACAGATCAAGTGCAAGGCAACAGCAACTGAGTGCGTCATTAGGCGTGAATATCTTTGGCGTGATACACTCCCACTTTCATGCCCTGTAAATTACCCAATTCATAGAGTGAATTACCTACTGTTTTTAACACTATTGATTTTAGAAACTTTGGTCCTAGTTTCGCATTATATCTATCTAATAAATTACTTTGTTTAAAGTTTCTTCGATACACAATCTGTCCTACCTTATAAGAAATGTCTTTGCTTCTCGTATTATATATTTTTTTAGCTTTTTGATGCGCTAGATTTAAATTTTCAAATATTTTTTTTCTTAATAAAGCTTGTTTGTCGGCTTTATTGGTGATTTCGAAATCAGACTCTTTGATTACATCAAGTCTTCGTAGAAGCTCATACGTTTGACCGTTTTGGACCATCAGAAGGTTGCGTGTTCAAATCACGTCGGGGTCACCACTATGGATTTATAATAAATGCGAAAGACTGTTACGATTATAATCCATTTATTTATCCTCTTAATATCTAATATACAAAAATGATGTTACGTGCGTTTTAAGATTACAAGTTCTTTTTACTTCGACTGCCACTCGACTCTTTCGATACCCAGTTTCCTCTGAACTTTACGATCACGTATCCTTATCGTTTCCGTTCGTTTCTTTTCGTTCTGTCATGTTTAGTTCAGTTTTCGTTAGTTATGTTCGTGTGTGTTGTCTGTTCGTCTTACGTTAGGTTGCTACCACAATAGCTGCGTGGCCACAGATCCAAAAACTGCATAATAATAATAATACTGCTCGAATTTTGTTGCATCATGCAAAACACTGCGCAGAGAGAATGCCGTGTTGCTCACATGCAAGTCCCAATTTCGTTGGTCCCCATCAATGTATGACCTTATTTTTGCTAATACTGAACGATTTACACGTTCTGAAGCATTCGCTTGCGGCGAGTAAAATGCAGTCTTTATGTGGTTTACCCCATACTTTTTAAGAAAGCTGGAAAACAACGCGGAGATGAATTGCTTTCCATTGTCAGAATGTATATGTTCGGGTACTCCAAACATATGGAACACACTTTCTTCGAGGTACCTCACTACCTCAGCTGCTGTTGCCTTACGAATAGGTTTGAGGAAAACAAATTTGCTAAAATGGTCTAAAACTATAAATATATGGGTATGTCCGTTCTTCGTTCGTGTGTAGGGTCCTAAGAAGTCAATGTAAAGCCTTTGAAATGGTCGTTCTGTTATCAATTGCTGTCCCATGGGCGGTCTTGATATTGAGTTCATGGGCTTATTGCACTTGCATATATCACAGTTAGTTACATAGTCGTTTACTTCGGTAGTCATGTTTGGCCAGAAATATCTCTGGCGAAGTTTTGCAAGAGTCTTATGAATTCCTCCATGGCCTGCAGTGAAGGAATCATGCGCTGTTTTCAGAAGGCTCCTACGCAACTCCCTCGGTACCCAGAGTTTCCAGGCTCTGTCTTCTTGAATCGGGTCTCCTGTCCGTCTGTCGGTCCGTTTGTAAACGAAGCCGTCCGAAGTACAAGTCTATCTCCCCCCGTTTAGGAGGTAGGGGCACTTTTAGAAAAAATGGTTTAAATTGAAACAAAAAATATTAAAAAACAACGGCAACACCTACAATAAAGTGCTATACTGCGTTTGAAAGCCAGAAGATTTTTCTATAATCCTGCATTTAAATTTTATTACTCATATCAATAGTTTTTGAGAAATACGCATTTAAAGTCAAAATTTTGATAAAAAAAACGTGAAAAAAAATGTTTAGACCGGTTGTTTTCAAAATTGTGAAATGAAATTGTAAATTAGCTTATATGTGTTTCATGTATCTATCAGTTCTTAATCGAACACAAAAAACCGCATGGTTCTATGTCTTCTGGTTTTTGAGAAAACCTCCGTTTAAGAGGTAGGGGCACTTTTAAAAAAAAATGGTTTAAATTGAAACAAAAAATATTAAAAAACAACGGCAACACATACAATAAAGTGCTATACTGCGTTTGAAAGCCAGAAGATTGTTCTATAATCCTGCATTTAAATTAAATTACTCATGTCAATGGTTTTTGAGAAATTCGCATTTAAAGTCCAAATTTTCATAAAATAACGTGAAAAAAAAAAGTTTAGACCGATTGTTTTTGAAATTTTGAAATGAAATTGTAAATTAACTTATATGTGATCCATGTATCTATCAGTTCTTAATCGAACACAAAAAACCGCATGGTTCTATGTCTTCTAGTTTTTGAGAAAATCGAAAATTACCAAAACTACTTTTTTTGATTTTTGGTGGTGACGGTGATTCCATTTTAAGGATTAATGTTAATAAACATAATGAATCTTTGTTAGTTCAGTACCGTAATTCATTTAGCGTTATCCAGAATGCACTATGAGGAGATAGAATTGCATCTGGGTCAGTTATTTTGTCAGTTAGTCAGAAGTTAGTCAGTCATAGTTAGTTAAAAATGGTCAAAATGTATTAAAAAGGTGTGTAAGTCTCGTCAATAAAGCCATCGTCCGTACTATAACTGTCGAGTTCGTTGAGTTACTCTTTTATGGTGCGAAGCCGAGGATGTTTTGGCGGTAAAACACTTTCTAAATTTTCGCTCTGAAGGGTGGGAGGATCGATGTCTTTTAACTGTAAACGCTCACATATATCACCATCGGTATAACAAGGGTAAACTTTTTTTACATCTAATAAAAACTCTATTATTTGCGAACCCCAGTCGTCCTTATATTTCCTTTCTAGGCAGTATTTTCGATAGAAAAATAGTGCCATGTATTGGTGAACATGGTCAGAAGTTTGTTTTGGTTTTCAAGATCGTTTATTGTATTTTATATGTATTTAGTGGACATTGGATAAATAGAATAAATTTGAATTTTTTTAAATACAGATTCTGTGAATGCAAAAGAAACTTTGCATGCACCCAACCTCGCACCTACCCCAAATCCTATAGTGTGCCCAAGCAGGGGGGTTGCAGGGGGGCAGCATGCCCCCCCATACATACTTTACTGTTTATATATTGTAATGCTGGAAGCTAGCACTGATTTATTTATGTAAGGAAGCAAAAAATATCAAACATTTTGTAGAAAAGTAGTTTTAGTTATTTTCGATTTTCTCAAAAACCAGAAGACATAGAACCATGCGGTTTTTTGTGTTCGATTAAGAATTGATAGATACATGAAACACATGTAAGCTAATTTACAATTTCATTTCACAATTTTGAAAACAATTGGTCTAAACTTTTTTTTTACGTTATTTTATCAAAATTTGGACTTTAAATGCGAATTTCTCAAAAACAATTGACATGAGTATTTTAATTTAAATGCAGGATTATAGAAAAATCTTCTGGCTTTCAAAGGCAGTATAGCACTTTATTGTAAGTATTGCCGTTGTTTTTTAATATTTTTTTTTTTCAATTTAAACCATTTTTTCTAAAAGTGCCCCTATCTCCTAAACGGAGGTTTTCTCAAAAACCAGAAGACGTAGAACCATGTCGTTTTTTGTGTTCGATTAAGAACTGATACATAAAACACATATAAGCTAATTTACAATTTCATTTCACAATTTTGAAAACAACCGGTCTAAACTTTTTTTTTCACGTTTTTTTATCAAAATTTGGACTTTAAATGCGAATTTCTCAAAAACTGTTGATATGAGTAATTTAATTTAAACGCATGATTATAGAACAATCTTCTGGCTTTCAAACGCAGTATAGCACTTTATTGTAGGTGTTGCCGTTGTTTTTTAATATTTTTTTTTCAATTTAAACCATTTTTTTCTAAAAGTGCCCCTACCTCCTAAACGGGGGGAGATAGACCCCCCCCTCCCATAGTAAAAAGTGCTTTTTTTGACTTCTCTACAAAAATCCGTCATCAAATCTTGGCGGCCAAGTTATCGTACTCGTGCCGTCTTCTTCAACTCAACATACTCTTCTGATGAAAAGTATGGTGAGCTGAAGTCAACCTCTGGCGTTTCAGTCGCAATCTCATCCATATGTACTCTCCACGGTGAAGTCAAAGCCTTGCAGCTTAAAACTCCACCTAGCAAGCCGACCACTCAAGTCCTTCTGTGTCATCAGCCACTTAAGGCTCGCGTGATCGGTTATAATCGTGAAAGGTAATCCTTCAATATAGGCCCGGAACTTCTTAACAGACAGAACGGCCGCATAGCATTCAAGTTCCGTTACGCTATAATTCCGTTGAGCGGGATTAAGTTTTTGAGACATGAATGCTATGGGTCGCTCGTTGTTTTCTTCGTCCATCTGGAAGAGAACACTCCCTACACCGGAAGTTGAAGCGTCGTTAATATTGGTGCCGTGACCAAGGTCGTCTTCAAGTTCTCAAACGCTGTCAGAGCTTCGTTTGTCATTTCAAAGTTTTTCCCTTTTCTCAGACAGTCTGTCATTGGGGCTGATATAGACGCAAAATTTGGGATAAAGCGCCTATACCAACCCGTCATCCCTAGGAAACGACGGAGTTGCTTAGGAGTTTTCGGTATAGGGAAATCCTTCACTGCAGATACTTTTTCGGGATCAGTCCTCAGACACCCATCGCCAACGAAATATCCTAAGTACTTACATAATCTCGTTATAACAAAACTTGCTCTATTCCACGTTTATAGTAAGGCCTGCTGCCCGCAAACATCCCGCCACCTCTTTTAGGACACCCATATGGGTTTCAAAGTCTGGAGAGCAAATCAAGAGATCATCCAGATATACAAAGACATTTTCCCTTAATCGAGCGGGAATGACTTTATCCATTAGCTTACACATTCTCTGGGCGGCGTTTACAATCCGAACGGCATAACCGTGAACTGATACAACGGTCGCCCAGGGACTGTGAAAGCTGTCTTCTCTCTTGATTTCCTCTCCAGAGGAATCTGCCAAAAGGCGTCTTTCAAATCGATTGACGAGATGAAGTGCGTATCGTGAAGCCTACTCAAGATACCTTCTATTTGTGGAAGAGGGTATGCAAATTTCTTCGTGGCTGCATTAATCTTCCGCGAGTCTAAGCAAATCCTGTTTTTGCCTGGCTTTCGGACCAACACAACTGGAGAGCTGTATGCGCTATTGCTTTCTTCGATGACTCCCAACTCGAGCATCCGGTCCAGCTCAGCATACATCAACTTCTGCACTACAGGTGAGATTGGGTAGTGTCTTTGCTTGATGGGGATTGTTTCGTCTTCCATCTCAATGACATGTTCTTCTAGACTTGTTTTCCCCAATCCCAAAAGAGAAAATGAAGGAAATATATGCTTGACCCGCTCCAGCTCTTCAGATTGTGTTGGAGAAAGCTGACGCATGGGATTAGACTCGTTCTGTTCCGTTGAGGATGGAGTGTCAAGAGAACTGATTATGTTTGGAGCAACTCTAAAGTTCTTCCAGAAGTCTACACCCAAATACAGCTGCTGCTGTGGGCTTGGAACAACATACAACTCCATCTCTTGGGTATTATTGCCCCATGAGACTTTTGTTGAAATTCGTCCTTTAATTTGTTGTTGTTGTCCGTCTGCCAAGTCATGCTTACTAACAAATTCTATTGCTCCACGACCCATACAACTGACTGAAGCTCCACTATCTAACAACCCCAAAAACTCTTCTAATTCTATTTTGACTTTCGCGTAGGGTCTATTATCATCATTGACCGCTAACACTGACGCTTCAATTTTATGCTTCCTGTTCTTTTTAATTGCAATTTTCTCCCTAAGCCTATAAATTTTCTTAAAATTCCTACTCTTAATATCTATATCACAGCTAATTTCTTCGTTAAAAATCCTCTTCCTTGCTATATAATAGTCTTGAATACGTTGATGAAGAGATTTATATTGCACTTGTGTCCCTACCGTTTTATCATTTGGCTTGTGTTCTCTTTTCAAAATTTTTACTTTTCCAAGTTCGGGTTCCCCGGGATTACTGTCGCCGCCGGTTAAGTCGACCCGGGGGCACTGCCGACATTCAGGTTTCCCTGACAGGAAGCACACTTAAGAGATAGGTTACATTGACCACAACTAAAACATGTAAGGGCATGAAATGTCGAGGGACATGTTGCTGACGTCGAATTTTTGTCTTTCGTTAGTTCGTTCTTTTTGTCATTTTCGTAGTCTCTATACTTATGTTGTCTTTTGTCGGTTTTAGAGTTAGTTTGTACTTTGTCTGTCCGGTTATATTGGACGGCAGCAATCTGCTCCTCCCATTCATCCTCAGAATCTTTTCGTGGAACTCTACTGTGATACACATCACGATCTTCTATTTCATTTATTTGTTTCTTGGATTTCCAATCTCTTGTCTCTAGATGTTTCTCAGCTCGTCTGCACTCCTCTCTGAGATCTCTTACATCTTTAATGTTACAACCGAAAATGAGAGTATAGCTACCTTATCCTTTATATTTTGCCTAATCATGGACACTAAGTCTCTTTCGCTTGGCTTGTTCTTCATTTGAAGCATCAAACTCCTAATTTCTTCATAGAAATCGTCAAACGACTCATGTGGCTGTTGACGTCTGTCCATCATAGCCCTGAGGATCTCATGGTCGGTTTTTCTATTTCTGAATTGTCTTAACAATTCAGCTTTTAAATCATAAAAGTTTAGATACTCGTCTCCCTGGTTTTCTTCGAGGTATTGCCAGTACCAACGTTCGGCTGCACCTGTTACAAGGTGATGAAAATTTGCAAAAATTTGTTTATTGGAGACTCTATTCTTTTTCTGCAATGTCTCTATTCTAAATATGAAACTCTCCACAGTCATGCTTTTTGGAGTACCGTCGAATTTGATTGCCCATTTATAAATATCTACTCGCTTCCCCTGTTCGTGACAAGCACTATTCGAGTGACAACTGGGCTGAGGGCAAGTTCGAGAAGGAATCCTTGGAGGACTTATCTCCGGATCAGATAAGAGGATTTCTTCTTGTTGCTCTTTTCGAGCGTAGGCCGAGCTAATAGATTTTTCCACTATATCTATTCGTTCACTCAAGGTAGTCACGCTCCCAGCCATCACTTGCACCATCTTTTGCATCACCTTCATATTTTTAGTCTGTTCTGCAAGAAGTGAAATGGTTTTGTTTTGGGCCTCGTTTATTGAACGTGAGACCGCACAATCTATAGCCTTTTTCAAACTTTCTCCCCCCAAATTGATCTCGTGTTCTTCTTTTCTCTGCCGTTCTTTATCTGACCGTTCTAATCTTAACCTCTCTCTTTCTAATTCCTGTGTTAACCTATTAATTGTATCCCTAGATTCATATTCATCTCCTCCTATAGGAATCAAAACATTAGGTATCTTAACCTGACTTGAATCACATGGAATTGAAATTGGTAATGGAACTGCCGCTGCTCCATCACCATCTAACCCACTTTCAAAGTCGTTACTGTCTCCCCTAAGCAGATCGTCAAAAGGATTCGGTAACAAACTTTGATTAAGTTCTTCTTCTGATGGAGTTGGGCTATGGTTAGATCTGGTGGTCTGTCGGGTGTTCCGACCTTTGCTTCTACCCCGTTTAGACATAGTGCTCCTTTTTACAGCACCCGTTTGCCTTTTTTCCATTTATAAAGTTTATTATAAAAAAAAAATAAGGAAACCCACTATTTATTAAAAAAAAAACTCAAGTTTCAAAAATAAAAAAAAATCCAAACTAATTTTAAGAAAAGTAATTTTAAAATTTCAATTTCAAATCAGAAATGTATCTTTCAAAAAAAAAAAAACCAAAATAATCCTTAATAAAAAAAACTTCAACAAAAAAATTAATGAAAGTAAATTTTTTTAATTTCAAAATTCAGACAAAGAAGGAATAGCAAAATTAAAAAAATGACTTCCTCTTTTTTTGTTCAAAAACAAAAAAAAATCCAAAATTTATCTACCAAAACTTAAAAAAAAAAATCCAAAAGAAATTAGGTAAAAAAAAGATAAACTAAAATTCGAAAATAATAAAGTTAATCAAAATATTTGAGTTTTTTTTTTTTTTTTTTTTGAAACTAAAATGAATCTGAAATAAATTTTCAAATGAAATGAAATGAAATAATCTAAAAAAAGTTTTACACTGAAATGAAATGAAATAATCTAAAAAAAGTTTTCCTTTTTTTTTTCTTCTTCTTCCCCTGCTGACCGAAAATCCGCATCGTCCCCACTGTCCCACCAACACAGCAGTTCGCCGAGTCTCAAAGGCCTTGCCTGGTGTTGATGGCAAAAGCTTGGCCTACCCACCCTTGTATCATAGATACAACCATACTATCTCCTGGCCATGAGTCTATTGGAGATAGCCCCTAATCCGAAAACTCTAGCTACAACTTGAAATCATCTTCAACAATGATTTAAGAATGTCGGTACGTATGTATGTATGTAGATTTGTAAGTAAGTATAGAGGTAGGTATTAAAGTGATATGTTCAGTAAGTCTGTAGGTAAGTATTTAAGTAGATATGTAAGTAAGTTTGTAGGTAGGTATTTAAGTAAGGATGTCAGTAAGTTTGTAGGTAAGTATGTAGTTAAATGTGTATAGATAAGTTAGTTAGTAAGTATATAATAAGTATGAATGTAAGTATGCTGTCATGTATGTAATAAATTTTCTTCAAAAATAGATTTTGAAGTAAGGTCACTGCTCGTAAGTTGTCGTATCATTCCTTGTCTGTATTGTTAGTTACGTTCTCGTCATCGTTTCCCCTTTTATCGCCGGCCCAGCCGATCCCCCACACACCTATCTATACGTTTAGCACATGATGAAATTATTTACTTCACTCTCTCCAAGAAAATTCTCAAATTGTATCGAATAAGGAAATATACATTTATTTATTTAACTTAAGAAAATCCCATTCAATTTTAAAAATCATTAAAAATATATAAACAACAAAAAAATTTTTTATAGGAAAATTATTCGTAAGAAAAAAAAATGAAAATTAAAAATTCTTGTTTTCTTTGAATTGTTCACTTTTCAAGAAGAAATAAAATAAAAAAAAAATTAAGTGGCTTTAATCTGTACAACCCGAGTGTGAGTACCTCTTTCTTCGATTTATTCATATAAGTATGAATATATATATGTATGTATATATAAATGTATGTATATATATCAAAAATAGATATTTTTTTTGTTAACAAAACTTACTTTTTCATACTGATTTTACTTTTCTGTTGTCCTTTGATGTTCTGCCGGCAGTAATTCTCAGGTGCAATCGGATCAAGTTCAAATCCTTCCTTTATATATAAATGATCATGGCTCAATTTACATATATATACATATGTTCTGAGAGTCCAGAGAGACACACTTTACGTTGCACTTTACACTTCCTTTTTACTTGCGATATAGATACTATAGGGCAAGTTGTGCATTTGGAAAAAAAATCGAACTCGAGATTTTGATCAAAGTTGACATTACGATGATAGCGAAGACGAAAAAAGTGGGTCCGACAATTCCGTCTGTCTGTCTGTATGTCTGTATGTCTGTATGTCTGTATGTCTGTATGTCTGTATGTCTGTACCTCGAACTACAGCCTAAACTACCGGACGTATTTTTTTCAAACTCGGTAGTTAAGAGTCTTCGGTGATTCCCTAGAGGAAAAATTGAACTTTTTTTTTTAGCTCCAAAACTAAGGGTACCCCCATACACCCGTAATGCAAAATCTTATTTATCTCGAAAACGGCTCTAACGATTTTGATAAAAAAAATTAGGTGTGATATTATGGACATGGACTATATTTTGGTCAAAAAAAAATTGGGGGGGAAATGTTATTAGGGGTACCTGTCATAGAACGGTTTTTTTGATTTTCGAATTTCTCACCAACGGCTCTAACGATTTTAACCAAAATTTTTATACAGGAGCTGCTTTGCATTTGAAAAAATATAAACTAAAAATTTTTTCGAAAAAATAGTTTTTGGATTTTTAAAAAAATAATACAATTTTTTTTCTGAAAATTCAATATCTTGAAAACCCATACACGATTAAATTTTTAAATTACGTTTTAAAATGTATTTTATTAAATACTAATAATTTGCATATCAATTTTTTTTATAAAAATTTTAAGTAAAATTTAGTACACAAAAAACATGTTTTTGTGTGTCTGTATGTCTGTACCTCTCACTACAGCCTAAACCACTGGACCTATTTCTTTCAGTCTCGGTAGTTAAGAGTCTTCGGTGATTCCCTAGAGGAAAAATTGAAATTTTTTTTTTAGCTCCAAAACTAAGGGTACCCCCCATACACCCGTAATGCAAAATCTTATTTATCTCGAAAACGGCTCTAACGATTTTGATAAAAAAAATTAGGTGTGATATTATGGACATGGACTATATTTTGGTCAAAAAAAAATTGGGGGGGAAATGTTATTAGGGGTACCTGTCATAGAACGGTTTTTTTGATTTTCGAATTTCTCACCAACGGCTCTAACGATTTTAACCAAAATTTTTGTGCAGGAGCTGCTTTGCATTTTAAAAAATATAAACTAAAATTTTTTTTGGAAAAAATAGTTTTTGGATTTTTAAAAAAATAATACAATTTTTTTTTTGAAAATTCAATATCTTGAAAACCCATAGACGATTAAATTTTTAAATTACGTTTTAAAATGTATTTTATTAAATACTAACAATTTGCATATCAATTTTTTTTATAAAAATTTTAAGGAAAATTTAGTACACAAAAAACATGTTTCGGTGTGTCTGTATGTCTGTACCTCTCACTACAGCCTAAACCACTGGACCTATTTCTTTCAATCTCGGTAGTTAAGAGTCTTCGGTGATTCCCTAGAGGAAAAATTGAAATTTTTTTTTTAGCTCCAAAACTAAGGGTACCCCCCATACACCCGTAATGCAAAATCTTATTTATCTCGAAAACGGCTCTAACGATTTTGATAAAAAAAATTTGGTGTGATATTATGGACATGGACTATATTTTGGTCAAAAAAAAATTGGGGGGGAAATGTTATTAGGGGTACCTGTCATAGAACGGTTTTTTTGATTTTCGAATTTCTCACCAACGGCTCTAACGATTTTAACCAAAATTTTTGTGCAGGAGCTGCTTTGCATTTTAAAAAATATAAACTAAATTTTTTTTTGGAAAAAATAGTTTTTGGATTTTTAAAAAAATAATACAATTTTTTTTTTGAAAATTCAATATCTTGAAAACCCATAGACGATTAAATTTTTAAATTACGTTTTAAAATGTATTTTATTAAATACTAACAATTTGCATATCAATTTTTTTTATAAAAATTTTAAGGAAAATTTAGTACACAAAAAACATGTTTCGGTGTGTCTGTATGTCTGTACCTCTCACTACAGCCTAAACCACTGGACCTATTTCTTTCAATCTCGGTAGTTAAGAGTCTTCGGTGATTCCCTAGAGGAAAAATTGAAATTTTTTTTTTAGCTCCAAAACTAAGGGTACCCCCCATACACCCGTAATGCAAAATCTTATTTATCTCGAAAACGGCTCTAACGATTTTGATAAAAAAAATTTGGTGTGATATTATGGACATGGACTATATTTTGGTCAAAAAAAAATTGGGGGGGAAATGTTATTAGGGGTACCTGTCATAGAACGGTTTTTTTGATTTTCGAATTTCTCACCAACGGCTCTAACGATTTTAACCAAAATTTTTATACAGGAGCTGCTTTGCATTTGAAAAAATATAAACTAAAAATTTTTTCGAAAAAATAGTTTTTGGATTTTTAAAAAAATAATACAATTTTTTTTCTGAAAATTCAATATCTTGAAAACCCATACACGATTAAATTTTTAAATTACGTTTTAAAATGTATTTTATTAAATACTAATAATTTGCATATCAATTTTTTTCATAAAAATTTTAAGTAAAATTTAGTACACAAAAAACATGTTTCGGTGTGTCTGTATGTCTGTACCTCTCACTACAGCCTAAACCACTGGACCTATTTCTTTCAGTCTCGGTAGTTAAGAGTCTTCGGTGATTCCCTAGAGGAAAAATTGAAATTTTTTTTTTAGCTCCAAAACTAAGGGTACCCCCCATACACCCGTAATGCAAAATCTTATTTATCTCGAAAACGGCTCTAACGATTTTGATAAAAAAAATTAGGTGTGATATTATGGACATGGACTATATTTTGGTCAAAAAAAAATTGGGGGGGAAATGTTATTAGGGGTACCTGTCATAGAACGGTTTTTTTGATTTTCGAATTTCTCACCAACGGCTCTAACGATTTTAACCAAAATTTTTGTGCAGGAGCTGCTTTGCATTTTAAAAAATATAAACTAAAATTTTTTTTGGAAAAAATAGTTTTTGGATTTTTAAAAAAATAATACAATTTTTTTTTTGAAAATTCAATATCTTGAAAACCCATAGACGATTAAATTTTTAAATTACGTTTTAAAATGTATTTTATTAAATACTAACAATTTGCATATCAATTTTTTTTATAAAAATTTTAAGGAAAATTTAGTACACAAAAAACATGTTTCGGTGTGTCTGTATGTCTGTACCTCTCACTACAGCCTAAACCACTGGACCTATTTCTTTCAATCTCGGTAGTTAAGAGTCTTCGGTGATTCCCTAGAGGAAAAATTGAAATTTTTTTTTTAGCTCCAAAACTAAGGGTACCCCCCATACACCCGTAATGCAAAATCTTATTTATCTCGAAAACGGCTCTAACGATTTTGATAAAAAAAATTTGGTGTGATATTATGGACATGGACTATATTTTGGTCAAAAAAAAATTGGGGGGAAATGTTATTAGGGGTACCTGTCATAGAACGGTTTTTTTGATTTTCGAATTTCTCACCAACGGCTCTAACGATTTTAACCAAAATTTTTATACAGGAGCTGCTTTGCATTTGAAAAAATATAAACTAAAAATTTTTTCGAAAAAATAGTTTTTGGATTTTTAAAAAAATAATACAATTTTTTTTCTGAAAATTCAATATCTTGAAAACCCATACACGATTAAATTTTTAAATTACGTTTTAAAATGTATTTTATTAAATACTAATAATTTGCATATCAATTTTTTTTATAAAAATTTTAAGTAAAATTTAGTACACAAAAAACATGTTTCGGTGTGTCTGTATGTCTGTACCTCTCACTACAGCCTAAACCACTGGACCTATTTCTTTCAGTCTCGGTAGTTAAGAGTCTTCGGTGATTCCCTAGAGGAAAAATTGAAATTTTTTTTTTAGCTCCAAAACTAAGGGTACCCCCCATACACCCGTAATGCAAAATCTTATTTATCTCGAAAACGGCTCTAACGATTTTGATAAAAAAAATTAGGTGTGATATTATGGACATGGACTATATTTTGGTCAAAAAAAAATTGGGGGGGAAATGTTATTAGGGGTACCTGTCATAGAACGGTTTTTTTGATTTTCGAATTTCTCACCAACGGCTCTAACGATTTTAACCAAAATTTTTGTGCAGGAGCTGCTTTGCATTTTAAAAAATACAAACTAAATTTTTTTTTTGGAAAAAATAGTTTTTGGATTTTTAAAAAAATAATACAATTTTTTTTTTGAAAATTCAATATCTTGAAAACCCATAGACGATTAAATTTTTAAATTACGTTTTAAAATGTATTTTATTAAATACTAACAATTTGCATATCAATTTTTTTTATAAAAATTTTAAGGAAAATTTAGTACACAAAAAACATGTTTCAGTGTGTCTGTATGTCTGTACCTCGAACTACAGCCTAAACCACTGGACCTATTTCTTTCAATCTCGGTAGTTAAGAGTCTTCGGTGATTCCCTAGAGGAAAAATTGAACTTTTTTTTTTAGCTCCAAAACTAAGGGTACCCCCCATACACCCGTAATGCAAAATCTTATTTATCTCGAAAACGGCTCTAACGATTTTGATAAAAAAATTAGGTGTGATATTATGGACATGGACTATATTTTGGTCAAAAAAAAATTGGGGGGGAAATGTTATTAGGAGTACCTGTCATAGAACGGTTTTTTTGATTTTCGAATTTCTCACCAACGGCTCTAACGATTTTAACCAAAATTTTTATACAGGAGCTGCTTTGCATTTGAAAAAATATAAACTAAAAATTTTTTCGAAAAAATAGTTTTTGGATTTTTAAAAAAATAATACAATTTTTTTTCTGAAAATTCAATATCTTGAAAACCCATACACGATTAAATTTTTAAATTACGTTTTAAAATGTATTTTATTAAATACTAATAATTTGCATATCAATTTTTTTTATAAAAATTTTAAGTAAAATTTAGTACACAAAAAACATGTTTCGGTGTGTCTGTATGTCTGTACCTCTCACTACAGCCTAAACCACTGGACCTATTTCTTTCAGTCTCGGTAGTTAAGAGTCTTCGGTGATTCCCTAGAGGAAAAATTGAAATTTTTTTTTAGCTCCAAAACTAAGGGTACCCCCCATACACCCGTAATGCAAAATCTTATTTATCTCGAAAACGGCTATAACGATTTTGATAAAAAAAATTAGGTGTGATATTATGGACATGGACTATATTTTGGTAAAAAAAAATTGGGGGGGAAATGTTATTAGGGGTACCTGTCATAGAACGGTTTTTTTGATTTTCGAATTTCTCACCAACGGCTCTAACGATTTTAACCAAAATTTTTGTGCAGGAGCTGCTTTGCATTTTAAAAAATGTAAACTAAAATTTTTTTTGGAAAAAATAGTTTTTGGATTTTTAAAAAAATAATACAATTTTTTTTTTGAAAATTCAATATCTTGAAAACCCATAGACGATTAAATTTTTAAATTACGTTTTAAAATGTATTTTATTAAATACTAACAATTTGCATATCAATTTTTTTTATAAAAATTTTAAGGAAAATTTAGTACACAAAAAACATGTTTCAGTGTGTCTGTATGTCTGTACCTCGAACTACAGCCTAAACCACTGGACATATTTCTTTCAATCTCGGTAGTTAAGAGTCTTCGGTGATTCCTTAGAGGAAAAATTGAAATTTTTTTTTTAGCTCCAAAACTAAGGGTACCCCCTATACACCCGTAATGCAAAATCTTATTTATCTCGAAAACGGCTCTAACGATTTTGATAAAAAAAATTTGGTGTGATATTATGGTCATGGACTATATTTTGGTGAAAAAAAAATTTGGGGGGAAATGTTATTAGGGGTACCTGTCATAGAACGGTTTTTTTGATTTTCGAATTTCTCACCAACGGCTCTTACGATTTTAACCAAAATTTTTATGCAGGAGCTGCTTTGCATTTGAAAAAATATAAACTAAAATTTTTTTCGAAAAAATAGTTTTTGGATTTTTAAAAAAATAATACAATTTTTTTTTGAAAATTCAATATCTTGAAAACCAATACACGATTAAATTTTTAAATTACGTTTTAAAATGTATTTTATTAAATACTAACAATTTGCATATCAATTTTTTTTATAAAAAATTTAAGGAAAATTTAGTACACAAAAAACATGTTTCAGTGTGTCTGTATGTCTGTACCTCGAACTATAGCCTAAACCACTGGACCTATTTCTTTCAATCTCGGTAGTTAAGAGTCTTCGGTGATTCCCTAGAGGAAAAATTGAAATTTTTTTTTTTAGCTCCAAAACTAAGGGTACCCCCCATACACCCGTGATGCAAAATCTTATTTATCTCGAAAACGGCTCTAACGATTTTGATAAAAAAAATTAAGTGTGATATTATGGACATCGACTATACTTTGGTCAAACAAAAATTTGGGGGGAAATGTTATTAGGGGTACCTGTCATAGAACGGTTTTTTTGATTTTCGAATTTCTCACCAACGGCTCTAACGATTTTAACAAAAAAATTTATGCAGGAGCTGCTTTGCATTTGAAAAAATATAAACTAAAATTTTTTTCGAAAAAATAGTTTTTGGATTTTTAAAAAAATAATACAATTTTTTTTGAAAATTTAATATCTTGAAAACCGATACACAATTAAATTTTTTAATTACGTTTTAAAATGTATTTTATTAAATACTAATAATTTGCATATCAATTTTTTTTATAAAAATTTTAAGGAAAATTTAGTACACAAAAAACATGTTTCGGTGTGTCTGTATGTCTGTACCTCTCACTACAGCCTAAACCACTTGACCTATTTCTTTCAATCTCGGTAGTTAATAGTCTTCGGTGATTCCCTAGAGGAAAAATTGAAATTTTTTTTAGCTCCAAAACTAACCTTAGTTTTGGAGCTAAAAAAAATTTCAATTTTTCCTCTAGGGAATCACCGAAGACTATTAACTACCGAGATTGAAAGAAATAGGTCAAGTGGTCACCCCATACACCCGTAATGCAAAATCTTATTTATCTGAAAACGGCTCTAACGATTTTGATAAAGAAAATTAGGTGTGATATTATGGACATGGAGTATATTTTGATGGAACAAAAATTTGGGGGGAAATGTTATTAGGGGTACCTGTCATAGAACGGTTTTTTTGATTTTCGAATTTCTCACCAACGGCTCTAACGATTTTAACAAAAATTTTTATGCGGGAGCTGCTTTGTATTTGAAAAAATATAAACTAAAAATTTTTTCGAAAAAATAGTTTTTGGATTTTTAAAAAAATAATACAATTTTTTTTTTGAAAATTCAATATCTTGAAAACCGATACACAATTAAATTTTTTAATTACGTTTTAAAATGTATTTTATTAAATACTAATAATTTGCATATCAATTTTTTTTATAAAAATTTTAAGTAAAATTTAGTACACAAAAAACATGTTTCGGTGTATCTGTATGTCTGTACCTCTCACTACAGCCTAAACCACTGGACCTATTTCTTTCAATCTCGGTAGTTAAGAGTCTTCGGTGATTCCCTAGAGGAAAAATTGAAACTTTTTTTTTAGCTCCAAAACTAAGGGTACCCCCCATACACCCGTAATGCAAAATCTTATTTATCTCGAAAACGGCTCTAACGATTTTGATAAAAATAATTAAGTGTGATATTATGGACATGGACTACATTTTGGTCAAAAAAAATTTTGGGGCAAAATGTTATTAGGGGTACCTGCCATAGACCCGTTTTTTTGATTTTCGACTTTCTCATTAACGGCTCTAAGGATTTTAACCCAAAATTTTTAGCAGGAGTCCCCTTAAGTTTAAAATAATATTGTATATAAAAATATTCGAAAAAATCTTTATTGGGTTTAAAAAAAAAAAAAAAAATTTTTTAAATCAATATCTTCAAAACCTATGAACGATAATTTTTTTTAATTATTTCCTAAAACCAATATTATTAAATACTTAAAATTCGCATCCCACATTTTTTTCTTGAAAAATTTTAGAGAAATTTCTTATATAAAAAATTTATTTAATAATAAAACGATTTTTTAAGGTTTATTTGCATAAATCCATACTTTTCCGGAAACCAGACGGCAATTTTATGCATTTGAACATTATTATCTCATTAAATCCATGTTTTATATTTATAAAATGTATCTTAAATTCCAAAGTACTTTTACATAAGAGCAAGTTCGTGCGATCCAGTCGTGCATTTTATTTTTGTATTAATTTGGTTGGAGCTTTTTTGTGTGGTGATATATGAGTGTTGTATTCTTTTTATCTATTACCAGCCGACCCAGCTCTCGAAATTCGAGTGCCAATTTATTTATTTAATTCATTATCATTCAATAAAAGATAGAGAATTCATGATTTTGTTAAATTGTTGAATGCACTCAATCCTGGAGTCCAAAGGAAAACAGTTAATGGTAAACAAAATTTCAAACCTATACACATTTCTGACATATTGCAGATTTCTTAATCCATCAACATCGTAGCCATCCTTTGATGGAATTTGACAGTTTATGGCTTGACGAATAGAGGACGAATGCAGTTATGACGTTTAAAGAGTATTTCATACAAAATGTTAGCCGAAAGCCCTAAAATTGCTCTTTTCCGGAGCAACAAATAAAATGCCTTGTTTTTGGATATTTATAGACGTTTTTTAATCCATCGAAATCTAAGCCATCCTTTGATGGAATTTGACAGTTTATGACTTGACGAATAGAGGACGAATTCAGTTAAGACGCACAAAGTGTATTTATACAAAATGTCAGCCGAAAGCCCTAAAATTGCTCTTTTCCTGAGCAAAAAATAAAAACCTTTTTTTGGATATTTATAGACGTTTTTTAATCCATCGAAATCTTAGCCATCCTTTGATGGAATTTGACAATTTATGTCTTGACGAATATAGGACGAATTCAGTTATGACGTACAAAGTGTATTTCGTACCAAATGTTTGCCGAAAGCCCTGTGTCTGTTGTGGGGTGCACACGCTTTTTTTTTTTCTCATTTTTCAAAGTTTCATATTTTGTTAAAATGATTTGCCTTATTTGCAATGAGAAAATAGAGCATACCAATGTATCTAAAATCTCTTTTGCGGACTGTATTTCGAATTTCCACTGCGAGTGTGTTAACATTAATTTAGTTGACTTAGAATACACGAGTGCAAACAATATAAAATATCGCTGTGATAGATGTACCTCGCTTCGTCGGAAATCACTGCAACAACAACATGCAGTTATATCAGCTGCAATTGACTCTGTTAAACAACAACAAGCTGAATCACCATCCGAAAATGCATTGTCAAATCAATGTTTTCAACTATTGCATCTCCAACCTTTTTGAAAAGCACGTCCCATCCAGAACAAAATTTTTGAGACATCGCGAATGTCCTTGGATCTCACAAGACATATTAAATGCTATGATTTTACGTGATAGACTTTACCGAAGGTGGAAAAGGTTTGAATGCCCTGAAATGCTTCGAGATTTTAAAATCGCAAGAAACACAGTTTCGTCCAAAATAAAGCGGGCAAAGAGCTTATTCTACTCACGAAAACTAAGCACAAATATTGGATCTAAACAGCTATGGAAGGAAATAAAAACTCTAGGCTTTGGGAAAAAGGCTCTCTCAGTTGTTGATGATATTAATATTGAAGAGTTAAATAGGCATTTTTCATCACCTTCCCCTGTTTTACCAAATAGCTCCTCAGCTCATTTTTCCCCAGATAGTTCTGAAAATACTTTCAATCTATGCAATACAGATTATTTAACCGTCGGCAATGCTCTTTTTTCAATAAAATCTAAGTGTGTTGGTCTTGATAATATTCATCCCGATTTTATAAAAATTCTTTCCCCTGTTATTCTTCAGTATATCACACACATTTTCAACACAATCTTTACAACATCAACTTTTACCGCAGAATGGAAAAAAGCAAAAATAATTCCAATTCCTAAGGGCTCTAAAAACTCAATAGAATTCAGGCCGATTGCAATTCTGCCTTATCTTTCAAAGGTGTTCGAATTTATAGTGAGCAAACAAATTAAAACAATAATCGATCGTTCAAGGCTTTTAAATCAGCAGCAATCAGGTTTTAGACCAAAACATAGTTGCATAACAGCGTTATTAAAAGTTTCCGATGATGTTCGTATAGCCATGGATGAAAAGAAACTATCTCTGCTCACACTATTAGATTTCTCAAAAGCCTTTGATTCGGTTGAACACAACATTCTCTACCACAAACTTTCCACGCAATTTAATTTCTCATACCAATCTACCAATCTGATCAATAGTTATCTTAGCCACCGTGTTCAAGCCGTTTCATATAATACGAAGCTTTCATCATTCCTCCCTGTTACAAGAGGTGTGCCACAGGGATCTATACTAGGACCTTTGCTATTTTCTCTTTTTATTAATGATTTGCCTCAGGTCTTAAAATATTGCAAATTTCATATTTACGCGGATGATGTGCAGCTTTATTTGAGCTTTCATCCGAATTTAATAACGGATGCAGTGAACAAATTGAACGAAGATTTACGTTCAGTAGTAAGCTGGTCTCGTCAAAACCTGCTCCTATTAAATCCTGATAAAACCAAATGTTTACCCATCGGTAGGGATCTACCAAATCCTGAAGATTTTCCACCAATTTTTGTATTAAATTCGCAAATCCAAATGGTAAATAAAATTAATAATTTGGGTGTAGTTTTTAACAGCAGCCTGACATGGGGCGACCATATAAATACAACATGTGCAAAAATATATGCATCTCTGCGTTCTTTATCAACATCTCGAAACTTTTTACCCGTCCACATTAAATTACATCTCGCCAAAACCTTGATTGTCCCAATTTTAAGCTATGGTTGTGAAATATGTTCCAACATTGATTCAGCTTCTTTTCGCCCTTAACTCTGTCACCAGATATGTTTTTAACCTCCGAAGATTCGATCATGTGTCAGCATACACGCCACAGATTCTCGGTAGTGACTTGCAGTGTTTCCTCCGTTTTAAATGCATAGCCCTTCTCGTTAAAATAATCAAAGGTAACTGCCCACAGTAATTGAGCGATAAGGTGACCTTTTCAAACTCGAATCGTGGAATAATAATTAGACCAAATATGTATTCTTACATGGTATCAAGGCGTCAATTCTTCATTCACTCAGTTACCCTCTGGAATAGCCTCCCCCTTTCAATAAGAACTAAAATTTTACAAAGTCATTTTCTAACGATAGTCTTTAATCATATAAAAGGAAACATTTCAAACTCTTTCTAAATAACTTAATTTAACTTACTTAATTTTTTATGTAGATACTATTATTATCTTAATTATTATTATAATCTATTACTTTTCGTATATCACAAAATTCCCTGTACTATTAAATGAACTTGGTTCACATTGTACAGAGCCATAATTGTAAATAAAATGAAATGAAATGAAAATGTCATCTAAGCGTAGCGTATACGTCAGCAACCAACAAGCATAGTTGGGCACCGTTAATCAAACAGTTAACTTCGTTAATCGTTAATCCGCTACTAAAAAAGTTAGCTTCGTTAAACGTTAAATTTCGGAAGAATTAACGCAAGTTAACGTTAATCGTTAATCCGTTAAAATGTGATAAAAATTGCATTTTTTATATTTTTTTCTCTGAGCACCGGCGCGGCGCTAAGTAATTCAACGCATTCAACTCTAATGTACGGTGCCTTCAATTCTGTTCAACCAACGGGTTGGATCTAGTTGTTGGCCGTTGCTCAACGAATTGCGCAACAAGTGTACGGGTAGTGTACGAGCTCGTGTTGCTCCTTGAAAATGTTCGATCAACACGTTGAGCCACATTTTCAAGATGATGTGTTGCACATTATTTGTTCAACGCGTTGATCAACTTTTTAATTTTCTTTGGGATTTCTTGACTTAATATTGTGTTGCGTTGCATTGGCTGCAGTGAAATGTGTCTACGTGGTTGAACTATTGCGTTGCCATGAACTTGCAGTTGTTGCAACTTGAAAACTGTAGTTTATTTTGGTTTTTCGACATGGAAGGTGATAAAAAATCAGAGTGGACCACGGAATTAATTTTGCAAATGATTTCAGCAATTGAGAAAAAGCCCCATATATGGGACATTAAGAGCCCCTCTTATAAAAATCGAGATGCCAAGGAATTGGCTTGGTCTCAAATTTCCTCGAAAATGCAATTGCCTAAACTTTGAATTCGAATTCACGGGCGCGGTGGGATCAATCGATTTTAGTTTCTCATATATTTCATTGCAAAAAACAATTTTCTTCGCGACTCAAGAAAAAATCAACTATCCAGAATCGTCTTGGCTGTTTTTTCTTCCTTTGTCGTTCATTTTCTAATATAATTAATGCGGCAGCCACTTTTTTTTTCTTAGAGGAAATCATACTCATACGGAACAAATTTAAGAATATTTTAAAGCGAAGGCGTGCGTCGACAATAAATGTATGTACCGAACTGAAGTCAAAATTATTTCAGGTTTGACGTTTGTGACCTTTTATTTAATTAAATAATGTTTATCCTCAAGTGGGCTTTAGGTCAATATTTTGTTTTGTTTTTTATGTTGTGAAGTTTCTGAAGAAGGGTGTAACCACATCCGAAACCTCACAACATAAAAAACAAAACAAAATATTGACCTAAAGCCCACTTGAGGATAAACATTGTTTGTGTTTTTTGATTATCGTGGTGCATTCAACGCATTCCCCAACGAGTGATCTTTGGTTCCTTGGTTAAGTGTGCGAAGGTATCAACTCGTTCATCAACTGGTTGAGCAACAATATCGAAAACGCAGTTGATCAACTCGAAAGACTTTTTTTTCTGTCAAAATCGAAGACGAGCACCGAAACATCTGATGTTGTGAGCTTTGTATGCACCCAAGCTTATGCAAACACAATTCAACAAAAGCCAAATAGTCTACCATCTCCTGTGAATTTACCAACAACAACACACCGGTACATTTTAAGAAAAAGAGTAACCAACAGCATCAACCAAACGTCAGTCTAATCCCGTGACCACGAAGAGTGTAATTTCTTCGAAACGTCGGGAAGAAGAAATAAATAAATATTTCTAATAAATAACGCGGTAAGTTTCCGAAAAAGTCTAAAATATTACAATGATCAATGTCCGCGAAAAGAAAAGTTTAAAATTTCATATTGTCAGCCTTTACGGAGAGGCAGTACACAAACAATTACGACGTTTTGAGAAGCTACGAATTAAACGAGCGCGAATACTCAACTCTGTTGTTTTCTTAAAAAGGTGCCGCGACCATAATATTACACCAAATTGTGTTAGAATAAGTGAAAAAAGGCATATAAATGATGCTTCTCAAATAATCCAACAATTATAAAGATATAAATTTTATATCAAAAGAAATTTATGATCTGCATTTAATGTTATCAAAATGTATGAGTGTTAGTGATTTTCAGTTTTGTGAAGCAATCATATACCAACAAACGGATAAAATTGCAGACAAGTGTGCTCTTAAGCAAATTAAGAAGTTTGTTGCTCTTGCAAAGAAGGTGGAAAACAACAACAAAAAACAACAAGTTGCAGATGATGAAACATGTGTGGTGAATTTCTCCAGCAAAAAACTTGACAAAAATATGATTTCGATTTTGTCTAAAGGCATGAATTTTGCTCCATCGCCCCTTAAAATTCCAACAGAAAATATTATTGGGAATATAGAAGAAACTATAAGAAGAAACAAAATTGATAGAATCTCAGCTGAAACTATTAGACAAGACGTATCTGTGTTAATTAGAAAAGCCAAAGAAATTAAAACAAATGTGACTGTTAATGAAAGGAAAGCTCTTAATGAACTTAAAAATGATAAGGAAGTTATAGTATTGCCTGCAGACAAAGGCAATTGTACGGTTGTACTGGATTCAAAAGAATATGATTCCAAAATACTATCTCTACTTAGTGATGAAAACACTTATAAAGAAGTTTCATATGACCCTACGACAAGGGTTTTAAGAAAAGTGCGACAGGCAATTACCCAAAATAAAATGGTTTTACAAAACCAAAATGTTATAACTTCTTGTCCTCAACCACCAAAACTATATGGTTTGCCTAAAATTCATAAGCAAGAAGTACCGTTAAGACCGATTGTCAGTCAAATAGATTCACCAACTTATCTTTTAGCAAAAGAGTTAGCCTTAAAACTAAAACCATTATTGACAAACACGACTTCATCAGTGAGAAACTCGCAGCATTTTGTGTCCATGGTAAAAGATCTCCAAATAAAAGAAGACGAAATAATGGTAAGCTTTGACGTCACATCACTGTTTACAAATGTGCCAATCAAAGAGTGTCTAGAGGTAATTAAACTGAAGCTGTCAGATTCTGAGAACGATTCCAAATTGTTAGAATTAATTGACATGTGCCTAACGTCGGGGTATTTTCTATACGATGGTAAGTACTACTTACAAATTGACGGTGTTGCAATGGGATCGCCTTTAGAACCAGTAGTAGCCGACATATGGATGCAATATTTTGAAGAACTAGCCTTAGAAACATCACCAGTAAAACCTACAATTTGGAAGAGGTATGTAGATGACACTTTCTGCATCTTGAAAGAAAATAACGTAGAAAGTTTTTTAAATCATCTCAACTCTATACATGAGAAAGTGAAGTTCACAGTAGAGGTAGAAAAAGAAAATACCTTGGCATTCCTTGACGTCAAGCTTATTAAGAAACTAGATGGTTCTATAGGACACACAGTATACAGAAAAAGCACACACACCGACAGATATCTTCATGCAACTTCCCATCATCATCCGGCAAATTTCACTTCGGTTGTATCAGCTCTCGTAAATCGGGCACACACATTATGCGACCCAGACCATATTCAGGAGGAATTAAGACATGTGGACAGGGCTTTAATGAAAAATGGCTATAACTCAAAACAACGAGCATGGAAGCCCAAGACAAATCAGCTTCGAAATTACACATCACTTCCGGTGGAAAAACGCGCATTTTTACCCTATATTAAAGGAATTTCTGATGGAATTGGGAGAATTTTGGGCAAACACGGGATAAAAACTGTCTTTAAACCCCCAACCAAAGTACGTCAACTCCTAAGAACACCCAAGGACGCGCTACCTTTCCAAAGTCCCGGAGTGTACTCTGTTCCTTGTAGTTGTGGTTCATGTTACATTGGTGAAACAAAAAGAACAATACAAACTCGCTTAAATGAGCACATAAAAGCCATCAAACAAAACTCGGTCACAAAATCTGCAATTTGTGAGCACTTAGCTTACAATGATGATCATTTTATTCGGTTTGATCAAGCCAAATCCATTGCCACAGAAAGATTCTATGTGCCAAGGATAGTAAGAGAAGCAATTGAAATAAAAAAACACAAGAATTTCAACAGAGATTCTAGCTTCAAACTATCCCCAACATGGGATCCTCTTATAAGCAATCTCAAACCGAATAAGACGAGCACCGAAACATCTGATGTTGTGAGCTTTGTATGCACCCAAGCTTATGCAAACACAATTCAACAAAAGCCAAATAGTCTACCATCTCCTGTGAATTTACCAGCAACAACACACCGGTACATTTTAAGAAAAAGAGTAACCAACAGCATCAACCAAACGTCAGTCTAATCCCGTGACCACGAAGAGTGTAATTTCTTCGAAACGTCGGGAAGAAGAAATAAATAAATATTTCTAATAAATAACGCGGTAAGTTTCCGAAAAAGTCTAAAATATTACAATGATCAATGTCCGCGAAAAGAAAAGTTTAAAATTTCAAAATCGAACAAGTTTATCAACTAGTGTACGAGGTTATTCAACATTTGAGTAAGTATGGAGCTATTCAACACTGGAATAAGTTTTAAGAGTTGATCAACTAGGTGTGTGAGGTTAATCAACATATGGGAAAGTTGGTCAATTATGTGTACGGGGTTCCGAACGCAGTTTGTTCAACTTTAGTTGCTCAACGTGAATTAGGTAAGTTGCTGCACTAGTGTAAGAGGTTGTAAATCGTTTATCCAACGAAAGAGTTGAATAAAAAGTTGAACGAAGTTGGTTGAACTTATCGCGCACATAGTAGACGACCGGCATAATGAAATGATCACACGAAACGAATCTCTTCGCAGTTTTATCACTCGCACGCGCCGTCAAAATATAATACGTACCTAGCTGTTTTTGTTTCACCCGCGGCACGCGCCGCGCAGCACTTGTCTCATACTTGTCTGAACCTGTTTTTCGCGCCGCGCGGTAAATAGTAGATATTGGATTAACGATTAACGGACTTAACGTGGATTAACGGATTTAACGTGTCCGTTAACATTTTTAAAAGTTAACTTAAAAGTTAATCCGTTAATCAAAATTTTAACTTCGTTAATTAACGATTAACGGATTAACGAGTTAATGCCCAGCTATGCCAACAAGAAACACATCTCTGCAACAACAACATACAGCAGCACCTTATGAAAGTGCATCGTCATCTAGGCATCGTAAGACGTTACCAAAAAAGAAGAGAGGAGCAGCAGCAAACATAAATTCACCAAAGACCAGTTCTACGCAATCGAATTATAATGCTCTCTTCATTCTACGTGAGCCAGCTAGCGAAAACGATGAACAACAAGGAGGTTCCGGGGCAGAGACAGAAGATTTATGTGCACAACGTCAACAAAGCGCAAATTCTAATGCTCTCATCAATCCACGTGAGTCAGCTAGCGAAACTGTCGATCAACAAGGAGGTGCCGCGGCAGAGACAAAAGGTTTTTGTGCAGAACGTCAACAAAGCACAATAACCTTGGAGCTGCTTTACGAAGAGATTATCAATCTGAAAAAAGTCAACACAGAATTTCTCGGTATAGTGCAGGAGCTCAGAGATGAAAATGAACACTTGAAATCTAAAATATCGTCACTTGAAAGTAAACTCAACTGGAGAGATCAAAAACTGTTGGAGAATTCTGTTGAGATAGTTGGCATACCAGGTGTAAACAAGAATAATGCCATCGAATGTTTGGAGAAGCTTTTATCTGATGCGTTGGATACCTCAGCTGAGCCCAGAGAAATAGTTAAATGCTTTGTAAAACAAGTGCGGAAGAATAAAAACAACAAAGATTACTCTAGCAACGTGGGATCCAGCACAGATGTTTATGACGACGATGTGTGCATTTTTCATCACCAGCAGTCAAACAAAAAATTATGAAGCAGAAAAGGTCCGCAACGAATAAGCTGAATGCTGCATTATTTGTAGAGGGGAAAAAGGGTAATATTTATGTAAATGATTCCTTAACCAAAATTAATCGTGCATTATTTATGGAAGCGAAAAAAGTTAAAAAAAAACTAAAAACTTTAAATATCTATGGTTTCAAAATTCTCAAATCCTATTGCGTAAGGTTGATAAGGGTAGAGTTGTTGCTATAAGTTCGTTCGAAGATTTAGGTAAATTACAAGACTAATTTTTTAGTTCAAATTTATTTTTGTACAATGTTTAGCATTAATAATAATTTCGATCTAGATAGCAACAACTCAACCACTATGACCATTAAAAGTAGTTGTGATAAAATTTTTCGCTTAAACTTAAATGAAAGTAAACCTTTTTATGTTGTTCATCAAAATATACGTAGTGTGAGACAAAACTTCGACTTACTGGTTTGTAATCTTGAAGCTTTTGAATATTTGCCAGATTTGATATTTATATCTGAAATATGGATTTTTTCTTGCGAAACGGATGATTTTATCATTCCCGGTTATACAATTTATGCAAACACTAATGAATTATATCCAGCAGGTGGTGTAGGAGTTTTTATTCGAGATGTTTACTCAGGTGAATGCTTGAAGGTGGAGCGATACAAAATGGCTAGCGCAGATTTGATAAAAATTACTATTAATGTTCACAAAGTTCTTTTTGATTTTGTTTGTGTTTATAGATTACAGTCTATATCTTCTCAATCCTTTCTGGAGGATTTTTCAAATTTTCTACGTGGTGAAAATGGGTGTAGTCTCGTTGTATTGGGTGATTTCAACATTGACATCTTGACTTTGAGCGCTGTATCTGATTATTACCTTGCTCTTACAGCTGAACATGGTCTTACATCTTTTATAAATGAAGTAACAAGGCCGATATCAGGCAAGTGCATCGATCATGTTTTTGGTCGTTTTATGAAAATCTCTTTGGGAAATTGTTTTGGTATCAACTTTGATTTGAAAATAACTGACCACAGTATGACAGGTATCTTCATCAACGGTGTTTTTGGTGCGAAACGTAACTGTTTCACTTCCCCACAGATTGTGACTAATATAAGATATCCCTTACTTAATAATCATCTGCGTTTTGAATTTTGGGAGGAGGTCTATGCTGAAGAAAATGCTTCTCAAGCGTATGACTCGTTTCTAAATATTTTAAAAGATTATATAAAAAGATCTAGTTTCACAGTCACAAAAAAGAAATCCCAGTCAAGATTAAAACCATGGATAAGCAATTATATTTTGAAAAAAATCAAAGTGAAAAATAAAATGCGCAAATTATGTTTTAAGCATCCGCTTAACTCAAACTTAAAAAAACCGTTTAAGAAATAGAGTAAGAAAACTAATAAGGAAATTTCGACCTTACGCGACAACTACTGCTGTTCAAAATTTCAAAACGCTCAAGGAAACCCAAAAAAGGAATGGAGTATAATCAATAGTTTAGAAAATAGAATCCCGCCTTATCAATTTAACCCCATTGTGCTGAAAGAAGCAGGAGTTGACATTTTTGAGCCTGTAGTTGTAGCTAATACATTTAATGAATTCTTTGTTTCAGTAGGAGATATGTCTTTCCAATCAAACTGTAGGTCGCTTTGCAACAGATGTGTAAGTTCTCAAGTGCATGATAGTACGACGACTGCAAATAGCTTCTTTTTTGAAGAAATAACTGGGTTAGAAGTCTTAAGTACCTACGATCTACTCTCTGAAGAACTCGAATTCTTGTGGTAACGATGGCATTTCTAATGTACTACTTAAGAAAATTGCGCCAAATTTAGTTGAAATCCTTGCACATTTATTCAATTTAAGTATTTTTAGTGGAACTTTTCCTGATCAACTGAAATGTGCAGACGTATTACCACTGTTTAAAATGGGTAATCGTAAAGAGAAAAACAACTATAGGCCCATTTCTTTGCTATCTTCAATCTCTAAGGTTTTTGAAAAAACGATAAAAAAACGAATGTGCGCGCATCTGACAAAAATTAACTTTTTTAGTCCAGTTCAGTTTGGGTTTAGGGAAGGATGTTCCACTGAGGATGCTCTTCTATGTTTTTGCTCTTTTATTAACAAAGCCTTGGATGAAAGTAAGTTTTGCGCTGGTCTCTTTGTAGATATTACCAAAGCATTTGACATGGTTGTTCATGTTATTCTTTTGGATAAACTATACAATGCCGGTTTCCGTGGCTTTATATACAACTGGTTCGCTTCTTATTTAAAGAACCGTAAACTAAGAGTAAAAATCGGAGATTTCTTAAGTAGCCCCCAGGTGCTAAGCTTAGGTGTCCCCCAAGGGTCAGTCTTAGGACCGGTTCTGTTTTTGATTTTCATTAACTCTCTGTTTTCCCTACCGTTTGCAAGTAGAGTTACGGCTTTTGCAGATGATCTTGGAATCGCATATGGCTCAACGAGCCCACTGAATCTGACAGCTGATCTAAACTACGATATTCACTTATTGAGATTATGGTTTGCTTCACATAAGTTAATTGTAAGTGGAAAAACCAAATTAATGTTTTTCAGATTAGGTTCACTTGAGCCACCATATGTCGAAGTCAACTTCCATTCGTTTGACTGTCAGCGTTTCAGATTAAATGGTTGTGTTTGTACATCTGTGCCTGAAGCAACCTTTAATGAAAATGAGGCCTGCAGCTCGAACTGTTTTCAAATTGAAGTGGTCAGGAACTTTAAATATCTTGGTACTACGATCGATCAAAACATGAGTTGGATGCAACACATTTCTAGTTTGAAACAGTACTTGCGCTCTTCTATTAGGTGTTTATATCGGTTAAGAAAGTGTTGTTCTAATAGAACACTCAATGCTGTTTACCATGGAATCTTCCATTCAAAACTGCAATATGGGATTAGTGTTTGGGGAGGTGCCTACATGTCCAATCTAAGGCCAATCGTCATCTTACAAAAGTGCGCCATAAGAAAAATTAGTAACGCTCATCGCCTTGCTCACTCTATGTCATTGTTTAGATCCTTGAGAATTCTTCCAGTTAGGCATTTATTTTATTTTAGGGTCTCTAAAATATTTTATATGAGAGGTGGCTATATGCAAAGTCCAATATTTGGTTCACGTAACTTACGTAGCATTACCCGTCATGTTGTCGAAACTCCACCTTTCCGCACTACTCATTATAGGAACTCCTACCCAGTTGTGTCCTGTAAACTTTTTAATAATCTTCCTCATGATATAAGAATTATAAGAACCCTAAGTAAATTTTAAAAAAATGTTAAATCATGGCTTCTTGATTTTGATCACGATGAGATAGAAGATTTGCTCACCTATATTGCATAAATGTTAATTTAAAATTTTTTTAATTATAATTATATTTTGTAAATTTTATTGTTAATTTTGAGAAAAAAAAGAAAGAACAAAAAAACAATAATTACTGTCACCCCACATTGATTAGTTTTGTCTTTTTTTTTAAAGTGACATCTAACACTATTTATAGCTTTTATAAGCAAAATACAAAATGTCACTAGCTATTCTCAATTGTAAAAAGTAAGATTTTGTAAATATTTATATATGTAAGTATGTATGTAAAAGAGAATAATGAATAAATAAATAAAAAAAAAAAAATAAATATATCCTTTGATGGAATTTGACAGTTTATGACTTGACAAATAGATAATTCAGCTTTGACGTATAAAGTGTATTTCGTACAAAATGTCAGCCGAAAACTTTTTTGACACTTTTTAATCCATGTACAAAGTAGGCATCATTCGATGTTATTTAGCAATTTATGGCTTACAATAATAGAATATTTTGTGAGAACTATCAAAGCCATAAGTCAATCTTATCATCGAAATCGAAATTAAAATCGAATAGGAACAGTATTGAATCATTTCAGTGAAATGAAAATGATCGAATGATCGGTTGGTTGAAATGATCGGATCATTTTCGTAATTGATTGTTGAACGATTCAATCATTTGAAATGAACGATTTACTCAGCTATAATTCGAATTTGATATTTTGTTTGTTTGTTAACGCATTCTTGTCAAACCAGGGGGATATTTTATTTTCAGGGAAGATTTGAAAACAGTAACGCATAGAATAAAGCTAGAACTACATGCTCTCTTTTTCCAACTCATTTCAAATTTCTATCTTCCATTTCGAAAAACACAAAAAGTAAAAGTTGAAATGGTTCTAAATTTCACTTTTTCTAGGCTAGGCGCGCACATTCAATTTTTAGTTCGCAACTGCTTGGTTCGAGCAACAAATTAAACGATTGCCCAAAAAGAGTTCGTTATTTTGTATAACATATAATTATATGCACCTGCGCGGACATTCAACCAAATAGTTCATCTGTTTTTTATAAGCAACGAAACAGTTGTGCAACTGAAATTGAATGTGCGCGCCTAGCCTTACGCGGAATTTGCCCGATAGATGTAGTTAATACTCTAAGACTTAACTAGATTCAACTTCAAAGAGTAAAAAGTGCACACAATGTGCTGTATTTTTCCAAACAACAACAAAAGCAAAAGTTAAAATGGTTCTAACTTTTACTAAACTTAAACCACAGATAATTATATATAAAATGTATTACAGTAACTGTATGACAGTATAGTGTAAATGTATGCTCTATTCAGCAACAGATGTCGCTAGTCGATAATTATCTGTGCTAAAACTGTATGACAGTATAGTGTAAATGTATGCTCTATTCAGCAACAGATGTCCGGGCATTTTTTTGCAGTTTTTATTTGTTGTTTTAAACAATTTCTGTGTAGTATATTTAAATAATTTTGGCATTGTGCACATCTATGCAAAAAAATGCGTTGGTTTAATATGTAATTTATGCCTCTTCGGTTTCTGTGGGCCGCGTAAAGTGTACCACAAAAAACATGATTGCCGTTTTATTATATGATTTTGTTGGTGTTTAATTGCTGTTTCTTGTATGCTTGGTGATTTCATATTCTTCGATGGCGTCTAATATTTTACCTTTTCTGCTTAGGTGTAATGTTTGTAGGTTTGTCTCGAAATCTGTATAATTATGGTTGTTGTTGATTAAATGCTGGTCGTAGGTGGATTTGGAGTTTGGTTTCGGTATATGTTCTTTAAATCGATCGTTGAATGTTCTACCTATTTGTCCTATGTAGAACATTTGACAGTCGTCACATTTCAATTCATAAACTCCCGAACATGATTTTTTATGGTTTTTAGGTTTTTGTTTTAAAATATTGTTTATATTATTGTTAGTTTTAAATCAAATGTGTATATTTTGTTTTTTAAATTCGTATAAAAGAGTTTGTTTGCGGCGTTTGCCTTTTTATTTATTTGTAAAATTTAAATATTTTTTAAGAAATTAAAATGAAAAATTAAAACAACACACTTGCTTTTAAAAAATTAATTTTCTTTATTTTGGGAAAACCGGCGCACATGTTGACGTTTAAATTCAATTAGAATAGAATTGACATCCGTCAGACATTCATTTGACGTTTTACTAGTTTTGACGGTGGTTGCGTTCGTTATGTTATAGATAAGGATTTCCGCTGGTTGCGTTCTTTATTTTGAGCTCACGATTTCAGCTAATTGCTTTCAACATTCTCCCCTGGCGAAAGATGTGTATGGGCTCCACAGCTTTATTTTTTGCATTTTCTCTCAATTATTACATGAAAAGAGACAAACTTCATTAAAAAATGGTAAAGAAAAATGTAAATTAAATATTTTGGTAAAAATATTGTCTCAAATAATAATTTTTGTTAAATTTGTTGAGACTTTTTTTTTCGATACTGAATTTCTGTACCCAAGAAACTGCGCATCTCTAGTATGACTTTGTGTATGTGGCTGTCATTTGGTTTTATTGACAACATTATGTAGTCCGGCGATAACAACAACAATGTGGCTTATATACCTATTGTTGATCAGTGGAAAGTTCCAACAATTACGGCGTTGTTTATGTCTCGGGTCGTTGTTTTTGTTTTATGTGTAATTTTCAGTTTGGTTTTAAAATGTAAAATTATACCAAAATTTTGGCTGGCGTTTTAGGAAATGATCCAGGTGAGTTAAATTTAATATTAATTTGTTGTAATTGTGTTTTTATATTAAAATAAGTGAAAATTAAATGTTGTAGTACATAAAAGATGTGCGACTTGTTAAAGATGTGCAACGTAAATTGCCTGTGATTGATTTTCATTGAGCTTTGAGTTTATTTGTGAGATGTGATTAAACTGTGATTGTTAGTTATTATTCGAAATGAAATTTTGAATTTTGGTCTAAGTAGATGGAATTAGTTTAAAATTAATAATAATTCATCATTGAAGCCATATATTAATTTTATTAGATTTTGTTGATAGTTTGACCATTTGGGCAGATCAAATTGTGGTTTTTCGTTGTTTTTTTGCGTGTTTCGTAAAAAATGAGCAAAGTAAATTACTGCGAATTGAAATTCCATTTATCTTAAATTAGTTTAATATTGACGATGATATATCGATGATGATGATGATGATTTGTGTGTGTGTTTGTATGTGTGTGCATGTGTTTCTATGCGAGAGAGAGTAGTGTGTTTATGTGTGTAATTAGTCTTGATTTGCTGATTCCTCGCTTTTATTAACCGGAAGAAAATAAAGTTTGGTTATTGGTCTTTTCAGCTCCCCTTGTTGAGTCTTTAACTTGACAACTCGGGTTAAATTATCTTGTCCCGGATATGTCTCTAGGATTCGACCCAAGTTCCATTTTGACGTAGTAAGACACTCATCTTTAATTAAGACCAAGTCTCCAACCTTTGCTTCAGTCTTCGAGTCTTAGAATTGGCAGCATCGAAAAACATGGCCGTTGCGAGTACCAGGTTCCCGCGTAAAGATATCTACAAAGCCACCTGGGTATCACCTGATTGAGTCACTCGTAACCAAATAGACCACGTGTTGATAGACCGTCGCCACTACTCGAACTTGATGACGGTACGAACGTACCGAGTCGCCAATATCGACTCAGGTCATGAGCGAAGACGCATTGCATCCGCCGATCAGGTTCGAATCAACACGGCTGCCCTGCGCAATGAAAACACCAGTAACACCTTTGATAATGCGTTAGGACTCGCCCTAGAAACACCTGATTTAGGGAGAGTAAGTCCTGGAGCCAGTATGCTGGGCGTAAATGAGAAGTCGACACGTCTTAAAAATACTGTCATTAGTACTGCCAACTCAATCTTACGCAGCAGTCGTAAAAATCGGAACGACTGGTTTGATGATGAATGCAAGCTAGCGACTGAACGTAAGAATGTTGCGTACCGAGCATTGCAACAATCTCATAGAATCCGTCAGAAACATGACGCAGTACACACCACGCTATACATACTGCAAGGATGGAGAGGGAAATCTTATCACCGACCCTGAAAGCATACTGGAGCGATGGGAAGTGTACTTTGATGAATTGCTAAATGGTCAGCTCACTGCAGATGTGGAGGCTCCACTACTTCAGGAAGAATATCCTATCTTGCCGCCACCAAGCATAGAAGAGGTTGAGAAGGCTATAGGCCGGCTTAAACAGAACAAAGCCCCGGGAGCCGATGGCATACCAGCCGAATTATTCCATCACGGCGGGCCAGCCTTACGTCAAGCAATTCATATTATAGTACAGGTATGGGAGCAGGAAGAAATGCCAGAAGACTGGCGAAGAGGTTTTATATGCCCCATACATAAGAAGGGAGATGTCACAACGTGCAGCAATTATAGAGGTATCACGTTGTTGAGTACCACCTATAAGATACTCTCCTCTATCCTACAAGATCGGATAATCCCATACGCTAAAACCGTCATCGGACAATATCAGTGTGGTTTCATTCCAGGCAAATCAACAGCAACAACTGATCAGATCTTTACCCTTAGGCAGGCGATGAAAAAATGTCTAGAATTTAACATCCCAACATACCATCTGTTTATAGACTTTAAGGCCGCCTATGATAGCATAGATAGGGTAGAACTTTACAAAGCCATGAGAGAATTCGGCATCCCAAATAAATTGACACGACTATGTAGGTTTACCATGACCAACATAACAAGCCAAGTAAAAATAGCCGGAATGCTATCCAGACCAATCAACATCTTTAATGAACTCCGACAAAGGGATGGATTGGCCTGCCTCCTCTTCGACCTGGCGTTGGAGAAAGCAATCCGTGACTCTGTCACGGCATCAAGAGGGACCATCGTCAACAGGTCCAGCCAGTTACTGGCTTACGCAGACGACATGGACATCATCGGAAGAACCGAACAAGCTGTACACGATTCCTTCATCCAGATCGAGCAGGCGGCACAAAATCTGGGGCTGCACATTAGTGAAGGTAAAACAAAGTACATGGTGGCGTCGAATGCGAGAGGAACAGTTGGTCAAACAATCAAAGTAGCGGAGCACGAATTTGAAGTGGTGCAATTCTTTAAATAGCTTGGGTCAATAGTAGCAGCCGATAACAATATAGAAGAAGAAATACGCGGGCGGATTCTCAAATCCAACAGAGCCTACTATAGTCTGTCAAAGGTCTTCAAATCCAGAAATCTCACTTTAACTTCAAAACTGCTGCTGTACAGGACCATGGTCCAGTACTCACATATGGATCCGAGACTTGGGTGCTTAGCAAAAGGCACTCCGACCTCTTAGCTGCGTTTGAGAGAAAAGTCTTAAGGAGAATTGTTGGCCCCAATGTGAGGTAGACTTCGGTGGGCAGGGCACCTAACTCGCATGAGCGAAGAGGAACCTGCTCGGAAAGTTCTTTGTGGTACATTCTATGGTAGACGACAGCGTGGTAGACCATGCTTGCGCTGGAGAGATGGCGTAGACCAGGACGCCCGAAGCCTTGGGGTGCGCAACTGTATGGCGTCGGCTAGAGACCGGAGTAGGTGGAGAGGCTTGCTGAAAGAGGCCAGGACCGGAACCCGTTTGTCGAGCCGATGATGATGATGATGATAAATTTAACAGTTAAGCATTTAGATTTGTCTCAAACATTCCTTAAACATTACAGTTGTGTGGAAAAGGATACGTTTTATTTCATATATATAAATAAATAAAATGCACGACTGGGTCGCACGAACTTGCTCTTACGACCCGGTAGTTTAGGCTGCAGTTCGAGGTACAGACATACAGACATACAGACAGACAGACGGAATTGTCGGACCCACTGTTTTCGTATTCGCTATCATCGTAATGTCAACTTTGATCAAAATCTCGAGTTCGATTTTTTTTCCAAATGCAGAACTTGCCCTATAATCTATACGACCCAAACGCAAAATAGTTGGCCTACTCATCAATTAACAAATTAACATTTTTTATGTGCCTATATTTTCTGGTCCCCAAGCAGTTTTTTTAAAATTTTTTTTTGTCGATGTAATAAATTACATTTAATAAGTAAATTAGACCAAACAGAACTAAATTCGAGAAAGCACATATGGACCAAAACGCGAAAAACGAAACCACAAAGAAAAAAAAAATATTTCAAATTTCGCGGGCTTTTCGCCATTTTTATTTTTTATACATCCCAAAGTAACGAGTAACATAAATTTCAAAGAGATATTCGTTACTTACTTCGCGATAAACACGCTTTTATTTGATTCCTTGAAATTAAAAAAAAAAATTAAAATACAAAACGAAACAAAATGGTAAGTTTTATTAATTCAAAATTAGTTTTTTAAGTGTTATCCGTTTTGGTCACATTAAGTAAGTTTTGTTAAAAGTATAGGGCTTAAATATTTGGAAAAACAAATTGAAATCAGCATTTAAAATAATAAAGAAACCCACCGCAATATTTGATGTAACGTAACAGTCCAAGAACCTTAAAAGTTTATTTTTCTATGCTTCTATTATATCAACATACATATTAATAAAACCATATTTTCTCCGAGTAGTTTTAGTCTATTTTAAAAATAAAATAATAATTCTGTTGTGTACTAAATAATGCCGTTGTTTAGAACAGAAAACAGTTTGTAACGCAACAGTCTTTTTTCGTTTCAAATTAAAAAATTGTAACTATGTTGATTTCATAACCTCAATCATACTTCTAATGTTTAGGGAAAGCTTAGTAAGACCCAAAAGAACAAAAATTATATAAATAATTTAAAAGAGACGGAGAAGTTTGAAGAGTTCAAAAAAAAGAGAGCAGTGGCCCAGAAAGAGAGGAGGAAGAAGATGAAAAAGGCTGAAAATAATATGCCAATTACAAAATTAAAAAATATAGTTGAAAAACGGCGTGCAGCAATTAAAGAAAGAGTAAAAATGCATAGACAAAAATCAAAAATAAATAAAAATGTTGCTGCTAATGAAATAATCCGTGAGAAAAGTGCCAGTGAATTGAAGACAGCTTTTAAATCCAGCCAAGCACTTGGTAAAGCTGTCAATAAGACAATGAAATCGCTGCCTATTTCTGAAAATCGTAAAACGGCGGTTATAGCCAAGATTGTTGAAGGCATGGATGATAGTTATCGAAATGAACTTGCCAACATTATTTCACCATCTCAGACTCAAAAGAAAAATTGTATTAACTCCGAGCTTGTCACAGAAATAGAAAAATTTTATGTACGAGATGACATTTCCAGAATTTCACCGAAAGTAAAACATGTGAAGGAATACAATAATGTAGAAACTGGAGAAAAACAGCTTTTATCAAAAAGACACATGCTTTTGACGGTCAAAGAAGCATTCGCATTTTTTAATGAAGAAAGAAAGACATCCGGGAAAGGTATTAAAACAGAACTCTATTACTTTAAGTTATTTTTTTTGTGGTAGTGCAAAGCATTACTTCTATTTTTCTTTTTCCCCAGATGGTTGTGGACTCACCTTATTTGGACAACATCGACCAAGTCATGTAAAACTAAATAAGGATCTTCTTCATAACATGTGCATGTGTTCTTATCATGCTAATTTCATTGAAGGTGTCGCTGCCCTTCATAAATCTGTGCCGTCAATACCTACGTATCATGATGGATTTGTTCAACAATTTTTGTGTAAGATTACCAACAAAGATTGTTGGTTTCTTAATTGCGATAAGTGTAATGGAATATCCATATTGAACGACTGAAGGATAATATTGGTGGAGTAGCACTTAATACTCCCGTGACATGGATTGTTTGGCGAAAAAGTGATGTTTCAAAACGAACCGAACAGTTTAAAGAATCTGGAACATTGGAAAACTTACTTCTTCACATAAAAGAGTTATCGCCACAATTTTTGCGCCATAGTTACGTGAAACGAGAGCAGTCAGATATTTTCAACAAATACGATCGACCGAGAGCATCAAATGATCAGTTTTATGAGGAAGGTATGCTACAAATTGATTTTGCCGAAAATTTCGTCTGTGAAGCACAAGACGAAGTGCAAAATGCACACTGGAATCAAAAACAGCTAACATTGTTAACTACTGCTTTTTACCACAACCAAACATGTCAATCGAAAGTGTTCGTGTCCAACAACCTAACACATACAAAAGAAACAATCGTTCCTTATTTGTATATATTGCTGACAGGACTTTTTTGTTTTTTTTTTTTTTTTTTTTTTATAATTCTACCCGCGCTCAAGGGATTATGATTACCCTTTAAATGTTTCAACACAGCGCGGGCGTGAAGTTAATGAAGAGAAAGAAGGATAGGAAAGATGTGTGGCACGATGTTCTGAGACTGTTGGTGGTTGTCTCAGATATTTTTATCTCCAGGGATGGCGGCTGAGCTAAAGCGGAGAAATGCCGTGTCTTATTTTTAAGTCGCTTATAATTCACATAATTTTATTCGTGTTCATCCTTGTTCATCAATAAAAGTATTGAAAATATGGAGCGACGGGCCTTCATCGCAATTCAAAAATAAGTTTATCGCTTCAATTATTCCAGTATTTGAAAGCGAATTCGGTATAAAAATCTATTGGAACTATTTTGCAACTTCTCACGGGAAGGATTGTATCGATGGCATTGGCGCAACTGCAAAAATGATCGTGAGAAGACATATTTTATCTCGTAAGTGTATAGTTAATTGTGCTTCAGACTTTGCTCGCAAATAAAAATGGCGGAGAAGAACATGAATTGTGGTGACTGCGGAAAAAAAAATTAATTTAATAAAAGAAAGGAATGTTTCCTGTGGTGGAAATTGTAAGAAAATATATCATTCAACATGTGCAAAAATAAGTGAATTGGAATGACTGCGGAAAAAAAAATTAATTTAATAAAAGAAAGGAATGTTTCCTGTGGTGGAAATTGTAAGAAAATATATCATTCAACATGTGCAAAAATAAGTGAATTGGAATACAATAAAATTATAAGCGATAGCATGAAAATTTGGATGTGTTCAAAGTGCGTACAAAATTCATCAAGACTGACCAGATTAAAGGAAAAAGCAACTAATTCACCTATAATTGCTTCACCTCAAAATCAAAGTCCAGGTATGTCTGAAGTTACATTTAGTATCCGCGATGAACTAAAAAGAATATCTAGCGATATCAAGAAAATCTTAGATGTGCAGACTGAACTTGAGAAAAAAATTAATGCCATTGATGAAAATCTGCAAACCCAGATATCTGATTTGCATAGGAATATCGATGCACTAAAAAGCGAAAACTCGCAGTTAAAAAACTATGTTGAAAATCTTAACTTTAGAATGAATATATTCGATCAAGACAGGCTTGACAAAAACATTGAAATTGTAGGATTACCTCAGACTCCAGATGAAGATGTTCGCGCATTGGTACATAACCTCAATCAAAGCATTGGCGGCAAACTGTCAGAAGTCAACGTCACTAATGTTTATCGGAGGCCAAATAGAAAGGCAAATGGCCTTCCTGATCCAATTGTGGTTATCTTTAACAACTCAACCACAAAAGAAGATTTCCTAAAAAAATGCAATTCAATAAAAAACCTTAATACATCTATATTTGAGAACTCACAATTTCCATCGCGTCCTTTATATATAAACCAACAGCTCACAAAAACTTCACAATTTCTTTTGAGTAAAGCTAAGGAAATACGTAAACAAGGAAAAATCAAATATGTTTGGGTTTCTAAAGGGAAAATTTTGATACGTAAGTCTGATAGCAGCCCAGCTATCAGAATTTTTAGTTTATCTCATTTAAGAGATGTCACAAAACAAAACTAATAATGATATTTATCAAAATATCCCAACTCCAAACGTTTTGATAAACCCTGGTAAAGGACTAAGGAATCTGGCACTCACGCACAATTCACTTAAAATTCTATACCTAAACGCACAAAGTATTAAAAACAAAATTGAAAAACTTAATAATATGATACAACTTATAAATGCAAATGTTGATATAATCGCAGTGACTGAAACGTGGGTAACATGTCAACAAATTAAATGTCTAAATGTCAATGGGTATCAAACTGTTGCAGCATGTCGTTCTACAAAAGGCGGAGGGGGTGTTTGTTTTTTTATTCATGATCGTCTCAATAATCAAAGCGTCGTCTTAGAGACATTTAGTGATGACACCCATAGCTACATAACTCTACAGATGAAAACACATACAGCAGCTCTATATTTACATGTTTTTTATAATCCACTTATCAACTGCATGGACATGTATAATAGGTTTATTATGATAATTGAAACGTTAATGGAAAAATATGCGAATAAAAACCATATTATAATCGGTGATTTCAATGTTAATATAAAGGATAATGCGAGTCCGTTTTCTACAAATTATAAAAATACCCTACATAGAAATGGTTTTTTCATATATGATGAATCGACTATTACTCGACCTGCATCTAAATCTGTACTTGATCATGTAATTGGGAATAATACAAACATCGAAATTGTGATTAATCATCTCGATGAACACTTTTCTGATCATAATATGATACTCTGTGAACTTATAGGATTATCAGTCACCCACCTGCCAATTAATGCTGAAATATTCAAGGAATATTTAGATCCTCAGTTCTATGAAAATTTATCAACAAATCCAATTATTTTAAGTAATAATCTGACCTGCAATGAAATGTATGATTCCTTCCTAGGACAATTTAAAAATCGAATAGAAACTTTCACAACTAAAAAAGTAGTAAAAAGAACTAAGAAAAAAAATTTAAAACCTTGGTGTGATCATGAACTAAATTGTATTATAAACACTCAAAGGCTTTGGTATAACAAATTAAAACGGGCTAGGAACAAAAACCAATACAATACATTTGAAATTGAAATCTTAAAGAGGGAATGTCGTTCTTGGACTAATCAGGTTAATACTTTAAGGAGAAAGAAAAAATCAGATCTAATTTGCCACCAAATAACAAAAGATTCAAACAATACAAGAACAGTATGGAAAGGAATTAAATTAGCTTTAAATGACGGAGTTATAAAACCACCTCCAAAAATTACTTTGAACATAAATAACGATTTTGTTAATGATGAAAATGTTATTGCTAATGAATTTAACAGATATTTTGTGGATGTAGGAGACAAGTTATCTGATCGTTTTAAAAATTCCGTTGCACATCACTTCAACGTTGAATATAATATCAGTAGTGAGCTAAATTTGACATCTACAACTACAGCAGAAGTTATGGTAGCTATCAAAGAGCTGAAAAATACTCAGTCAAAAGGATATGATGACATAACAACTGATATTGTTAAAAGAAGTTCTGCTAGTATATCACCATTGCTTACAACATTGATAAATAAATCTTTTGATGAAGGCACATTTCCCGATAAACTTAAAATAGCTAAAATCATACCGATACATAAAAAAGGATTAAAAACGGATAAATACAACTACCGACCTATAGCCTTAACATCAGTCTTTTCAAAAATTTTCGAAAAAATATTCAAAAACCGACTTGAAATACACCTACTGAAAAACAAAATACTCTGCGATGAACAATATGGTTTTCGCCGTCAATCTAATACATCCGTCGCACTCTATGACCTCTGTACAGTCATTCAAAAACACATGTCTAAAAAAAGAAAAGTTTCAGCCATTTTCACCGATCTAGAAAAAGCCTTCGACTCCGTCAACACGCAGATAATGATTGATAAATTAAGACTTATCGGTTTTGATAGCAAGGCAATTAAATGGAGCAAATCCTTTTTGGAAAACCGCAAACAATATGTAAGCATCAAAACTAATCGTTCCGATATCCAAAAACTGATCTGCGGTGTACCACAAGGAAGTATTTTGGGACCATTATTTTTCCTTATCTATATAAATGACCTCATAAGAATCGCATTCCATGGACGTTTTTTCCTTTTCGCGGACGACATTGGCTTGGTTTTTGAATCATCATCTGAAAAAGATCTAGAAAACAAAATGCAGCAGGACTTAATCCAAATAAGTAAGTGGCTAGACCAAAACAAAATATGTCTCAACGTCAATAAAACAAAATATTTGGCTTTTTATTCAAATCCAAATTTAAATATATATTACAATTCCAACCCTATTGAAAGAGTAACAGATTTTGTTTATCTTGGTGTTCATATTGACCAAGGCCTTAAATTTAAAACTCACGCTGACTTTCTGGAGCAGAGACTATCGATGGTTGCTGGAATTTTCAGAAGAATTTCTAGTTTCTTAGATGACTTTTCTAGAAGAACAATATTTTATTCCTTATTTCAAAGTATTCTCACTTATGGAATCCAAGTTTGGGGTACGGTAAATAGAACTAAAATGTCGGACCTACAAGTAGTTCAAAATAAAGCAATAAAAAATCTTTTTCGGCATCCAAGAAGAGAGAGAACCAAATACATACACGAGATTCACAATATCCTACCAATATCCTTCGTCTATGAGCATAAGCTATTAAACATAACACATAACATTATTATGAACCAGATACATACTACTAGTGAACTTTTTCTAAACAGAAATATACATGAACACAACACTAGAGGGTCCAATCTTATCCACATTTCATCTAATGAAGCCACGTCAATTCAACATCAGTCGATTATGAACTACAACAACTTACCCGCATATTTCAAAACATTAAATAAAAAACTGTTTAGTAAGAATACCAAAGCTTTCATAAAAAGTAAATTTATAAATTCTTAATGAAAATAATACCAAAACCTACAAATATTTTTTTGCGAGAACGTTTTTTCCTTTATCTCTTTAACTTGATTATATGTTTACATTTTTTTTTTTTAACTTGAAACTAATTTAAAGTTTTTGATGTTTACTTTCTTTTCAAAAATATTTTTTTTCCGCTCCACAGTTATTTTTAAATTAAACATAATTTTTTATTTCACATAAATATTATTTAAATAAATTGTCATTTATGTATACTGCCCTTTATCGAGATTTATCTCCTTGGGCTATTATTTTGAAAAAATAAATAAAAAAAAAAAAAAAAAAAAATACTTATTCGAACTGAAACAAAAATCGCTATCGAGGAAGTTTCTGAAGATGATTTTAACGATATTAACTACATCCGCAATTTTGAATAGTGCAAAAAGTATCCGCGATATAGCCTTGGCTCACCAGATTCAAGTGACTGATGGAAAAATTGCCACTTTTACCACTTCAAAACAAGGATATAATATGTAATTTTAATTGTTTTAAAATGAAGTTCGATATGTACTTACATTATTTATGTATAATGAAAAAATAAAGTTTGTTTTTTTTTTTTATTTAATTTTTATGTTACATAAGTTACCCTTTTTTAATGTCTAACGATAAGAAAACCAAATAACTCTAAAACAATACAATTTGAGCCATTTTCGATGCTGACTTTAACTCTTAAAAGAGCCAAGATCGCACGTGTAACGTAACAGTCTTTTCATGTAACGTAACAGTCCCAACATTTTTCTTTCCACAGAATCTAAAAATACAGTATTTAGTGTAATTAATATTTTATTTGCTACTTCCTTTCTTAATCTCAGAAACCTCGTACCTCACGATTGAAATAGTAAACTAAAAGAGCAGACTTATTGCATAATGTAATACAACGAAAACGGGTCATTAGAAATTCAAGAGGTTTTTCACAAAGATTGCCTTAAAAAAACGGTCAAGTTTCCAGCATCTCTAATGATATGGGGATGCATGTCGGGGCGGGGTTTGGGCAATTTACATTTTGTAAATGGAATTGTCAATGCTGCCAAGTATAGGATATTCTGGAAAATGAGCTTCTCCCATCAATACCACGACTTCAAACCAGTGATGGAGACTATATTTTCCAACAGGATGGAGCTTCTTGTCATACTGCAAGGTCTACAATGGCGTGGTTATCTACTGAAGCTATTCCTTTACTGGAATGGCCTTCCAGCAGCCCTGATCTTTCACCAATTGAAACTGGCTGGCATAAAATCAATCAAAAACTGCGAAAAGAACCATGCCGGACTCTTCAAGACCTTAAAGCTAAAATCATAAATATTTGGGAGTCTTTTGGTAATAAGAATGTCAAAAATTAGTTGACACAATGCCACAACGCATAGAAGCAGTTATCAAGGCCAAAGGCGACGTAACACCATGGTAAAATAAAAATTAAGACCCATAGGCCAACTATTTTGCACTTAAAAAAATGCTTAAATCGTTATTTTATTTTGTAAGATTGCTCTATACCGTTATTTTTTACTTATTCCTATTCAAAATAAATATATCTTAAGAAAAATACTAAAATATTGATTTTATTTCCGATGGAATTTAAGAATCAGCATATTTTTGTTTTTTATCATATGTAGTCCAACTATTTTGCGTTTGGTCTCGTATATGTAAAAGACTAAGAATTTCAAAAATGAATATTATTAGAGAAAAACTGTTTAAAATTCATTTTTTAAATGACTATAACAAGTCTTTTAGTAGTTGGAGCTAAAAACGGGATGCCTGTGATTTAAGCAAATATTAGCTAGTGCAAGAACAAAAAACTTTTTAGAAGCTTATCTATAAAAAATTTCATTAAAATATAATATGCCGATAAAGAGAAATTCAAGATTCGAAAAAATGGTTGCACGGTAGTTACAGTCGGTACTATCTTAGTTTCAACTTTTTTTTTTATTAAATTATGGATCGCTATTTTAATGAAAAGAAAAAAATTTTATTGACATTCTCGGAGCTGTTTTCGAGAAAAATACGATTTTCGAAAACCATTTTTTTCCATTTGTATGGTGGGTACCGTTATTTTTAGGTTAATTTTTTTTTCTCACATCTTGTAGATTATATTGATACTTTTATTTATCAAGTTTAAAAAAATCAAGCATGGGGATCTCGACACATTGAGTTTTGAAAAAAGAAAATGCAATTTTTTTTAAAACTCCGCACAAAATGTTTTGAAACTTTGAATACACAATAATATTCAAAATTTTGGGAGTTTTAGCATAAAAAAATGATCAAAACCGGTTGTACCGTTCTTGAGAAAATGAAAAACGAAAAAAATTGCTTTCAACGGGCGTTTTTGGTACCGATTTTTTGTAATTTTTTTTCAACCACTATCTAACCCTAACTAAATAATTTTTTTTAAATAAAAAAAAAATCTGAGGGATAGTTTTTGAGAAAAAAAAATATCTATAAAATTTCAAAAAAAAATCGTATGGCAGGTACCTTTATTTTAAGTCTTAAAAAACGTGTGGGGGAGAAATTTAAAAAGTTTAAAGAAAATCGGCCGAGCCGTTAGACAGACAGACAGAATTTCGAGACCTACTTTTTTCGTCTTCGCTATCATCGTAATGTCAACTTTGATGAAAATCTCGTCATTGCATTTCCGTCAGATTTTTGGTATTTCAAAATGTTTAGTATGGCATCCCTGTTAGAGCTTTTTTAAGAATAGCAGTTACGGAAAAACAAAAGAATGCGAATGAGAGGCCAAGAACCTTATCTTTTTTAGTATTGACAATTTTTTTCAGGCAGAGTATAGCTCTTTGGTTAGTTCATATTTCTAATACGGTAAGGTACGGAAATAAGTAATAAAAGTGACTGGTAGTGATGTTGGTAAGTATAAAACAGTTTCACATTTTGGACCTTATTCGGAATTTCCCCCCCCACTAAAATGAACTTTTTTTTTAACGAATCGATAAAAAAGTGTTTGCTGTTGATAAAAAACATCAAATTATGGAGGAGAAACACTTTTTTATGGTAAAAAAGTGAAGTATAAGCGGACCACCCACAGCACTATAACTAAAACTACTTTTTTATGGGATATTTGCTTTTTTTTGCCTGCTTACGCATTACGGCGTATAAACTGTGAGATATGTATGGGGGGGCATGCTGCCTCCTGCAACCCCCCTGCTTGGGCCCACTATAGGATTTGGGGTAGGTGCGAGGTTGGGTGTATGCAAGGTTTCTTTTGCATTTACAGAATCTGGATTTAAAGAAACTTTGAATTTACCCTATGGCCTATATTCATTTTTTTATACTTCACTTTTTTACCATAAAAAAGTGTTTCTCCTCCATAACTTGATGTTTTTTATCAACAGCACACTCTTTTTTATCGATTCATTAAAAAAAAGGTGCATTTTGGTGGGGGGGGGGGGGGGGGGAATTCCGAATAAGGACCCACTTTTTTTTCGAAAGAATATTGAATTTTTTTGGCTTGGAAATGTAGATATTATTTTTTTTTTCGCTACTGTAACCTAAGCGTACAAAATTCTACCGATCTTTTTAACATTTTTGTTTGGTAAATTATCCAAATAAAACTTCATAACAAAACTTAACTCTTTCTGAAAACTTTTAAGGAACAGGGCAAGAAAATGAGGGGTTTGATAGGTACTTTGTATCTGCAGTTCACCTCAATTCCACCAACAGCCAGCCACACTCAAGGAACAGCTCAGCAAAACAAAGCGCTCAGCTCAGTTCATTTGAGCTAGCTCCCAAGAGCTGTGATCTACATAAGCCCTGGATAGAATGCATAAGTTAGATATCTAAAGCAACATAAAAAGAATAAATGATGTTGGTTAATGCGTATAATAATGTATTATTCATATTTTTTGTCCATCAGAAGAACTAATTGGAAACAACAAAATACAAATATGAGAAGCTTAATTTTGTAACAAACTTAAGATGATAACAAATATTAATAAAAGTTTTCTTAAAATTAAATGATTATGTACTTATCGACTAGATAATTTATTGATGAAATATAAATTCATAAGAAAATTGTCCAATGCTGCATTTTATGACTACATACATATGCATGTACAGTATCGGACAAAACATTTGCAACCAAAAATGAAATTAAGCACTTTCTTCAAAATTATAGGGGATTTATTCAAAAAACATAACATTCTTCATATTTTATAAAAGCTTTGTGTTTGGGGTAAATACAAATATATAATTGTCAAAATCGAAATAAACCGTTAATTATTAACATTGAATTATATTAATCAACTTAAAATTTAAACGCGACAAAACAATTGCAACTTTGAATTCAAATATAGAAAAACTTTAAAATAATCAATAATTTGGGCACAGCCATATTTTTGATGACTGCTTTGAACATTCTTGGCATGGATTCAATTAAGTTTTGTATTTTATTTAATGGAATTTAAATCCAAACCGTCTCTATTCTTGTAAAAAAAATCGTTCGCATTTCTCACATTTTCGTGATTAATTTTGTGTGTGACGATCTCCCAAGGATTTTCTATGGGGTTCAAATCTGATGATTGCGGCTGCCAATTCATAACGTTGACCCGTGTGATCATTAAACCGCGTTTTGACTAGCCTCGAAGTGTGCTTTGGGTCATTGTCCTGCTGAAAGACCCAAACGCAATGGCATTTCCCATTCTCCGTACGGCACCATAACAGCCTATAAGATACTTTTGCATATGTGTTGTTCCATTATTCCATTAATACGATGCAATGACCCGAAACCACCAGCAGAAAAATAACCCCACACCATCTAACTCCCCCCGCCATTCCGAACAGTTTTTAAGCTGTGATGTTATTGAAGTTGCTTGTAAAGAGGTTTTCTAACGTAAGATATTCCATCCTTACCCATGATATTTAATTTCGATTAATCACTAAAAAGGACTGCTGTCCATTTCTGCTTGCTAAAAAAAAATGTTCCTTTGTAAACTGTATTCCCTTTCTCTGGTTACGGATCGAAATTAAGGGTTTTTAGCAGGACGGTAAGAAAATAAATCAGTGGGAGCCAATCGACGAGATACCATTCGAGCACTTACTGTTAATTGGAATTCTTGCACTAATTTCGGTGCAGATAGGAAGGAACATTTTGTTTAACTTTTCTTGCCAACTAGCCTTCATTCGATAACTTGTTTTACGTGGTTGACCGCCGATATGCAAAACAGCTCCCTCTTTTGTGTTACGATATCGAGCTATGATTCGCCAGACCGACGATTTATTAACATCATATTCTTCGGAAATATCTTCTTGTAAGATCCCCGAAATAAAATCGTCTACAATAGCTGTTTTGGCGCATCACCAGATTTATTAGGCTTAATTATTAGCTTTTTTTCTTGAGATCGATATGTCCGCAGATCTGCTTTCAGTAAAAATATTTATGCAACTGAGCTTTCAGGTCACGACCTTCAAACATATGGTCAATGTTATAAAAAATTAAAAAATTGAATAGAAACAGCAAAGTAACGGTTAATATGCTGTTAGCTGTTAATTTGATTTTAGTTAAAGTTACTTGATACAATTCAACGTAGATAACTTAAAGTTTATAATGATTTTAAAAATTATATATTTTTGTTTACTTCAAATATACACCTTCTATAATATATAAAAATTATTTTGGTTCTGAATACAACTTTTATAAATTTTAAGAAACTACTTGGTTTCAGTTCTAGTTGCAAACGTTTTGTCCGATACTGTATTCATTTTTTATTTTATTTTATATTTTATAAACAGACTATTTAATATACCAATGGATAAAAATGATTATAAAAATGAATTAAACACAATAAAATGTATTGCATTATGCAAATGGTTACAACCCTACAATAATAGACAAATTAATCACAAAAAAGAAAAAGAAAATAAACAAAAATATAACTTTCAAAAATACACCAACAGAAAACAAATACACTTCAGTTACATACACCAACATATTACCCCAAACGATACAATATGAATTTAAGAAACTAAACATTAACATTTCATTCAAAACAAACAACAACATATATAATATCCTAAAAACCAAAAATTAAAAACGAAACCAAAACATGTTCTGGTGTATATAAATTAAAATGTGACGATTGCGACAAATTCTATATTGGACAGACTGGCAGAACTTTCTACGAACGATTTCTGGAACATAAACCAAAAATAAACACAAAATCCACATTCGCCCAACATCTTATCTTATTGAAAATAACCATAGGTATACAGACTTTGACACCAACTTGATACCTATGCATATAATTAGAAAAGGAAGAATATTGGACGCAACAGAAGAATACGAGATATATAAAGCTAGCAAATTAGAACAAGACAAACTATTAAACGATAAATTAACACTTAAGACAAATCCACTATACGACACAGCAATTAAAATTAAAACACAAGAAAGAAGACAAAACTAAAACACATTTAACAACAAATACAACAACCATACAACAAATAATGGCTATGACACATAACACAAATGTCAAATTGAGTTAATCGCCTGAAGATGGAGGTACACTCCGAAACGCGTCGCCTAATCAATTAAAATAAAATAAATTTTAAAAGTCGTGTAAAATTTAAAAGTTGTGATAAATTTTGGTATTAAAATAAAAATAAAAATAAACAATAGTGCAAAATTTGTATTTATTTGTATATTTTATTTAAATTTACGATACTGTATGTTACATTCAATTCCCAAACTGGTGCATAATGGGGATTTAGCGTTGAGACCGAAATTATTTTTTTTTCGTTACATACTCCGGACGTTGAGAAAGATAAATTTTGTATATTGTCAATTATAATCAGAGTTATCAAAATGTTACAAGTGTAACAAAAGTGTTACACTTTTTTAAAATTTCTTTTTTTTTAATTCTTTTTTAATTTTGATCATACCTACTTTTCTTTATAAAACGTTTGTCTTAAATTTGTTCTCCTTATCATTTTCATTTTGAGTTCAATTTAATATGGTTTGACTCGTTGATTGTAGTTTCCATATTCTAAATTAACCATTATTATGCGAACTATTTTTTATTCAGCCTTATTGTGAGTTTGACCCGGAAAACATTTCCCCCGAAACATTTTTGTTCCCCCGAATCTTAAAAGCTTTTATGAGTTTCGCCCGAATAAAAATTTCACTTCGAATCGGGAGTGACAGTTCGAAAAATAGGCACGTTCAGAAAAATGAGGCCCGCAATAAATTCTCACTCCACTATGATGGAAACGGAGAATGAAATGCAACCTCCAAATTCTCTGTTAACTAAAATAGTAATATAATTGAATTTGGGGCATCAGTTATTTGTCGAAATTACTTGCAATAGAGATAAAATTGTGGCTACGCTAGTAGTGCCACTCATTGTGGCTCCCAATTTTTAATTGGATTATCTGAAACGAATAATTTGCACACCTATTTTCAAACAGTGGACATATCGAATCCGGAAACTGAACAGACCTTCTTGTGAGTTTGAATAAACATATGTTTGTTTTGACAATTGTTAAATAAGAATTTTTTAAACGGTCGTACGCCAGAAGACGCTGACGGATGTTTTACATTCATAGAACCAACTGGATCATCGACAATAGACCTATGCTGTGTTACTTATAGTATGCTTAAGAATGTTAAAGGTTTCAAAGTAGGAGATGAGATTTTTTCTGATCATATGCCTTTGGTACTGTCACTGGAATCTGTAAATAATCAACGAAATATTGTGGAGATGAAATTGCTGCCTAAACTGAAATGGACTGAAAATCTAGAGGATAACTACAACCACAGACTACACGAATATATTACAGCTTCTGAGACAGCCGAGTGGAACGCTAAAGACTTAATTAATGCGATAAAGAAAAAAATAGAGGGTAAGCAGAAATGGTACGATGCTACATGCGAACAGGCGAGAAAAAAATCCTTTTTTTGGCTAAAAAAAACTGCGTATCAACGATTCGCCATCTATTAAAGAAATATATCTGAGTTTCAATAAAGCTTATAAGGAACTCTGCAAAAATAAAAAAAGCATACTACGAAGCTATTGGCTCAAAGCTCAAGGAAGTCAAAAATATACAAGAATGGCGGAATCTAGCAAGAGAACTAAAGTCAGTCAATTTTGTAAAAGGACATCACATAACCAGTATTATGTTTTTAGATTTAAAAATAAATTCTTATTTGAAAAGAAAAACATCTGTTCTGATGAAGAGAAAATTTCGAATTGAATTTTTATTAATTTTCACATTTTGAAACAATATGAAAATCTATATAATAAAATAAAAACAAGTGTTTTATAAAGTTGATTTCAAATATTAACAACTTCAACACTTTCCCTTGTTAATATTGAAACAACAAATAAAATTGAATACAATTATATAAAACATTAAATCATAACAATCCCATCATATTGCAAAGAATAGTCAGTCGTATCCTTGGCAATGGTTTTGTCATTATATCAGCAATTTGGTTTTCTGTCGATGTTTGTTCTATACCCAGTTGTCCTTCATTAACTTTTTCTCGAACAAAGAAATGTTTTAAAGCTATATGCTTTGTTCTTCGGTGAAATTCAGGATTCTGAGCTAACCTCACTGCTGCGGTATTGTCCACTTTAAGAACAGGTACTTCAGTTATATTGACAATTCCTTTAAATAATCTTGTTATCCAAATTATTTCTTTGGATGCCTCGTTAGCTGCTATTATTTCAGCTTCTGTTGTTGAAGTGGCAACCATAGTTTGACGCTGGCTTAACCAAGAAATTGGACCTCCACCATAAATAATTACCACTCCTGAAGTCGATCTACCAGTTTTTGTGCATCCTCCAAAGTCTGCATCACTGTAGCAGTCAAATATTCCCTTTTGAGCATTTGAACGGTATATGATTCCAGTATCTTTCGTACCTTTAATGTATCGAAAGACTCTTTTGACTCTACCGACGTCTTCTATAGTTGGATTCTCCAACGACCTGGACAGAAATCCTACACTGTATGCCAGGTCCGGTCTTGTTCCAAGCATAAGGTACATAAGAGCTCCGACAGCTTGTCTGTATGGGAAATTATGTTCCTTTGAATTTTCTTTCCCTGTTGTCAATACCTCTGAACTTTTCAACATTGGTGTCGAAACTGGTTTGCAATCCGTAAAGTTAAAGCGCTCTAAAATTTTATTCACATGGGCTTTCTGACTAATTCGAATGTCATTATTTATGTACTGAATTTCAAGTCCTAGGAAATAATCTGCCTTTTTGGAAACAATTTTGAACTCTTGTTTTAAACTTCTTATGAATTCCTCTAGGTCATCAGAATCCGTTGCTGCGACTATTCCATCATCTACATACAATACAAGAAGAAGTTTCTTTCCGTTCTTCTCTCTTGTGTAGAGACATGGATCCGCTTCACTCACTTTGAATCCCAATTGAGACAAAAATCTTCCAAAACGATTGTTCCAACATCGTGGCGCTTGTTTTAAACCATATAAACTTCGGTTTAGCTTACATACTTTTTCAGTTCCATCTTTGTAGCCTTGTAGTTCTCCATATAAAAATGCTGTCGATACATCAAACTGTGATAGCTGCATCTTTTCGGTTGCCGCTATACTTAATATTACCCTTATTGTTCCTAGCTTTGCTACGGGACTATATGTTTGATTGTAGTCTATACCTTTCTTTTGTTTAAATCCTTTGACAACTAGCCTAGCCTTGTGCCTTTCAATACTGCCATCTGGATTTTTCTTCACACGGAAAACCCACTTACATGGTAAAGCCTTCTTTCCTTTTGGTAATTCTGTTAAGTTCCAAGTATTGTTTTCTTTAAGCGATTCAATCTCTTTTTCCATAGCTTTTCGCCAATGAGTGCTATCTTTACTATTTATAGCTTCTTCAAAATCTACTGGATTTTCATTTAAGCAGGATTCTTCTAGTTGAAGTACGTAATCCTCTAGGTACTTCGGTTTGTTTAGGGTATTTCGGTCTCTTAGCTGTCGTATTTGTAATGTTGTTTCTTCTAGATTATCATCTTCGTCAAAATTTTCGTTTTGCTGGCAATGTATTTCCTGGTTTTGAATGTCGTCAATCTCTTCATCTTCTTGATGATTATTTTCTTTTTCTTCTTCTTGGTCCTGCAAGTCTTTTAATTGTTCTTTTTCTTGATATATTTTCATTGGTAATTGAACAGTATTATCGAAATTTGAGAATTCTTTGTTTGTGCTGCAATCACTTGATATTTCGGCGAATTGGACATCTCTCGATAGAATAACTTTATGCTTTTCCTTAAGGTAAACTCTGTACCTTTCATCTCCATCATATCCAACAAGAAATCCTTTTTGGGCTTTTGCATCCATCTTCTTACGATTTTGTACTGGTACATGGACATAACAAACTGAGCCTATAATTCTCAGGTGTTTTATTCTGGCCTTTTCTCCTAACCAAAGTTGTGTGGGGCTAACATTATCAACTGAAGACTTGCCAGTTCGATTTAAAATGTAAATAGCTGTATTTACTAGTTCAGCCCACATTGCTTCTGGAAATTTTGCTTCTTTGTTGGAATACCTCAAAGTTCTTGCCATTTCAACCACTGTTCTGTTTTCACGTTCGCTTCCACCGTTCTGCTGAGGTGTGTATGGTGCTGTCAGCCTTTGTGTGATTCCAAACGACTTTAATATTTTTCTCACGTCTGTATTATCAAATTCTCCGCCGTTGTCACTTAAAAACTGTTTTATAGAATGTCCTAAAGTTTTGGCATGAATAAGCATTTCTTTTAGTACAGTTTTGACTTCGGATTTTTGGCGTATAAAATATCCATATCGAAACTTTGAAAACGAATCTTTAAAAATAACAAAATATCGTTTCTTAGAAAAAGATTCCGCAAAAGGACCGCATACATCAGCTGATATTAACTGGCCAGGTTCCGAAGTGTTCACTCTCGTGCCAAATGGATTTCGATGAGCTTTCCCGAAGATGCAGGGCTCACATACTTCTGAATCCAGTTTAACCTTTATTCCTAACTCGTTTTCTAGAATTCTTTTTATATGACGTTTGTCCTGGTGACCCCATCTCTCATGATAAATTTGGAGTAATGGCTTGGATACAACTGTAACATTAGCATCTTCTTGAACTTGAGCTATTGACTTTATGTGTGCTTTGAATAGTGATCCTCCTACTTGTCGTATTCCTTGTAGTACTGTTTCCCCATTTACTTTTAACCAGCATTTACAAGGTGTGGAAGTAAATGTGCTATTCGGGTTTCTATCTTGAGCTGCTAGTACTGAAAACAAGTTTCTAAATATTTGAGGTACATACCATACATCATTAATTGTCATTATTTTGCTTTCTTCTCCAACTGTTGAGATGATCTTTATTGTACCTTTCCCAAGAGCAGCTAGGCTTTCTTTTCCAGCAGATTGTATACTTATACCATTTTTGAATTCTTGAAAATCCACAAAAAGGTCTCGACGGTTAGTAACGTGTTTGGTGGCACCATTGTCAATCCACCAATCCTCGGTATTTGGCTCAACTCTATTTGCTTCATTCGCAATAGACTCCAGGGCTACATTGGTATTAACTGGTGTGATTTGAGAATTACCTGATGACTTTTTCTTAGGCTTTCCATCAGCAATCCATTTGTAACAAGTCTTAATCCAGTGTCCCTTTTTCTTGCAATAGTTGCAGATGTCGTCTTCCTTGGTTGCGTGTCTAGGTCTAGTATGTTGCTCTTTTCTTTTCTGCGTATGGACTTTCAGTAATAAAGCTTCTTGAGAATCTCCTTCGCTAGCTTTTCGTGCGTTCCTCTCGAACAAACACAGCTGCATAGTGAGCTCGTCAAAAGTTTTCTCTGTATCCTTGGTCAAGAGCATCCAACTGGATCTGAACGTTTCGAAATTTTTCGGGAGAATCTGAAGCGTTTTGCAAACTAGCAACAAGTCTGGTAGGGTATTTTCATTTTTGGCTTTGAGTCCATTGTTAAGTTCGCTCCAGAGACTTCTCAGCTTGGCGATGTGTGTTGAAACGTCTTCACCTTGGGTCCAATCAAACGCAAAAAGATCAGTACACTTCTTAAAAAGTTGATCTTTGGACGTTGCTTCAAACTGTTGTTTGATTGCTTCCCATGTGTCTTGAGCTGTTTCACTATCCATAACTTTCTGGTAAACCTCATCCGTCATCGAACTTGTAAGCATAGTCTTCGCATAACTATTTGCCTTCCGATATAAATCGCTCTGCAATTTATGCTTCTTGACTTCTGCTTCTGAGGCATCTAACGCTAACGGATCAGGATTTTTAAGCTTTGAATCAATAACGTCTAAGGCTCCTTCATGGTAATCCAAAAGATCTCGAATCTTGCGTTTCCAAACTGGCCAATCTGCTTCGCCAGACAAGGGCTTAATATGTCTTGCTATATCCATATGGTAAATAATAGTCGCGGATGATTTAAAAAAAAAATTTGAATTCTAACTTATTTTCATATATATTCTTTTCTTCGTTTCTATTTTATTTTTAAACTATTGTATTGTTATCGTGGCTGGGTCCATAACCTATTATGTTTTTAGATTTAAAAATAAATTCTTATTTAAAAAGAAAAACATCCGTTCTGATGAAGAGAAAATTTCGAATTGAATTTTTATTAATTTTCACATTTTGAAACAATATGAAAATCTATATAATAAAATAAAAACAAGTGTTTTATAAAGTTGATTTCAAATATTAACAACTTCAACAACCAGTGACAGCTTCAAGAATTATTTCGATGGTCTCCTTAACCCAACAATATGCTCTGTACCAATTTTGGAATTAGATCCAGCTACAAGTAATCCTATACTTGTTGCAGCCATCAGTAGCGCAGAAATTTTGCTGTTCCTTAATTGCACGAAAAAAAATAAAGCACAAGGATATGATAGAGTACCGTACGAATTCTTCAAAAATGCTCCAGAATCGGCCATTGAGGTCATAGCACATATGTTCAACCGGATGCTGACAACAGGAAAAGTTGAACTATCTTTTAAAAAATCCCTGATATTCCCCATATATAAAAAAGGGGACCAAAACATGGTGCAAAATTACAGAGGGATATCTTTCATGGATTCTATTGCTAAGATCTTTTCAGGAGTTCTTTTGACACGTCTTAACCTTTTCAGCATTATCAAGATTAAAATGCAAGAAAACAAGAAAGTTTACTGTTTTTTTATAGATTTCAAGGCAGCATTCGATTATATAGACCGTAAAGCTCTTTTATTCAAATTGCAAAAAGTAGGAATTTCGGAAAAAATTCTAAAAATTATAAAAGATCTTTATGAAAACACAGAGTCAGCTGTCTGGGACGGAGAAAAACTATCTGAATGGTTCAAAACGTCAATGGGTGTTAAACAAGGATGTTTATTAAGTCCTCTTTTCTTCGCTTTATACATAAATGATATCCATAAATTTATAGGAGGAAGAATAAATTTAAACGGTCTACAAATTAGACTTCTTATGTATGCAGACGATATCGTGTTGCTTGCTGATAGCCCACAAGTACTCCAGTTAATGATCGACAGAATAGTGGAATATACCCGACAGTGGAATCTTCTGATTAATCTGGAGAAGTCAAAAATTCTTGTTTTTAGGAAAAGAGGTGGAAGACTTGGCGCTCAAGAACGCTGGAAGCTAAATGGTGAACCCATTGAAGTGGTCAATAAGTACAAGTACCTAGGGGTATGGCTAACACCTGGATTATGCTTGACAAACCATTTCAAAGAAAGATCCAAAATGGCTCGTCAAAGCCTCAACTTTAATTGGAACCATTTCATCAAGAGTAAAAGATGTCAAACTCTCCTCAAAATTGGATATCTTCAATGCCGTAGCTAGAGCTATCTTAGGATATGTAGCCCAAGTATGGGGTTTCACCAAATATGATGAATTGGAAAAAGTTAAAAGATTCTTCTTTAAAAAAGTGCTCGGCCTACCATCTTTTACACCGAATTATATTCTCAAACTTGAATGCCAAATGAAGCCAATTTTTGAACACACGATGCGCTGCCACATGAATTATTTAGGCAAAATATTCAACTCGTATGGAAACGAAAGATTACCCAAATTCCTGGCAAAAATAACAATGGATCAGCGGATATATTGGTTCCGGAGCTGGGATACAAACATCAGTCAGGCCAGAAATTTCGAAAATCTTCAAGATTTGGTGTCAAATAGGACCCTTTTTAATGCTGCTATTGCTGAAGTAGTTGACAAAATAATCAAAGAAGACAAACAGGAAGCCGTACTGACAGCACAGCTTACAAGATCCCATAGCATCTACCATATACTTAACTTCGAGGCTGGCAAGGAATATGTATATGATGATCAGAAGATCTCAGTGATTCGATGGATATTCAAAGCTAGAGCAGGCCTGATAAAACTAAATGGTACAACAAGGACAGAACAGAACGCGAAAATATTAACTGCTCACTGTGTAACATGCATGAAGAAAAATCTCTCTTTCATTTTATCGCAGTTTGCCCAATCCTGAGAAGTCTACGCCGCATGCACCTGGGAAAAGCTTCGATGGAGGAAAACATGTTTAAAAGTTTACTAAATGGAGAAATGAGCTGGGTTCCCCTTGTGAACTACCTGCAATCTGCCCTTCAATATAGACAAGAGTTGATTAACGAGTTTAATTATTAGTATAATAAGAATAGTACTTATAACATAAGTACTTAATTAATAATATATAAATAACCCAGGTTTCCCAAATTTTTACTTGCGACTTATAGGTACTATAAGGCAAGTTATGCATTCGTAAAAAAAATCGAACTCGAGATTTTGATCAAAGTTGACATTACGATGATAGCGAAGACCAAAAAAGTGGGTCTCGCAATTCTGTCTGTCTGTCGGTTCGACTACAGCCTAAACGGCTCGGCCGATTTTCTTCAAACTTGGTAGATATGGGTTTTAATTTTTTACCCCCTGACGTTTTTTTCTATTTTTTTTAAGACCAAAAATAACGGTACCTGCCATACGATGTTTTTTCGAAATTTTATAAATATTTTTTTTCTCAAAAACTGTCCGACAGAATTTTTTAAAAAAAATTCCAAAAATTTCATTTAGTGAAAACTAGCTAATGGTTGAAAAAAAATTTACAAAAAATTGTTATTTTCGGTAGCCCCCCTGGGTCCATTTTTTTTGTTTTTGATTTTCTCGAAAACGGTACAGCCGATTTTAATAATTTTTTTTATGCCAAAGCTCCTCCAAAGTTTGAATATTATTACATATTCAAATTTTCAATTTTTAATTTTTTGGATTTTTAAAAAAAAATTCAAAATTTTTTTTTTGAATCTCAATATTTCGAAAACCCCATGCTCGATTTTTTTCAAACTTGGCAAATAAAAGTTTCTTAATATAATCTACAAGATTTGAGAAAAAAAATTTTGTTTTATTTAAAACTAACGGTACCTTCCATACAAATTTTAAAAAATGGTTTTCGAAAATCGCATTTTTCTCGAAAACGGTTCCGAGAATTTTGCTAAAATTTTTTTTCTTTTGATTAATCTTTACAATTTATAATTTAATAAAAAAAAATTTAAATCTAGATATTACTGACTGTACCTACCATAGAACGATTTTTTCGAATTTTGAATTTCTCATTATCGACTTAACGGATTTTAATGAAATTTTTTATAAAAAAGTTCCTAAAAAGTTTAAAAAACATTGCATTTAAAAACTTAAGAAAAAATATTTTTTCAATTTTTAGAAAAAAAAGTAATTTTTTTTTTTTTGAAAAATTCGATATCTCAAGAACGGCTTAGTATTTTTTTTTTGGAAATTAGACTTTTATCCGTACAATAATAAAAACTTAAGGTTGGCGTACCAAAATTTTTTCTTAAAAATGTTTTAAAAATTTTGTACATAAAAGCTTATTTTTTTTAAGGAACCACTACAAAGACTTATAATTTTTGTTCCTGCATAAATTCATATTTGCATATCATTCTGTTTTTATCTCTTACTACTTAAAGAATTAAAAAAAATTCATTTTATCCTTATGAACAGTTTTCTCTAATAACATTCTTTTTTAAAATTCCTAGTCTATTACATAGGAGCAAGTTCGTGCGACCCAGTCGTGCATTTTATTTTTTTAACAAGGCATTTAATCGCGACAGACGACAATTTTGTCATTGTTGTATAATTTTTTTTGTTTCGAAATCTAATTCACATTTTTTTTTCTTTTTGAATTTATCAACTACGAGTAGCTAATGTATGAATATTTTGTATGAATTGAAAAATCAAAAAATGTATAAATGATGTATTATGTATATAAAACTGAATTCTGAATAAACAATACTACTACTAATACAATACTTCTACTACTACTACTAAATAAGAATTTCAGGATATAAAATTAAATTATTATTTCATAATAAAGAAAGGATAATTATTATCACAAATATAGCATAGCATAGCGCTACATATCTTGTCTGAGGAAGAACAAATGTTTGAGGAGCGAGCACTTCGAAGGAATTTGAGGGATTACTCATTCTGAACCAAAAGAAGCAACCTAACAAAACAACACAATACAATATTCTCCTTTTTCAGTTTTATCTAAATAACTAAAATTTGTTTAATATTTTTTTTGTCTTATAAACAATCAAATAAACAATGCATTAGTTCAATCAATAATGGACCTCTCGCCTTCAAAATCTATTAATAAAATCCAACAAATTAATCCAAACAACACCCCATCAGAATCCACCGGGACTTTGACAGTCGACCAGCTCGATATCGAACTTTTACCTGTTATCTACATTATTCGTTGTGTGATCTTACAGCTACAAAAACGTTTCGAAAGTGCTCGCAATCAAATCAAACAATTGGCAGGCATAAATTATAACAAACAGAAACAACTTCAAGAGTCAACTTCAACTGAAACAGCAGTTGATTAGAAAATATAAGAATATACAATTTTAGAAAATGGTTCTCCGAATCCTCTTTCGATATCTGGCCAACAATGAGCAGCTCATTCAGAAAATGTCCGAAAGCTATCCAATGAGAAGGGCTGGCCAGCTGGTTGTTGCATTGATGTACAAGACGAAGAGCATAGCCGATCGGCGTGGTTTGACTGATATGACCCCGGAGAAATTTATTGAGTTTATTAGGGCATTCAATAACAATCTGAAGCAAGAGATCGAAGACGTAAAGGAAGAGCTTAAAAGGAAAAAGTGATATGTTAGGAAGCCCAAAATAGAAACCAAAGCAATATTAATCCTTTTGAGATGCGCGAGTGTGAAAAGGAATTAATCCTTATTTTTTTTCCAAATTTCATCAGTACTACAGGCATTTTCTTCCAAAATTTGTTGCGTAGGCGATCGTTATCCGACTGCTAAAAGAAAGGCAACAACCCCAAATATGACACTTTTACATAATCAATGTATATACGATCGTATCTCATAGATAATCTTATCTGCCCACCACATATGTATGATCGTCCAATAACCACCCCAACCCCCTTGCAACAAACCCCAAGCAAAAGATAAAAAACATAGCAATAAGGTAGAAACAACTGACTTTAATGAATTTTAATGTAGGAATTTCACTTTAGAACATATGTATTGCATATACACAACGAACAAAATAGAAGAAAAGGGCTCACAGCGCAAAGCAATAGAAAAAAAAAAACACAACTATCTGATGATGTTGTTTCGGGTCCACGAGAGTCCTAATCCAGGGACGAGCTAGTCCAGTGAAGACTTTGTAGATAATTTGGTGGATGCAGCAATAAATCTGAAAGGAAGAGATATACATAGGTATAAGTAAGAAACTAAAATGACAGCTGTAATTATAAACACAGGAACAAACTTACCAATGATCGGAATGTTGCTCCTGTAGAATATCTGACGTATGTCGCTTTGGCTGATGAATGTTTGTTTTTTTTTTTAATTCGTTGATCCTTTTGGTTTGATTTGGTCGATTTTTTTTTTTTAAAAAACTTTAATTGTTTTCTTTTTTTGATTGTTATGTTCTTTTTGTTTCCACCAGCAAAACTTTTACAATAATGAAAGTTTTGCAAAGTGACAGCTGACACTTGTTGAGGTGAGAGTTCAATGTTCCGAATAGGGCATAGCCATGCAAACAGAAGCTATGATAAGAGCTTTAAGAACTTTCACCTACAGGAAATAAAAATTTCTCTGCTTGAGCTTTTGATGTGATCGGTTGAATTCAAAAGATATTATAAGTAGATTTTATCGTAGAATATTTGTCTAGTTTATAGAGTTATTTATTACTATTAATTATTATTATTTATTATTATTATTCATTATTCTTTTTAAGTTTGTTGCTGCAACAAAAATTTTGTAAGCTTAGGCTCCACACCCATACATATGCGTTACCAGGTACAACAAAGGTAAACAGTGCAGATTTAGATTAGACAGATGATTGTAAGTGGGGAACAAAATATGGCTTTTCCCATCTGTAGAAGTTATGTAAGAATAAATATATAGGCCACAGGGCAACGACCGATGATGATGCAATAAAAAGCTTCATTTGATATTTCGAAAGTAAAAAGAAAAGTTGTTGTGCTTTTACCGCAAAAGCAAATCGAATTTAAATTGAAGTTTTTTTTTTTTGTGAAGCAAGAAAGGAAAATCCAAGGTGATTTTTATAGAGTTTTTTTTTATAAGAAAAACCCAAAGTTATTTATATCCTGTGGATAAGAAATCTATATAAATAAAAAAAAAAAAAAAAAAGAAAGGTGAGGAAATTGTGAGTGACAAAAGGAAAAGAAGTTTTTATCTAAAAATCATTTTTTAAACAAAAATTCAGATTCGGATTCCGCTTGAGTAATCAGCCAAGGAAGTACAGGTAGTGGAGGCAAGAAATTGCCAGAGGAAAAGCTGAGTTTTGTTCCAATAAAGCAGAGGTAGGAACTCATCCAGTATAATAAAGTGTGGAAAAATTTACTTAAAATTATTTAACCTTTATAGGTTTAAATCGAAGTAGAGGAAATTTCGCCTCAAAGGCATCCGACACGTATATATATATATACATATGCTTATGTAGAATAGTATATATACATATATGTATAATCGGAAAATACGTCCACTATAAGAGATCTGATTTGTACCTCACCCTTTCACCAATGCAGTAGCATAGGTAACTAGGTTTGTGCTCTTCCCTTTTTTAGTCCCAAGCACCTATCCTATAATCCCATACCCTCTTCCTATCCTCATCCTTTGATCAAGGCATGACTTTTCTTGTTTGCGAAATGGGATGAGTTTGGAAAATGGCAAGAACCACCCCCAATCCTTCGAGCTTAGCCGAGCCAGAGCAAGCATGCCATCGCCTTTTTCCAACTCATGAAGAAACACCCCTGTGGTACCCTGATACGCAACAATGGCGCCCAACGTTAACGAACGGCTTTCGAGATCCATTGGGACTCCAAAGTGATGATTTTTATTTTAAGGTCATCCCCTTGGATTCACAATAATCTCAACCAATTTTATCCTTTTTTTTTAATCCCTTTCCCTATTTGCACAAGCTTAGAGACCGTAGAGGCTCTTTACAAGGTAGAGGAAGAAGTTTGGCTGTCCAATCCGACAGGTTTTGAACCAGTGGATTCAGTGAGGTAAAATGGATTCTTTTACCAAATAAAGAGCGGAATAGTATTGAGTGATAGGACACTTGCTACCAGCCATAATGGTCAGGGTAATCCAGACTGTTAGAGTGGTGGTAGGTGGTCGGTCTCGCAATTCTATTCGTGTTGAGGGTTGTCTCAATTTCCTATAGCCAACCGTCTTTTCAGGTTGATCACCAGAAAAGCGATGTGGATGGATAATTTGAGATAATCCAAAACACTCGCTGAGTCACAGAGGTATCAGTTACAACTTTGACTGACTTGAGACATCTACTAAGACAACATATTACGACAGAAACTTACTAGTAACTTACTATTTAACTATCGACAATACTTTTCGCTTTCTATCGTTTCGGATACTCAGTTTTACCTTCACACACCTTACATGAATTATATAAATCTCTTAAGAAAATTTATTTCAGATTTATTTTAGGTTTCAAAAACTCAAATATTTTTGATTCACTTCATTATTTTCGAATTTTAGTTCATCTTTTTTCACCTAATTTCTTTTGGATTTTTTTTTTTTTTCAAGTTTTTGGTGGATAGATTTTGAATTTTTTTTGTTTTTGAAAAGAAAAGAGGAAAAGCTAAAAATTTTTTTTTCTAATTTTTGCTATTCCTTGTCTGAATTTTTGAAATTTATAAATTTACTTTTACTAAATTTTTTTAGTTGAAGTTTTTTTTTATTATCTAAGGATTATTTTCGTTTTTTTTGAAAGATACATTTCTGAATCGAAATTTAAATTAAAAATCACTTTTCTAAAAATTTATTTGGATTTTTTTTTATTTTTTTATTCTCGAAACCTGAAGTGTTTTTTTTGAAATAAATAGTAGGTTTCCTTATTTTTTTTTATAATAAACTTTATAAATGGAAAAAAGGCAAACGGGTGCAGTAAAAAGGAGCACTATGTCTAAACGGGGTAGAAGCAAAGGTCGGAACACCCGACAGACCACCAGATCTAACCATAGCCCAACTCCATCAGAAGAAGAACTTAATCAAAGTTTGTTACCGAATCCTTTTGACGATCTGCTTAGGGGAGACAGTAACGACTTTGAAAGTGGGTTAGATGGTGATGGAGCAGCGGCAGTTCCATTACCAATTTCAATTCCATGTGATTCAAGTCAGGTTAAGATTCCTAATGTTTTGATTCCTATAGGAGGAGATGAAGATGAAACTAGGGATACAATTAATAGATTAACACAGGAACTAGAAAGAGAGAGATTACGATTAGAACAGTCAGAAAAAGAAAGGCAAAGAAAAGAAGATCATGAGATCACTTTGGGGGGAGAAAGTTTGAAAAAGACTATAGATTGTGCGGTCTCACGTTCAATAAACGAGGCCCAAAACAAAACCATTTCACTTCTTGAAGAACAAACTAAAAATATGAAGGTGATGCAAAAGATGGTGCAAGTGATGGCTGGGAGCGTGACTACTTTGAGTGAACGGATAGGTATAGTGGAAAAATCTATTAGCTCGGCCTACGCTCGAAAAGAGCAACAAGAAGAAATCCTTTTATCTGATCCGGAGATAAGTCCTCCAAGGATTCCTTCTCGAACTTGCCCTCAGCCCAGTTGTCACTCGAATAGTGCTTGTCACGAACAAGGGAAGCGAGTAGATATTTATAAATGGGCAATCAAATTCGACGGTACTCCAAAAAGCATGACTGTGGAGAGTTTTATATTTAGGATAGAGACATTGCAGAAAAAGAATAGAGTCTCCAATGAACAAATTTTTGCAAATTTTCATCACCTTGTAACAGGTGCAGCCGAACGTTGGTACTGGCAATATCTCGAAGAAAACCAGGGAGACGAGTATCTAAATTTTTATGATTTAAAAGCTGAATTGTTAAGACAATTCAGAAATAGAAAAACCGACCATGAGATCCTCAGGGCTATGATGGACAGACGTCAACAGCCACATGAGTCGTTTGACGATTTCTATGAAGAAATTAGGAGTTTGATGCTTCAAATGAAGAACAAACCAAGCGAAAGAGACTAAGTGTCCATGATTAGGCAAAATATTAAGGATAAGGTAGCTACTCTCATTTTCGGTTGTAACATTAAAGATGTAAGAGATCTCAGAGAGGAGTGCAGACGAGCTGAGAAACATCTAGAGACAAGAGATTGGAAATCCAAGAAACAAATAAATGAAATAGAAGATCGTGATGTGTATCGCAGTAGAGTTCCACCAAAAGATTCTGAGGATGAATGGGAGGAGCAGATTGCTGCCGTCCAATATAACCGAACAGACAAAGTACAAACTAACACTAAAACCGACAAAAGACAACATAAGTATAGAGACTACGAACATGACAAAAAGAACGAACTAACGAAAGACAAAAACTCGACGTCAGCAACATGTCCCTCGACATTTCATGCCCTCACATGTTTTAGTTGTGGTCAATGTAACCTATCTCTTAAGCGTGCTTCATGTCAGGGAAACCTGAATGTCGGCAGTGCCCCCGGGTCGACTCAACCGGCAACGACATTAATCCCGGGGAACCAGAACTTAGAAAAGTAAAAATTTTGAAAAGAGAACACAAGCCAAATGACAAAACGGTAGGGACACAAGTGCAATATAAATCTCGTCATCAACGTATTCAAGACTATTATGTAGCAAGGAAGAGGATTTTTAACGAAGAAATTAGCTGTGATATAGGTATTAAGAGTAGGAATTTTAAGAAAATTTATAGGCTTAGGGAGAAAATTGCAATTAAAAAGAACAGGAAGCATAAAATTGAAGCGTCAGTGTTAGCGGTCAATGATGATAATAGACCCTACGCAAAAGTCAAAATAGAAGGAGAAGAGTTTTTGGGGTTGTTAGATAGTGGAGCTTCAGTCAGTTGTATGGGTCGTGGAGCAATAGAATTTGTTAATAAGCATGGCTTGAAAATGAAATCTATGAAAGAAGACATACGTACGGCAGACGGACAACAACAACAAATTAACGGACGAATTTCAACAAAAGTCTCATGGGGCAATAAAACCCAAGAGATGGAGTTGTATGTTGTTCCAAGCCTACAGCAGCAGCTGTATTTGGGTGTAGACTTCTGGAAGAACTTTAGAGTTGCTCCAAACATAATCAGTTCTCTTGACACTCCATCCTCAACGGAACAGAACGAGTCTAATCCTATGCGTCAGCTTTCTCCAACACAATCTGAAGAGCTGGAGCGGGTCAAGCATACATTTCCTTCATTTTCTCTTTTGGGATTAGGGAAAACAAGTCTAGAAGAACATGTCATTGAGATGGAAGACGAAACAATTCCCATCAAACAAAGACACTACCCAATCTCACCTGTAGTGCAGAAGTTGATGTATGCTGAGCTGGACCGGATGCTCGAGTTGGGAGTCATCGAGGAAAGCAATAGCGCATACAGCTCTCCAGTTGTGTTGGTCCGAAAGCCAGGCAAAAACAGGCTTTGCTTAGACTCGCGGAAGATTAATGCAGCCACGAAGAAATTTGCATACCCTCTTCCACATATAGAAGGTATCTTGAGTAGGCTTCACGATACGCACTTCATCTCGTCAATCGATTTGAAAGACGCCTTTTGGCAGATTCCTCTGGAGAGGAAATCAAGAGAGAAGACAGCTTTCACAGTCCCTGGGCGACCGTTGTATCAGCTCACGGTAATGCCGTTCGGATTGTGCAACGCCGCCCAGAGAATGTGTAAGCTAATGGATAAAGTTATTCCCGCTCGATTAAGGGAAAATGTGTTTGTATATCTGGATGATCTCTTGCTTTGCTCTCCAGACTTTGAAACCCATATGGGCGTCCTAAAAGAGGTGGCGGGATGTTTGCGGGCAGCAGGCCTTACTATAAACGTGGAAAAGAGCAAGTTTTGTTATAAAGAGATTAAGTACTTAGGCTATTTCGTTGGCGATGGGTGTCTGAGGACTGATCCCGAAAAAGTATCTGCAGTGAAGGATTTTCCTGTACCGAAAACTCCTAAGCAACTCCGTCGTTTCCTAGGGATGACGGGTTGGTATAGGCGCTTTATCCCAAATTTTGCGTCTATATCAGCCCCAATGACAGACTGTCTGAGAAAAGGGAAAAACTTTGAAATGACAAACGAAGCTCTGACAGCGTTTGAGAACTTGAAGACGACCTTGGTCACGGCACCAATATTAACGAATCCAGACTTTACAAAACATTTCTACATACAATGCGACGCTTCAACTTCCGGTGTAGGGAGTGTTCTCTTCCACATGGACGAAGAAAACAACGAGCGACCCATAGCATTCATGTCCCAAAAACTTAATCCCGCTCAACGGAATTATAGCGTAACGGAACTTGAATGCTATGCGGCCGTTCTGTCTGTTAAGAAGTTCCGGGCCTATATTGAAGGATTGCCTTTTACGATCATAACTGACCACGCGAGCCTTAAGTGGCTGATGACACAGAAGGATTTGAGTGGTCGGCTTGCTAGGTTGAGTTTTAAGCTGCAAGGCTTTGACTTCACCATAGAACATCGAAAGGGAATTCTCAATGTGGTTCCGGATACTCTATCAAGAGTACATATGGATGAGATTGCGACTGAAACGCCAGAGGTTGACTTCAGCTCACCATACTTTTCATCAGAAGAGTATGTTGAGTTGAAGAAGACAATAAACGAAAACCAAGACAGACTACCCGACATTTGTACTTCGGACGGCTTCGTTTACAAACGGACCGACAGACGGACAGGAGACCCGATTCAAGAAGACAGAGCCTGGAAACTCTGGGTACCGAAGGAGTTGCGTGGGAGCCTTCTGAAAACAGCGCATGATTCCTTCACTGCAGGCCATGGAGGAATTCATAAGACTCTTGCAAAACTTCGTCAGAGATATTTCTGGCCAAACATGACTACCGAAGTAAACGACTATGTAACTAACTGTGATATATGCAAGTGCAATAAGCCCATGAACTCAATATCAAGACCGCCCATGGGACAACAAGTGATAACAGAACGACCATTTCAAAGACTTTACATTGACTTCTTAGGACCCTACACACGAACGAAGAACGGACATACCCATATATTTATAGTTTTAGACCATTTTAGCAAATTTGTTTTCCTCAAACCTATTCGTAAGGCAACAGCAGCTGAGGTAGTGAGGTACCTCGAAGAAAGTGTGTTCCATATGTTTGGAGTACCCGAACATATACATTCTGACAATGGAAAACAATTTATCTCCGAGTTGTTTTCCAGTTTTCTAAAAAAGTATGGGGTAAACCACATAAGGACTGCATTTTACTCACCACAAGCGAATGCTTCAGAACGTGTAAATCGTTCAGTATTAGCAAAAATAAGGTCATACATTGATGGGGACCAACGAAATTGGGACTTGCATGTGAGCAACACGGCATTCTCTCTTCGCAGTGTTTTGCATGATGCAACAAAATTCGAGCCATATTATGCAGTTTTTGGATCTCAAATGGTCCAAAACGGTCAAACGTATGAGCTTCTGCGAAGACTCGATGTAATCAAAGAGTCTGATGTCGAAATCACCAATAAAGCCGACAAACAAGCTTTATTAAGAAAAAAAATATTTGAAAATTTAAATCTAGCGCATCAAAAAGCTAAAAAAATATATAATACGAGAAGCAAAGACATTTCTTATAAGGTAGGACAGATTGTGTATCGAAGAAACTTTAAACAAAGTAATCTATTAGATAGATATAATGCGAAACTAGGACCAAAGTTTCTAAAATCAATAGTGCTAAAAACAGTAGGTAATTCACTCTATGAATTGGGTAATTTACAGGGCATGAAAGTGGGAGTGTATCACGCCAAAGATATTCACGCCTAATGACGCACTCAGTTGCTGTTGTCTTACACTTGATCTGTGATATTGTACATGTAGGTTGATAGTTTATTTATTTTTATATATATATTTATCTATTTATTTATTTATTTATTATATCTAGTCATTTATGTATTTGTACAGATGTCCAACATAGACTTATTTTTTTGTATTTAGTTATTTCATAGTTTATTAGAGTTACATATACACATATATTTATTTATTTATTTATAGAGATTTATTTTATACATATAGAGTTTTATTTATTTATTTGCATGTTCGTCCGTCTTTGTAGAGATCTAGTCATTTAACAAATTATTTATTTATTTATTTATTTATATATTTATTTATTTACTTATTTATTTATTAGTAGTATAGTTAACAGAATTTTCTTTTGAAAATCAAGTACCGACAAGATAATAGAGAGATAAAGACTGATTCCTTTGAATAAAGTCTATTCATAGTACAAACTAGTAGCAGAACATGAGCCTTGAACCTCAACAAGTTACTTTTGACGAAACTGGAAATTACCTTCAAATCACATTTGTTCAGATTAAATGATCGTAAACTGGTTCATCAAATAATAAACGCAAAGAAGTAAAGACTGACTAGAGTCAAGTATATTTAATGAAAATTTTACCTTTTCTTTTTAATCTACATTAGTAATATATTCGACAGTAAAACCGTCCACTTAAGAACAATCCTAAACGGATAAAATCAATCTCATCAACATCCTTAAATATACATATAACATCGATACCTCTATTTAAAGTGATGCCCGGACTATGGACAAAGATAAGTCAGGGAGTGGGACGTGCCACACGTTTCGATTACCGAACGGCTCACAACCCATGAACGACAACGAACTACTTGTACCGATCGACTTCTTATATTACGAGGCTAGTTTCCTCACGACCACTCGGAAACTATCGTCGAGCTTGTTGCGTAGGCGATCGTTATCCGACTGCTAAAAGAAAGGCAACAACCCCAAATATGACACTTTTACATAATCAATGTATATACGATCGTATCTCATAGATAATCTTATCTGCCCACCATATATGTATGATCGTCCAATAACCACCCCAACCCCCTTGCAACAAACCCCAAGCAAAAGATAAAAAAACACAGCAATAAGGTAGAAACAACTGACTTTAATGAATTTTAATGTAGGAATTTCACTTTAGAACATATGTATTGCATATACACAACGAACAAAATAGAAGAAAAGGGCTCACAGCGCAAAGCAATAGAAAAAAAAAAACACAACTATCTGATGATGTTGTTTCGGGTCCACGAGAGTCCTAATCCAGGGACCAGCTAGTCCAGTGAAGACTTTGTAGATAATTTGGTGGATGCAGCAATAAATCTGAAAGGAAGAGATATAGGTATAAGTAAGAAACTAAAATGACAGCTGTAATTATAAACACAGGAACAAACTTACCAATGATCGGAATGTTGCTCCTGTAGAATATCTGACGTATGTCAGATGGCTGATGAATGTTTGTTTTTTTTTTTAATTCGTTGATCCTTTTGGTTTGATTTGGTCGAATTTTTTTTTTTAAAAACTTTAATTGTTTTCTTTTTTTGATTGTTATGTTCTTTTTGTTTCCACCAGCAAAACTTTTACAATAATGAAAGTTTTGCAAAGTGACAGCTGACACTTGTTGAGGTGAGAGTTCAATGTTCCGAATAGGGCATAGCCATGCAAACAGAAGCTATGATAAGAGCTTTAAGAACTTTCACCTACAGGAAATAAAAATTTCTCTGCTTGAGCTTTTGATGTGATCGGTTGAATTCAAAAGTGGTAAGATTTTTAAATTAAGGGTAGTGCAATATTAGTATTTTTAAGATATTATAAGTAGATTTTATCGTAGAATATTTGTCTAGTTTATAGAGTTATTTATTACTATTAATTATTATTATTTATTATTATTATTCATTATTCTTTTTAAGTTTGTTGCTGCAACAAAAATTTTGTAAGCTTAGGCTCCACACCCATTCATATGCGTTACCAGGTACAACAAAGGTAAACAGTGCAGATTTAGATTAGACAGATGATTGTAAGTGGGGAACAAAATATGGCTTTTCCCATCTGTAGAAGTTATGTAAGAATAAATACATATATAGGCCACAGGGCAACGACCGATGATGATGCAATAAAAAGCTTCATTTGATATTTCGAAAGTAAAAAGAAAAGTTGTTGTGCTTTTACCGCAAAAGCAAATCGAATTTAAATTGAAGTTTTTTTTTTTGTGAAGCAAGAAAGGAAAATCCAAGGTGATTTTTATAGAGTTTTTTTTATAAGAAAAACCCAAAGTTATTTATATCCTGTGGATAAGAAATCTATATAAATAAAAAAAAAAAAAAAAAAAGAAAGGTGAGGAAATTGTGAGTGATAAAAGGAAAAGAAGTTTTTATCTAAAAATCACTTTTTAAACAAAAATTCAGATTCGGATTCGGCTTGAGTAATCAGCCAAGGAAGTACAGGTAGTGGAGGCAAGAAATTGCCAGAGGAAAAGCTGAGTTTTGTTCCAATAAAGCAGAGGTAGGAACTCATCTAGTATAATAAAGTGTGGAAAAATTTACTTAAAATTATTTAACCTTTATAGGTTTAAATCGAAGTAGAGGAAATTTCGCCTCAAAGGCATCCGACACGTATATATATATATACATATGCTTATGTAGAATAGTATATATACATATATGTATAATCGGAAAATACGTCCACTATAAGTGACTGATTTGAGCCTCTGCCAAGATTTTTTTTTTGAGGATATTTTTTTTTTGGAATTCTTGAGGAGAGGGTGAAAGATAAATCTACCAAGAAGGATCGATTTGGTAAAAATCTTAGAGGCCAGAACAGAGCCCACTGAAATCGGATGGCTGGTGGTCTGCAGGGTGCAAGATCTGTGCTTTTGCTTGCTTCGAAAAGAGTACCGGTCGTAACATCTTGCTGAAATTTTTTTTTATCCGGATTAATCGTGAATTTTGTTTTGAATTTTTTTTGATAAATAATTTTAATAGTTTAACCCTTTTATTATCAAGTTTAAATTTTTTTTAGTTTGGATTTTTGTTTCATTTTGATCACTTTAATTTTTAATATTTTTTTTTACTCTAAATTTTTTTATGAACTCCTTAACATAAAGTAAAGAAAATAAAAAAAAAGGAAATTAACAGAACGAAATAATAATAATAAAATAGTGATAATAAATTTAAGATAGAAGAAAGAAAAAAAAAAAAAGGAAAGTGCGAAGTGAAAAGTGAAGTTGTTTCTCCGGACTCTCTAAGTATACAGGGTGTCCCACAGTCACCGCCCCAAATGAAAACCATGAATTCCTGAGCTCATTTTAAGTCGAAAAACTTAAGAGGTCATTTTCTCGTTTTCGTCCCGTTTTCGAGTTATAACGGTTTTTATTATTTTTCCATTAACTGGCTTTATCTTTGCCAAACTGCGTCCGATTCGTGAGATTTTTTTTATAACCAATCAAGAATTTATTACAGTTTTAGTTTGTCCACAGACTTTTTTTTCTGCGGACAACCGTTTCTCCGCAATTTTCCATCAAACCCAATTTTTTCGTTTTTTAAATAGTTTTTTCACTTTGATATCAATTTATTCAAAAAAACACGTTAATGAGTATTAATTTTTTTTACTTATTATTAAAGCCCAGTTCATTTCCTAAAATTTAATATTTTTTTTTTCCTTAAAAAGAATACTAAGTGTAATTAACAAAAAATAAACAAACTGAGTGAATTTAAAAAAAAATAATTTTTAAATACAAAATTAACTTTTTCTGAGCTATTGTGGTTAAGAAAAGGACAAATAGATAAAGTTAATTAGTAAGACCGTTAACTAATGTAAACAGTAAACATTTGCATTATGATTTGAAGGTTGTAAATGTCTTTCTCGCGTGAACTAGTGTCCGCGTCGTGTTCTTTCACTTTATACTCCATTTTGGATTTGTTATTCAAGTTGTAGTTTTTTCTCAATTATTTGCGAACAATGGATTACACTAATCAAAAATATCTGGAAATGTTATTAATATACGCTGAAATGGGACAACTTTATCTATTTGTCCTTTTCTTAACCACAATAGCTCAGAAAAAGTTAATTTTGTATTTAAAAATTATTTTTTTTTTTAAATTCACTCAGTTTGTTTATTTGTTGTTAATTACATTTAGTATTCTTTTTAAGGAAAAAAAATATTTGTTTTTAAGGAAATGAACTGGGCTTTAATAATTAACGAAAAAAATTAATACTCATTAACGTGTTTTTTTGAACAAAATGATATCAAAGTGAAAAAAACAACTTAAAAAACGAAAAATATTGGGTTTGATGCAAAATTGCGGAGAAACGGTTGCCCGCAGAAAAAAAAGTTCTGAGACAAACTAAAACTGTTATAAATTCTTGATTGGTTATAAAAAAAATCTTACGAATCGGACGTAGTTTGGCAAAGATAAAGCTAGTTAAGGGAAAAGAGAGCAAAAATCATAAAAACCGTTATAACTCGAAAACGGGGCGAAAACGAGAAAATTACCTCTTAAGTTTTTCGACTTTAAATGACCTCAGGAATCTATGGTTTTCGTTTGGGGCGGTGACTGTGGGACACCCTGTATATATATATACAGGGTGTCCCACAGTCACCGCCCCAAATTAAAACCGTGGATTCCTGAGGTCATTTTAAGTCGAAAAACTTAAGAGGTCATTTTCTCGTTTTCGTCCCGTTTTCGAGTTTTAACGGTTTTTATTATTATTCCAATAACTGGCTTTATCTTTGCCAAACTGCGCCCGATTCGTGAGATTTTTTTTATAGTCAATCAAGAATTAAATACAGTTTTAGTTTGTCCAAAGACTTTTTTTTCTGCGGACAACCGTTTTTCCGCAATTTTGCATCAAACCCAATTTTTTCGTTTTTTAAGTAGTTTTTTCACTTTGATATCAATTTATTCAAAAAAACACGTTAAGGAGTATTAATTTTTTCACTTATTATAAAAGCCCAGTTCATTTTCTAAAATTAGATATTTTTTTTCCTTAAAAAGAATACTAAATGTAATTAACAAAAAATAAACAAACTGAGTGAATTTAAAAAAAAAAATAATTTTTAAGTACAAAATTAACTTTTTCTGAGCTATTGTGGTTAAGAAAAGGACAAATAGATAAAGTTAATTAGTAAGACCGTTAACTAATGTAAACATTAAAGATTTGCATTATGATTTGAAGGTTGTAAATGTCTTTCTCGCGTGAACTAGCGTCCGCGTCGTGTTCTTTCACTTGATACTCCATTTTGGATTTGTTATTCAAGTTGTAGTATTTTCTCAATTATTTGCGAACAATGGATTACACTAATCAAGAATATCTGGAAATGTTTTTAATATACGCTGAAATGGGACAACTTTATCTATTTGTCCTTTTCTTAACCACAATAGCTCAGAAAAAGTTAATTTTGTATTTAAATTTTTTTTTTTTTTTAATTCACTCAGTTTGTTTATTTGTTGTTAATTACATTTAGTATTCTTTTTAAGGAAAAAAAATATTTTTTATTTAAGAAAATGAACTGGGCTTTAATAATTAACGAAAAAAATTAATACTCATTAACGTGTTTTTTTGAAAAAAATGATATCAAAGTGAAAAAAACAACTTAAAAAACGAAAAAAATTGGGTTTGATGTAAAATTTCGGAGAAACGGTTGCCCGCAGAAAAAAAAGTTCTGAGACAAACTAAAACTATAATAAATTCTTGATTGGTTATAAAAAAAATCTTACGAATCGGACGTAGTTTGGCAAAGATAAAGCCAGTTAAGGGAAAAGAGAGCAAAAATCATAAAAACCGTTATAACTCGAAAACGGGACGAAAAAGAGAAAATGACCTCTTAAGTTTTTCGACTTAAAATGACCTCAGGAATCTATGGTTTTCGTTTGGGGCGGTGACTGTGGGACACCCTGTATATATATATATATATTATTGAAGTATGAGAATCAATATATGAAGGAAATATTTGATCCTTTCCCGAATGTACCTGAGAATTACTGCCGGCAGAACATCAAAGGACTACAGGAAGGTATAACCAATAAAAGAAGTAAGTTTTTTTTTTTGAATTATCTAAATGAATAAAGACTTTGATTTATATATATACATATATTTTCTCCCAACCCATTCTGGTGTGCCTCAGGGATCAATATTAGGACCACTTTTATTCACGCTGTTCAACAATGATCTACCTTCGATACTGAACCATTGTAGAATTCATATGTATGCAGACGATGTCCAAATTTATTTGAGCTATCGAATTGGTATGGTTGAAGATGCAACAGCCAGAATAAATGAGGACCTGAAGCGTGTTGTAGATTGGTCGCAAGAAAATCATCTAAAACTAAACTCAAATAAATGCCAGGCAATTGTAATTAATAAATCTGTTTTTGATACCTCATATCTACCAAATGTTGAACTTGACGGGACATCGTTAAATTACGTTAAAACAGTAAAAAACCTTGGGGTTATTTTTAACCAAAAGTTATCGTGGGACACTCATCTGGCAAGTGCTGTCGGTAGAACTTATGCTGCACTGCGAGTTCTGCATCTCTCTGGAAATTGTCTTCCAATCTCAACGAAAATGATTATTGCCAAAACTCTTGTTTTCCCAACCCTTTTCTATGGAAGCCCGATTTTTTGTTGCCTAGATAGTGTTAGTAAAAGAAAACTTCAAGTAGCTTTTAAACACATTACTCGTTTTATTTATGGCTTACGTCGTTTCGATCATGTTTCTGTGCAGGCACGTAGTGTATTTGATATGCCGTTAAACAAATATCTTGATTTCCTAACACTTACATTTCTTTTTAAACTTATGCATACAAAAACTCCAAACTATCTTTTCGAAAAGCTTAATTTCCCAATATCACAAAGAAGCAATATTCTTATTGTCCCTACATTTAAATACAGAAACTCGAAGCAACAATTTTTTGTTCATGCTGCTGGCCTTTGGAACTCCCTACCAGTCAACCTGAGAGGTCTAGATAACTACAACTCTTTTGAAAACTCATTGAAAAACCTATTCATGTGCTGAAACTATTTAAAGATTATTTAATTTTGCCCAGTCTAAACTCATTTTGTTTTAATGTATAATCGTAGGTCAATTATTAGTTGTTTATTATTTTTTATTTATATCAATTTTTGTAAATTATTGCACTTTAAATTAAGCTTTGTTAAATACCTTCAAACTAACCTTAATATTCTAAGTATTGCAAAAAAGGCACTTTGTTTTAAAATACTTATGTTCAAATAAATAAATACAAATACAAATACAAATACAAATATATTCTTACATATATACATATATGAATCATTAGAAGAAAGAAATACTCGCACTCTGGTGGCGAAGATCTAGGCCACTTCCTTTTTTTTTTTTTTAATTTTATTTCTTCTTGAAAAGGGAATCTCATTCTGAGATAAAACCATTGAAGAAAAAAAAAAATCAAAGACAACAAGAATTTTAATTTTCAATTTTTTACGAATAATTTTTTTTTATTAATTCCTTTTTTTGGTTATTTACATAATTTTTTTTATAATTTTGAAAGTAATTTGGATTTTTTTTTGAGTAAAATGAATAAATGTATGAATTAAGACTAGATGAAGTTTGGGATTCTTTTTTTTTTTTTGAGAGAGTGAAGTACTTAAATAACATCATGATGTGTTAAACACAAACATAGGTGTGTGGAGGATCGGCTGGGCCGGCGATAAAAGGGGAAACGATGACGAGAACGTAATTAACAATACAGACAAGGAATGATACGATAACTTACGAACAGTGACCTTACTTTAAAATCTATTTTTGAATAAAATTTATTACATACATGACAGCATACTTACATTCATACTTACTATATACTTACTAACTAACTTATCTATACACATTTAACTACAAACTTACTTACATATCTACTTAAATACTTACCTACGGACTTACTGAACATATTACTTTAATACTTACCTCTATACTTACTTACAAATCTACATACATACACACGTACCGACATTCTTAAATCATTGTTATTGATGATTTCAAGTTGTAGCTAGAGTTTTCAGATTAGGGGCTATCTCCAATAGACTCATGGCCAGGAGATAGTATTGGTTGTATCTATGATATAAGGGTGGGTAGGCCAAGCTTTTGCCATCAACACCAGGCAAGGCCTTTGAGACTCGGCGAACTGCTGTGTTGGTGGGACAGTGGGGACGATGCGGATTTTCGGTCAGCAGGGGAAGAAGAGAGAAAAAAAAAAAGGAACATTTTTTTAGATTAGGTTAGTTAGGTTTAGATTTATGATCGTATCCTTCAGATATGAAATTAGAATTAAGGGTTTAGTTGTAGATTAGTTAAGTTTCATTTTCTTTAATTTTTCTTTTCTTTTTTTTTGTTTTTGCTGAGAGATCTGATTTGTACCTCACCCTTTCACCAATGCAGTAGCATAGGTAACTAGGTTTGTGCTCTTCCCTTTTTTAGTCCCAAGCACCTATCCTATAATCCCATACCCTCTTCCTATCCTCATCCTTTGATCAAGGCATGACTTTTCTTGTTTGCGAAATGGGATGAGTTTGGAAAATGGCAAGAACCACCCCCAATCCTTCGAGCTTAGCCGAGCCAGAGCAAGCATGCCATCGCCTTTTTCCAACTCATGAAGAAACACCCCTGTGGTACCCTGATACGCAACAAATTCGGCCACTTTCTCCCGATTTGCTTTAAGTGAAGCCCTTGGCAATTTTAGGATTATCCTGCATTTTATTAAGCAGCATATTATTTTGGTCTTTTTTTATTGTTTTGCTTTTGCATTATAGCATAAAACATAAATTTTAAATTTTCTTATCTTAAAATAAACAAACAACTTACATTTTCCGCCTTATTGTGCTAAATGAAAATTATGGCTGCCATTGGCATATCATTCCGCCCGAAATGATTGTTTACAATAAGGGGAATTTTTCAAACATGAATAATTTTTCGGGTGAAACTTACAATAGGCGAAAAGTGAAATGTCAAATTTTCCGGGTGGAATGTTGTTCGGGTGAAACTCACAATAAGGCTGATTATCTGAGGTTTATGCTTGTGAATATTCAGAAACATTGAACTAGATTGCAGATTAAAAATAAGATTTAATTTGAAGATTGAAGCTCTACAAAAAATTTCATTGGGAGACCCAGACAAAATATTTAATGAAAATGTTTCCGTCTTACATATGCTTAGTTATTTTCCAAATTTATGTAAACCTGACAAAAATGAAGAGATATGCACCGAAGTCCGAAAACCATAAAAAACACTGATAAAAATAAAATTTTTGTTGTTTTTGAATCTGTTACAATTATTTTTTGCTTTTGTTACAATTTTTTAAAGTAATGGTCGTGAAGGCCTGCGGCAAGAATGATAGTCTCTGTGAAAGCTTTATTTTATGATGAAAGGGTATGAGTGTGGTGGTTGCGCATCCACTCATTCTGCTCCTAATTGTGTCAGTGGCTTCGCGAAATTATTTTACTGAAAATGTTTTAAGTACCTATTTGTTTTGGGATGATCAAACTAAATTGAAGAACAAATTTTGAATTTTTACACCCAAATCGATCTTCCCTTGGGCATATTTTTTTTACAATTAACGCCTTGCGTAAATTACTTACAACCATATCAGCAATTAAAAGTGAATATAACGCTTATTGTCACATTTATATTCTATATTTTTTTTAATAATTTTAAGATCAATTCCACATGAGCTTGAGTCCACTTAAGGAAAAACACTATTTTGATAAGGAAAAGGTCACGAAGAAAGGAAACATTTATAATTATTGAATTTAGAGCCATCTGAACTCTCAACATTTTAATAATTTAAATGCACTTTACGTTTAAACTCTCAACGGTTTAGCATTTTAAATTCACTTTATAAATAAATTGTATTCACTTACTTATTTGTTGTTGTTTGCGTGATAAATTTTTCTGACTTGGCTATATTCATTCTTTCACAAAACATATTACATTTTGTTGTTTTTGTCACAAGTAAAAGCTGAGAATAATCAAAAGTATGATGGAATTGTTGAAAAAATTAAAACATTTAGGACTTTTTACCATTATTGCTTCACAACCCTAATCATATAAATCATAGTTATGTACCAATTCAGGAATATACAGTAACATATATATATAAACATATTACAATATAATTTTGTAAATAAAAAATATTATTTATAACACATTTTTAATAGACAATCATAAGACTTAAAACATATTACACATTATCGATCATGACTGACAGTCTTGGAATAATGTGTTTTATAACAAAAGTACTTTCTATACATGTATGTATATATGTATGTAATAATTTATAATTAATTGACTTTATATTTTCGTAAATTTACGTTCTTTTGCAATGGTTTTTATAAGTTTTGAAATAGATTTATGTTTAGGTTAAAACAATGATTTCATTTAAACTACAATTGGTTATATGATGTACAATTAAATTAAAAACTTATTGTATATCTCTTTCCCTCTTCGATAAATTATTAATATACATATGTATAACATTTATGATGTATGAGATTCGTGTCAAAATGTATCCATAACCAGTTCAAGGAAAATGAGCGAGTTTGTTTATCTAAATTGTCAAGAGTAAATTATTGTTGAGTAGCATTATATCGTTTTCTAAATATACATACGTACATATACTTTATGTGATCATACGGATTCCTTATATTAATCAAACGAGTAACCCTTGTTCATGACCTTCATTTCACTTTTTCATAACTTTCTTTCGGTTTGGTGTTAATAATTTGAGCATGGTCACAACTGGAGCTTCAAACGATAGTGATACTAAAAACGAAAGCAGCCAAGAGCAGACGACAAGGCCAAAAAAGGTGACGATCTGAATGAAAGAGAGAAAATTGTTTTAAGATTAAACTTGTATATACAGTATTAAATATTCATAGTAACGAAAGGTAGAACCACTCATCATTTTCAAATTATGAATCAGTAAAAAAAGAGTACTAATTTTACACAACTTTATTCACTTGCTTAACATAAGGTAAGAGTAATTTAAATCAGAAAATTGAATCTATTTTCATATTATTCACTCGTTAAATCCACAATTAAATGAATTTTTATCAGGGAAAATCTCTATTAATCCATTTTAATTTATATAGGGAAGAAGAAGTAGTTTAGGAAGAGATCAACTTTCGAGCCAAGCAAATAAAATGTGCTCTAAATTCTTGTAGAAATTTGCAATAACGGAAAAATATAGTTGAAAATGTTAAAGTTGGAAAGCTGAAAATATCTATTTATGTAAAATCTCAGTGTGGGTTACTGATCACATCCCAGAATGAGAGAGAATTTAAATTGATTAAAATGTCGTTTAAAATGTTTAGATTGAATTGAAATAAAGCACTGGGCAATAGAAATTAATGGTCATAGGTTTAAATGCAGCCCCGAAGGAATTATCACAGCCTTTAGCCACGAACACAAAGAATATATTCAAAGTTTATTAAATAATGTAGAATGTAACTATGTAGTTGTTGCTAAAGAGAAATATAAAAGCAATTTAGGTTCAAGTAATTTTATAAATAATGCTTAACAATTAGAAGCCCGTCAGGTTTTATCATATAATATTGCTGGACTCGGAAATAAGACAATTTTATGTACCTTTTTTAAATTTGTTTGTAATTATGATATATTCTTTTTATACGAAACCTTTGATGAAACCTTTAGATGAAAACTTTAAAAATACGAAAAATTTTTCACGGGGTTTAAACTAGAATGGATTCCTGCGACTAGAACACATCAGCAAACAAGAGGAAGAGCAAGTGGTGGCTGTTTGTACGGATATAAGAAATGCATAGAAATAACACACAAACTCAGTTTCATCAAATACTTTGACACCATTTATCTCAGAGGATACTTTGGAGGATCCTTTCTTAACCTCGTACCGGCATACATTAATTACAACCACTGGAGAAGCGATTTCGAAAAACTAACCAATTTTTTCTATGAAACAGAACTGGATGATTTTATTTTGGTAGGCGATCTTAACGTCAGAACAGGTACAAAGGGCAGAATTTATTGATATTCAAATTGGGAATGAACCACAAGTCAACATAAATAGAACTTCAAAAGATAATAACTGTGATCGAAATAGTAATTCGTTTATTGAATTTATGGAGGAAATTGGTGGGTTTATTTTGAACGGCAGAGGATATGGGGATAAGACTGGTGATTACACATTTGTCAGCAGCAGAGTTTCTTCAGTTATAGATAATTGTTGTCCATCATATGGCGCTATTGGGGCAATCAAAAACTTTTCAGTTGGATGCGAGTCTTTCTCTGATCATATGCCCCTCATAGTGAAATTAAATTCATTAGAAGCAATATCCAGCAATCGCGACATAGAAGCCTAGGTAAAAGGCTTAAATGGCGAGACAATCAAAGAGACACATACACTCGCATCTTAGATTCAAACATACAGAGCATAACAACATCTCCATCAGTGGATTCACGATGTCTTGCAGTCAAAGAATGCATATATAAAGCAAACATTGTCAATAGCGAACGAAGTCAAAATTTTGAGCCAAAGAAACCATGGTTTGATACAGCCTGTTATTATGCAAGAACGGAAGTATTTAAAAATCTGAAAATGTACCGGAAACATAACATAGACGTATTCAAGAAAAATTACCAAGCGTCAAACAAAAGATATAAACAGCGATGTTTCTCGAAACAACGCCAATATTACGTCAACATCGCAAAACAACTTTTGTCAGTTACAGTATCTAGGGACTGGTGGCGACTGGCTAAAATAATGCGCGCCAACAAGAACAATACGAAAATGAATATAACGGCATCTGAGTTTAAATAAAGCACACTTCCAAAGACTCTTTACTCTAATATCACATGTTCAAACGACATACGAGTTTCCACACAGTAATTCCCAATTTATAATCAACTCAAATACTTTTATTCAAATTTTTAATCTCACTTGTTTAGCAACACAATCCAATAAGCAATACTTTTGCACACTTTCATAATCCAAAATCAACTGTGTCTCGCTCACCGTGAACACTCCCTTATATACTTAAATTAGTTGTTCTCGAAAGTTCTTGTCTTGAAATGTTCTAGATGGTTGGAATAAGGGGAAATACATTTGACATTGGAAAAGAGCTTTTTGTTTCTTCCATAAATTAGATATTCAATTTTCCAACAGATGGCGCTGTAGTAGTATAAAGCTCTGTTCACAACAATATCTTCAGATTGGAAAATATACCAGAATCGTTCAAAAAATCTATTATATTTCCCCTCTATAAGAAAGGTAATCCCAACGAAGTAGATAATTACCACGGTCTATCATTTATGGATACCATCTATAAATTATTTACTACAATTCTTTTAAGACGTATCAATGGCTGGATCGAAGAAAATCAAATATTAAATGAATTTCAAGCAGCATACAGATCAAATAATTCAACTGTTGATCAAATTTATAATTTAACGTGTCTCATACAGCTGCAATTAAATCAGAAGAAGAAACTGTATGCTTATTTCATTGATCTGAAAGCTGCATTTGATAACATAAACAGAGATGCATTGTTTTATAAACTTACGCTTTTAGGATTGTCATCATAAATGGTTTCAATTCTTAAAGCTCCTTACAACAACAATAGCGCAACTGTGTGGATTGGTACTGGAACCAGCGGTTTTTTCCCAATCAATCAAGGCGTTAAACAGGGCTGCGTTCTTAGTGCCGTACTGTTCATCCTTTTTTTGAATGACATGGACTCTGCACTACCTGGTGGCATAACAATAGAGGATATTTCAATCAAAGTTTTACTATATGCAGATGATATTGTTCTTCTCTCCGACACTCCTGCATCCTTACAAGCAATGATAAACAGCTTTATGAACTATTGTTTGAAATGGAATCTACTTGTTATAATAAGTCAGAAATAGTGATTTTCAGAAACGGAGGCCGTCGGGCAGTTGGTGAAAAATGGTTCTTCAACGAAGATGAAATCAAAATCAGTAATAAATACAAGTACCTAAGAGTTACATTATCTTATAACATGTCATGGACAGAGCATCTATCAGAAAGACTTACGATCTTAAAAAATTCAATCACCGCAACATGGTCAAGTTTCAACAAAAATAAAAACATTCTGCATTCTGCAAAACATAAAATATACGAAGCGGCGTCAAGATCAGTTATGAACTACTGTGCCCAAGTTTGGGGTTATACTGAACACACCGAAATAGAAAAACTACAACGTTTTTTTGTAAACAGATGCTTTTTTTTACCAAACAATACACCGAACTATGCCATAAATATAGAAACAGGACTTCCCAAAGCCTTTCTTACAACACTAGAATTGCACTTCAGATACATCCAAAAAATATACACCCTTCCTGAGAACAGACTCACGCGTAAACTGTCAAACATCATCATTAGAAAACAAATATTTTGGGCAAATGAATGGTCAACAATCTTCGAACAGAGTGGAATCGATTTCAATTGGTCTATGAAATCTGAGTGGAGTGCCTTTCTGGTTTTTAGGTCCCGATGTGGATTGCTTAATCTTAACGCCAGAGCATTCAACAGAGAGTATATTGGCATCCGTACAATCTGTAACCTTGATGCAGCAGAAAATACGTACCACTTTGTAGGAGTTTGTCCAATATTCAAGACGTACAGAATGAAGTTTTTCGGCAGTGAGCATCTGAATCGAGACCAGTTCCTTAATATGTATAATCAATGGGCAAAGTTATAACCAACTGTACAACTTCCTCAAAAATGCACTACGTTATCGAAACTTAATTATTAATGAGTACTCATAAAACATCGCTAAACTGAAGCTAATTATTTATATTAAAACACTTTAACCTGACCAGCAACTTTATAAGTTATTGTCATATAATTTAAAATTTTAAAGTAAAGTAAGCTAAGTTAATATTGTACCAATTTTCTTTTTGAAATAAAATTTTATTTTTCTATCTATCAAAGGGCACGGTAGTGCCCAGCCAAGTTCTGGCACTACACCCTTTTTACAGGAACAAACTCAGGCGACTTTTGACCCCTCCCTATCTTCAGTACCAATGAAGTTAGAAACTTGAAATTCCGAATATTTGCTAAGCTAGTCAAGCACAGGCGCCTCACCAAATTTCAGTTTTCTATTATAAGCGGTTCCTGAGATATAAGGCCTCAAAAATCACAAAAACCGTAACTGACTGACTCACTCACTCACTGACTGACAGATCATCAAAATTATGGAGCACTTCCCGACATCGTAGAATCTTGTAATTTTGCACAACGGTAGGTCTTGTCATGCAAGCAGAGGAAAAAATCGAAAATTTGAAATTTTCCATTCAGGAGGTGTGGTATCCGCCCACTTTCTCGGAATTGGTGTTGGTTGAATGGAGCACTTCCGACTGTTGTAAAACGATGAAATTTGGTGAACCGGTAAAGCTTTAATTGCATATAAAGCACCAAAAATAAAAATTGAGGTTTTTCATTCGGGGGGCGTGGTATCCGCCCATTTTCTTCGAATTGGTGATTTTTTTTTTTTTGTTTATAATCTACCGCGCTCAAGGGATTATGATTACCCTTTAAATGTTTCAACACAGCGCGGGCGTGAAGTGAATGAAGAGAAAGAAGGATAGGAAAGATGTGTGGCACGATGTTTTGAGACTGTTGGTGGTTGTCTCAGATATTTTTATCTCCAGGGATGGCGGCTCAGCTAAAGCGGAGAAATGCCGTGTCTTATTTCTATGTCGCTTATAATTCACATTATTTTATTCGTGTTCATCCTTGTTGGGCATACTAGTTTAACTCAATTACATGTTGTTAGTGTTATGCCTGAACAACATGTAATGAGTAAACCAGCAACCCATTGATGACAATTTTTAGAAAGTTTTTTTTTTAATGGAATTAAAGCGACATAGACGACGGCAGGGATCGAACCTGTGATCATGAGGTTGACAGGCGAGCACACATCCATCGCGCCACGGGCACCCCTAAAGATAGTTGAATGGAGCGCTTCCGACTGCTGTAAACCGATGAAATTCGGTAAAGTGGTAGGACTTAAATTGCATTAAAAGAAAATAATATAAAATTTGAAGTTTTCCATTCAGGGGCGTGGTATCCGCCCACTTCCTCAGAACTGATGTAAATTATACATGGCGCACTTCCGATTGCAGTAGAACAATGAAATTTGGTAGAACGGTAGGGCTCAAATTGCATATAAAGAACCAAGAATAAAAATCAAGGTTTTCCATTCAGGGGGCGTGGTATCCGCCCACTTTCTCCAAATTGGTGTTGGTTAAATGGAGCACTTCGAAGTGCTGTAAAACGATGAAATTTGGTAAAGTAGTAGAACTTAAATTGCATACAAAGAAAAAATATAAAATTTAAAGTTTTCCATTCAGGGGCGTGGTATCCGCCCACTTTCCCAGAACTGATGTAAATTATACATGGCGCACTTCCGATTGCAGTAGAACAATGAAATTTGGTAGAACGGTAGGGCTCAAATTGCATATAAAGGACCAAAAATAAAAATTGGGGTTTTCGATTCGGGGGGCGTGGTATCCACCCACTTTCTGAGAAAATGTTTAATTTATATGGAGCACTTATGATTTGTAACGGTTTTAGTTGGACTTATTTAACAAAAATACATTATGAAGCTCGTCGGTGGGGTGGGATCTTGTACCAGCCGCTAGACATACCGTACATATTCCATGCCGATTTTAAAATTGTTCATGGTTCATCAAACCTTACTTCAAATCATTCCCAAACAAAAATAAAATAGTAAGAAAATTAAACTGCCCTATAATTTATGAAGCTCATGTTAAAAATATAACCAATATTTTCGATACTATCGACGAAAATTGTTATTTTGTTGTTGTTGGAGATTTTAATCTGCCAAATGTTAAATGGTTGTTTTCAAATGAAGAAAAAAGAATGTTTCCTTGTAATATTACCAAAGATTTTGAACTAAGTTTAATTGATAGCATTACATCTTTGAATATGTATCAAATTAATAATATTTTGAATTCTATTGATCGTATTTTGGATTTGGTTTTTGTCGATAGTGGTCTAGAAGCTTATTTAAATGAAGCAAGTTTTAAATTACTAGAAAATAGCATACATCACAAATCGCTTGAAATTAAATTTAACTTATCTGTTTTAAATGAATTTAAGTCGCTTTGTAATAATGTACCAAAATATGATTTCAAAAATGCTAATTATAGTGCAATGAATAGTTATTTAGAATGTATTGATTGGCAACCTATCTTTAATTGTTCAAATGTGCAGATAGCTTTTACTATGTTACAGAACATCTTGGAATCTATGATTTCGGATTGCGTACCTAAGAAACTATTTAAAAATTCGAAAAAGCCTCCTTGGTTCAATAAGAGCCTATCTAGGCTAAGAAATGTAATGATTAAATTCCAAAAAAAGAGCAAGGTTTGTGTCTCTTTTCATAATCATTTTAAGCAAATAAGAAAAGAATATGAATTTCTGAGGAAATTTACTTATAAGCAATACATGTGTTCTCTAGAATCTAATATTAAAACAAATCCAAAATGTTTTTGGTCTTTTTTGAATGCGAAAAGAAAATCGCTTGGGATTCCATCCAACATCGCTTACAATGGCATCTCCTCCGATAACATTAATGTTATCTGCAATAGTTTTGCATCGTTTTTCCAATCCAATTTTATCGATTTCAATTTAAAGTGTGATAATTTCGTTGACTATAAATCTTCCATCGATGTTGGTAATTTATATTTATCAGAATGTGACTTACTAACTTATTTATCCTCTCTTGAAAATAATTTTTCGGTTGCCCCGGACAATATACCATCAGCTCTTTTAAAAAATTGCAGATTCAACCTTGTAGCGCCGCTCTGCTTTATCTTTAACATGTCCTTAGACCAAGGTGTATTTTTAGATGAGTGGAAATATTCGTTCATCACTCCATTACATAAATCTGGATCAAAGGGCTTAGTAGAAAACTATAGACCCATTGCTAAGCTTCAGCTGATCCCTAAAGTCTTTGAAGCAATAGTTAAAAATAAATTGTATAATTTAGTGCAAAACCATATATCAGATTTTCAACATGGATTTATGAGTGGTAGATCGACAGCGACGAATTTGAGTATTTTTACTAACTATTGCCTAAATAACATGGAAAAGCACCTACAAATTGACACTATCTATGCTGACTTATCCAAAGCTTTTGATCGTGTTCAACATAATGTTTTAATAAGAAAACTTGAAAGGTTTGGTTTTCACTCCTCTCTTCTGAGTTGGATAAGGAGTTACTTAGTTGGTAGAAAACAAATTGTCAAAATTGGTAACGTTTTGTCAAATGAAATATTAAATCATTCAGGTGTTCCTCAAGGCAGCCATCTTGGCCCATTACTATTCATTATTTTTATAAATGATTTGCCAAATCTACTTTCATTTTCAAAATGTCTTTTGTATGCTGATGATTTTAAAATTTTTAGTTGCATTGAATCTTTATCTGATGCAGGTAAAGTTCAAGCGGATTTAGATCAAATTCATCAATGGAGCAATTTAAACGGACTTAATTTCAATGTTAACAAATGTAGTGTTGTAACATTTACAAAAATTCGAAATCCCTTGCATTTCGAATACAAGCTTGGTAATGATTCTCTACAGAGATGTGAAAATCAGAAAGATCTTGGAGTAGTATTTGACTCTAAAATTAATTTTTCTCTCCATATAGACCATATAATTTCAAGAGCCAATGCTATGTTAGGATTTGTTATTCGAAACTCTAAATGTTTTGAAGATCCGTATACACTTAAAACCCTTTACATCAGTATTGTTAGACCGTTGTTGGAATACTGCAGTGTTATATGGAATCCTTACACACAGTCAAATATAGGACGGATTGAAAAAGTTCAAAAAAAATTCACTAGGTTTGCGTTACGAAAGATTTATGGAAATTTAAACGTTCCATGTTATGAAAGCAGAAGCATTCTTATTGACCTTAAACCTCTCGTGTCAAGAAGAAAGTTAAATTCGATTCTTTTTGCTTACGATGTAATTAATTCTAACATAAATTGCCCGGTTTTGTTATCTATGTTCAGTATATACGTTCCTACCCGCTGTTTACGACCAAGAAATGGTGATTTTTTTCATGTTCCATTCCATAGTACAAGTTACGCTAAGCACAATCCAATTACCAATGCCTGTTTAAATTTTAATGAAGTTGATTTTGCCATTGATTTTAATATTAATAGAAATGAAATTAAGAAAAATATATTAAATTTATTGTAATTTTTACTATATTATTTATTTATTAAATGTGTAAGATTGTCAATACTTAATTTAAGCTCTTTTGTAATCTTTATAAAGTTTGTTAACTTGAAAGATGGTAAATAAATAAATAAATAAATAAATAAATAAATAATTCATATTATTTGGGGACCCTGGATGTATTACGGGAACCGGGAGTGTATCCCTCCCTCTGTTTTAAAGTCAATATGAAATGACTATAAAAACGCCTTGGTTATTGAACCACTCAATAATTTTATTTCAATAACCCCTATTTTGAAATGAATAATAATATTACGCGATTATCACCTCCGTATCATAACATTGCCGCATCACTGTACTTCTTACTCCCCCTGGCACTAAAAGGAATTTCACTCAAACATGACTCACTTTTGAGTCAACGAAACAAACTCTCCAAATTCACGTACGTACTTCATATAATTATGGTTTATTTAAATATTTAAATTATTTTCAATAGATAAAATGAAAGAGTAGTCATCACCTCATCGAACAATATAATAAAATTTAAAAATGAATATTGAATAGAAAATAACGTCAATTCTTAAATTACTCTCTAATTTCCAATATTGATTAAGTAAAGTTTTACTTTAATCGATTCAACTAAGAGAGAGAGAGAGAGTGAAAAGAACAAAAAAAACTATTTCACAGTTAAGTTTATTAGAGCTGGAGCGTGAGGCACAAAAAAATTAAATTTATCGCATATTTCTCTTACTAAATATTTTCATTTGTACTAGAATGCTCTCACTCTACTTTCAATATTTTCACTCTCCCTTAGATAATTAAAATTTAACGAGGATCAGTGAATATATATCTCAAAATTATTCCATCTGAATCTCACAATTATAGATTTATAAAAAATATTCGTTCAATTGGACACACAATTCCAAACACTTGACTTACCCAACTTCAAACATGGTGTGCACAGCATCCATGTATTTAGTTGAGCGCTGGTGAGCTTTTCTTGATCAGCTGTCAGGAAATTATTGATTAAGAATAAAATATATGTCCAGTTGAACAAATTGATGAGAGGGATAACTTTTTTTTTGTTTTAAGCTTAGAGAAGTTATATAATCCAAAACTGAGAATCGATGATGATGATGATAGCGATGACGATTGAGGTGATGATGTTTGGGTATGGCAAGCACAAGCAGCTTCCAGAAAGTTGGGCGCTGCAACTTGCGCTTGCGGTTGATCGATCGTGTTTTTTTTTTTTATTTTTCTTGAGTTTTCTTGGCTTCAGAAGCTGGTAATTTTCATGTAGGTACAGTTGGTACCAAAAGTTAATCTTCCAGCGGTAACTCGGAATGTAAGATTTGGGCACTATAGTTTGCCGACTTCTTGATTGGTTTTTTTTCTTTTCGCTTTATAGGTTTTAATTTGTCCTTTAGTTATAAGATCAAGTAAAAATCTCCTTAGCCACGGCACGATATCGGTATGGATTCTGGGTTTACCAAACGAGACTATATTCTCGAAGAACGATCCCTGAATCAGTTTCAGAGAAAGGTATCCCTTTTTCCTCACTAATAATAGTGGGATCTGGGTCTACTCTTCTTCAATGTACTTGTTTTTTTGAAATTTCCTTGTTTTGTATTTATTTTTAGGAAAAGAAACTATTTTATTTTATTTTAATTTAATTTGAAACTTGTAACTAAACTTTAATTGATATCAATATCAGATTATGGATTGCTCAATTTTGGCGCGTGGTCGCTTCGATGGACTATGTAGGTCGAATGAGATTGATAGTCGGAAATGAAATATGCTTAAGGTTGCGGATATTCGAAAGGTCGAAATATTTTCTTGTTCGAATTTTTGGCTCGTCAATTGAGCCGAGCTATCTGAGCACGATTCGAATATCTGAATTCTGATGTGGAATTTTCTAAGGGTCGATCAACACACAATATTTAAATTTCAGGTCAACAAAAGGACATGAAATTGAAATTAAAAAGAGTCGACCCACGCCCTAACAATTAAGGAGACATATTTTTTTCATTGTAGAAAAAAATATGTATATAAAACAAATGTTGTGATTACAATCGTATATCTTTTGCATGAACTATTCCAAGATTGTTTCCCTTTTGATCTTCTAATTCATACAAGTTGTTACTAACGATTTTTCGGACCTTTGCTAGAATGAATTTTGGACATAATTTCGCATTACGTTTCTTCGATTTGTCGCTTAAAATAAAATTTCTTTTAAAAACTTTTTGACCAACAGTATATTGACAGGATTTACTTCTTGTGTTATAGATTTTCTCATAAGCTTTATGGGCTTGTGTTAAGGCATTCTTAATACGATTATGAATAAGATTCATTTTTATAGCTTTGGGTAATACATCCAACTCTGAATTATTAAGACCATTTAATCTTTTAAGCAAAGCGTAATCAGAACCATGTTCTAGTTTCGACTGTCCGAATAAAGCCTCATATGGAGACATTCCAATGGCAGAATGGACGCTTGTTCTCAATGAACTTAATATTGACATCAGATGTCTATCCCAATTTGTTTGGTCTGATCCGATATATGATCTTATGGCCGCCAATATTGAACGATTTGCTCGCTCGCTCGCGTTAGCTTGAGGGGCATAGGAAGCTATTCGTACATGTTTTACACCATAAGATTCGAGAAATTTTGAAAACTCTTTTCCAATGAATTGTTTTCCATTGTCTGATAAAAGTGACTCAGGTACTCCAAAGAGCGAGAAAACTTGATTTTCTAAAAATTGAATGGCCAAATCAGAGGTTGCTTTTCTTTTGCAAGTATGAATTTTGTAAGTTGGTCTAGGCAAACGATGATATATGAATTTCCCTGTTTTGATCTTGGATATGGACCAAGAAAATCTATATAGATGTGCTGGAAAGGTCGGTCGATGACGAAAGATTGGCCCATGGGTGGTCGTAAAATTTGGTTTGGAGCCTTGGAGGATTTACACACCGTGCACTTTCCGATGAACGATTTTACTTGAGCCGCCATATTAGGCCAGTAAAATCGTTCTCGGAGCCTATACAAAGTTTTTGCAACACCACCAAGCGAGGCTCGAGGAGGATCATGCGCCAATAGAATTAAATGATCGGTAAGAGTGGTCGGAATCCACAGTTTCCAGACGCAATCGTCTTCTCGGGGATCCCCTTCTTATATAAAAAATTGTCTGAAACTTGAAGGTCAGGAAGTTGGAGTTTGTTTTTCTCTACAGTTTTGATTAAACTCATGTACTCATCCGACTTGAATGCCGGATCAGCGAGATTAACCTGTAGAACCTCGGAAGGGCAAACTTTGTTCGTATGTATACCATTCTCATCCGCTGCATAAACACGAGACAAAGCATCTGGAACAACATTTTCTGAGCCCTTGCGATGCTCTATAACAAAAGAGAATCTTTGGAGTTTTAAACTCCACCGCGCTAATCTCCCACTCAAATCTTTTTGGCTCATAAGCCACCTGAGGCTCGAATGGTCGGTTACAATAGTAAAATTGTGACCTTCGACGTAAGGCCGGAATTTTTCGACTCCTAACACAGCAGCTAAACATTCCAACTCAGTGACGCTGTAGTTGCGTTGAGCTTGATTCAATTTACGACTATAATAATAAATTGGTTTTTCTATCCCCTGATTGTCTTTTTGGCACAAAACACATCCGATGCCAGTCGTAGAAGCATCGCATAAAATTATGAATGGGCTTTTATAATCTGGGTTGATTAAAACAGGTAATGTCGTTAAAGCTAACTTAAGTTCTTCGAAGGCTTTCAGCGCTTCGGGCGTAAAAATAAAAGTCTTACTTTTCTTTAGGGTCTCAGTTATGGGCGAAGCAAGAGTTGAAAAATTTGGGACAAAACGTCTGTACCATCCTGTTAGTCCTAAGAATCTTCGAACCTGTCTGGGTGTTTTTGGCTCAGGAAAATCTTCGATAGCACTCACTTTGTCCGGATCTGTTTTTATGACTCCCCCACCTACAATGAAGCCTAAGTATCGGAGCTCTTTAAAGCAAAAGCGAGATTTCTCAAGATTAATAGTGAGCCCTGCTTTTCGTAACATTAAAGCTAAAGTTTGAAGTATTTTTATATGTTCCTCAAACGTTTCTGAAACAATCAACAAATCGTCAAGATAAACAAAAACATTTTGTTTCAATTCATTAGGAACCACTTTGTCCATGAGCCTGCATAAGCGTTGGGCCGCATTGCAAAGGCCAAAGGGCATGACCTTGAATTGATATAAGGGTCTACCGGACACACTAAACGCAGTCTTTTCCCGTGCCGTTTCAGTTAGAGGAATCTGCCAAAATGCGTCTTTCAAATCCACACTACTGATATAGTGTGTCTTCGATTGACGGCTTAGCAGATTCTCTATATGAGGGAAAGGATAGGCATCGTTTTTCGTTACTGAATTTAGCTTCCTAGAGTCCAAACATAAGCGATTTTTCCCTGGCTTACGCACGAGGACCACGGGTGAGCTCCAGGCACTTTCGCTTTCTTCAATGACGTCTAATGCTATCATCCTATCCAGTTCCTCATACATCAACTTCTGGATGGCTGGCGACACAGGATAGTGTCTTTGTTTTATAGGCTCAGTATCACCTGTATTTATTATGTGTTCTTCGAGACATGTACGTCCAAGCCCTTCTTTGGCATAAGACATAAACACACGAATAACAAGAAGCGTTATAACTTGCTTTTAATCTTTTCAACCGAAAGATAAAGTCATCAACGGTCATCTTAACATTATCAAATTTGAGTCCCCATTTATAAAACTCAACTGCTCGACTCGAACTCGCCTGAGAAACATTTCGACTAGCGTTTGGTGATTGCTCGTTTAAATTGAGAGCATTTATCTGATTCAGAAAGTTTTGGGCATTTTGGCTCAATGTCATCGACAGATCTTGTTTGGGGACGAGCGGTGCTATACTGTTCTGGCCGGTTTAGTGCAGATTCATTCGCTAAAGGTGGAGTAGAAGCCCTAAGATTTTCTTGAATTATATTGATAATTTCCTCTTTTCTTCCTCTTGCTCAATTCTCCTATTTCTCAAATCTTCTGCTCTATTCAGTCCTATTGCTGCATTAACTATGTTTGCAATATATCTCTGTAAGCTATCATTCAATGCCATAGTCTCTGGGACTTGATCTATAAGAGTATTATCTTCTACCTGATCATGAACCTGATTTTCTACCTGATCATCTCCCTCTTGTGGTGGAGGACTATTTGTTTCTGTTGTATTGTAATTATTTGTGGCCATTCGGGATGGTCCCTGACCTGTCAAACGCGTATCACGAGGAACACTCTTTGTTTTTTCTTTAGATTTGTCTCTTCTAGGTGGCATTTTATATAAAAATATTTTTATATGAAAATGAATGCCAATTTTCAAAAAAATTAAAACCAATAAAGATAGATGGATGATCAATTAAATCAAACAAAAAAAAACAATCAAAAATTTCAAATAAAATATAAGAAAATATATATTTCTGCACCAAAGTACGATTACTGATGCAAAAGAATATAACTCTACTGAGTTATCAAAAAAATTAATTCAGAAAAACTAAATATGCATTATGTGCTGGGTAGATTAATTGAACAGTGACGTGATGTGTTTAAATTACGAAAATATAAAACAAATTTTTCTTTTCTTAAACTTAATTGTTTTCGAGAAAAATCGCATCAAAAATTTAATAAAATAGTTTTTTTTTTTTTCAATTTAAGGACGATTTGCTAGTTGAAACAATTAAGCTTGTGATCGTAGATGAAGTTTTAATCGTTGTTTTTTTGCTTCCTTTTGTTTATGGGAATGATTTATTTTATTTTATTTTAAGTTATCAATCAATTTAAACTGAAGTTCAAAATATAATAAGCGCAGCAGATAGAACATGTTTAAAAAAACAACTTTTCCCTGGACGTCTTATATACATGAAACTAATAGACCAAAACAATTATCTTTTATCTCCTATGATTCAATGCAGCAGACGAAGCGATTGTAAAGAGTTACACTACAGCTTCCGGTCATTGATACCCATCAATAAAAAAATTAATCTTAAAGACTAAAAGAAAACGCTTCACATTCTTGATACTTGAACGGACCGAAGTAATGGGACGTTAACTTACATGATCGAAAACGTATTCGAACTATTGTCGTTGGCCAAAAACGGATTGACACCAAAAATAAAATATTTGAATTTCAAGATGTAATTGAAAATTAAAATTGAATTGTAAAATTCGAAGCCTCACTTTGGCGCCACCTGTGTAACGGTTTTAGTTGGACTTATTTAACAAAAATACATTATGAAGAATGATGTTGTAGCCATATCAAGTCCACAGGATACATTGACCTAACTACTACATGTTAAATAAGCTGTCTAACTAGCATGGTACGGCTCGGCACGCTTGCATCACCATTGGCCACCTCGTCGGTGTGGTGGGATCTTGTACCAGCCGCTAGACATACCGTACATATTCCATGCCGATTTTAAAATTGTTCATGGTTCATCAAACCTTACTTCAAATCATTCCCAAACAAAACTAAAATAGTAAGAAAATTAAACTGCCCTATAATTCATATTATTTGGGGACCCTGGATGTATTACGGGAACCGGGAGTGTATCCCTCCCTCTGTTTTAAAGTCAATATGAAATGACTATAAAAACGCCTTGGTTATTGAACCACTCAATAATTTTATTTCAATAACCCCTATTTTGAAATGAATAATAATATTACGCGATTATCACCTCCGTATCATAACATTGCCGCATCACTGTACTTCTTACTCCCCCTGGCACTAAAAGGAATTTCACTCAAACATGACTCACTTTTGAGTCAACGAAACAAACTCTCCAAATTCACGTACGTACTTCATATAATTATGGTTTATTTAAATATTTAAATTATTTTCAATAGATAAAATGAAAGAGTAGTCATCACCTCATCGAACAATATAATAAAATTTAAAAATGAATATTGAATAGAAAATAACGTCAATTCTTAAATTACTCTCTAATTTCCAATATTGATTAAGTAAAGTTTTACTTTAATCGATTCAACTAAGAGAGAGAGAGAGAGTGAAAAGAACAAAAAAAACTATTTCACAGTTAAGTTTATTAGAGCTGGAGCGTGAGGCACAAAAAAATTAAATTTATCGCATATTTCTCTTACTAAATATTTTCATTTGTACTAGAATGCTCTCACTCTACTTTCAATATTTTCACTCTCCCTTAGATAATTAAAATTTAATGAGGATCAGTGAATATATATCTCAAAATTATTCCATCTGAATCTCACAATTATAGATTTATAAAAAATATTCGTTCAATTGGACACACAATTCCAAACACTTGACTTACCCAACTCCAAACATGGTGTGCACAGCATCCATGTATTTAGTTGAGCGCTGGTGAGCTTTTCTTGATCAGCTGTCAGGAAATTATTGATTAAGAATAAAATATATGTCCAGTTGAACAAATTGATGAGAGGGATAACTTTTTTTTTGTTTTAAGCTTAGAGAAGTTATATAATCCAAAACTGAGAATCGATGATGATGATGATAGCGATGACGATTGAGGTGATGATGTTTGGGTATGGCAAGCACAAGCAGCTTCCAGAAAGTTGGGCGCTGCAACTTGCGCTTGCGGTTGATCGATCGTGTTTTTTTTTTTATTTTTCTTGAGTTTTCTTGGCTTCAGAAGCTGGTAATTTTCATGTAGGTACAGTTGGTACCAAAAGTTAATCTTCCAGCGGTAACTCGGAATGTAAGATTTGGGCACTATAGTTTGCCGACTTCTTGATTGGTTTTTTTTCTTTTCGCTTTATAGGTTTTAATTTGTCCTTTAGTTATAAGATCAAGTAAAAATCTCCTTAGCCACGGCACGATATCGGTATGGATTCTGGGTTTACCAAACGAGACTATATTCTCGAAGAACGATCCCTAAATCAGTTTCAGAGAAAGGTATCCCTTTTTCCTCACTAATAATAGTGGGATCTGGGTCTACTCTTCTTCAATGTACTTGTTTTTTTGAAATTTCCTTGTTTTGTATTTATTTTTAGGAAAAGAAACTATTTTATTTTATTTTAATTTAATTTGAAACTTGTAACTAAACTTTAATTGATATCAATATCAGATTATGGATTGCTCAATTTTGGCGCGTGGTCGCTTCGATGGACTATGTAGGTCGAATGAGATTGATAGTCGGAAATGAAATATGCTTAAGGTTGCGGATATTCGAAAGGTCGAAATATTTTCTTGTTCGAATTTTTGGCTCGTCAATTGAGCCGAGCTATCTGAGCACGATTCGAATATCTGAATTCTGATGTGGAATTTTCTAAGGGTCGATCAACACAGATTGCCGTAATTAAGATAGGTATGTTAGTGTTAGGTATTTTGCCAGGACAAGAAGAAATAATTGAAGCGCAAATCAAAACAACCAATAAGAAAAAGAAAATATACCAAAAGAAATAGGAAGCTTAAACTAAGTTGAGTACATCCTTCTATCTTTCGAGATTTTGACATGGCAAAATATTAAAATCTTTGCAAAAAGGAGTGAGATCAGACCAAAAACATAAATGTTAAAAAAAGAGCCAAGTTCTTCTATAAAAAAAACCTTTGTGTAACAAGTCAGCCGTGAAAAGTACTGAGATCTAAAAGTACGCCAAAGTACTTCATGAAGGTTTAATACCGAATATTTAAAGTAGAATAATATTGAAACAGCTACAATGTAATAGAGAAATTTTATTATTTAATGATTACTGACTAAAATTTGATGGGCTTACTTGGCAAGTTTTTTTATGCCCAAATTCGAAAGGTTTTATAAAAACTTGACAATACTTAATTAACTTAATTAACTGATACTTAACACCTTAACTGTCCCATGTATCATTTTTGATACACAAATTAAATTTTTTCTCGTGCCGCCTACGTCCATGTATCATATTTGATACATTTTGGGATTCGACTTCACTGTCCCCATACAAATTGATATCGAAATATTCACACGTCCATCATTTTGTCTTAGAAATAAAATACATCAACAATAAGTCCCATGTATCATTTTTGATACATAAAATTATTTTTTTCTTGTGCCGCCTACGTCCATGTATCATTTTTGATACATAAACATGTATCCTCTTTATGTGAACAAAATTACCTAAAAATTTAATTTTCATATAAACGTGTATAGGTAATGTCTGATACTTTACCAAACTTCAAAAACAATTGGAAAAATGTTTAAGTAAAAAACTTTTTTTCAAAAGTAAATCCTTACTTTTTATGAACAAATTTTATATTATTTTGAAAAGCAGGTAAAACATAATTTATAATGCACACCAGAGATGCCAGTAAATTGTTCCCTCCCAATTAGAAGAATTTCATCACGCCAAGCTAAATAATGTTGTTGCTCTGAAACTTTCCGTGGGACCGATTGTTGGTATTGGTACTCGGGGTTGAGGTTGTCATTACCTGGATTTACATATACATAAAAAGTACTAAATCATCCTCTGTTCTTATTTCTTATTTTTTATATTATAGATTATCAGAATGCGCTGCATTTGAAACGAGCAATCCTGCTTCCTCATTTTCACTTTCTGAAAGCTCATAAGAAGATCCTGAGTCAATTTCAGATGGTCTATATTCACTATTACTTCCGTAGCTAAAATCTTCACTTTCACTATCCATAATAGTATTACAAATAAGTTTTTAGCTAAGGACGTTTATATTTTTATTCCTTTTTTTAATTTGACAGAAATGCACAAAAATCAAAGAATGACTTGAGGGTTTAAAAAATAATATTTTCACTAAGTGTTGTGTTGAATAAGAAACAAGAGAACCTGAGGAAGCCTTCACTTCATGGACTTAGAAGGCACGACAAAAATATAATTTTGTGTATCAAATATGATACATGGGACTTATTGATATGATATGAAGTTCGCATAAGCCCATGTATCAAAAATGACCACAAAACCAAATTCCTTTTTTTAACAGCAGTGACCAATTATTTACGTAAACAACGGCTTATATGTTGAATCTTACTAAATAATAATGTTTTCTCTGAAAAAAAGTACCGGACGTATGGGTTTTTTTAAATCAATTTGTATGGGGACAGTGAAGCTGAATTTTGCTCATGTATCAAAAATGATACATGGACGTAGAAAAAGAAAATTTTGTGTATCAAATATGATACATGGGACTTATCGTTGATGTCTTGAAAAAATAATGGACGTATAGGTGGTTTTAAATCATTTTGTATGGGACAGTTAAGGTGTTAATTAATGTTCCTCTGTCGTGGAACTCTCAGAATATTATATTCATGCTGAATCAACATGATGACAAACAAAATGTGTTTATATTACCAGTGGCCGTATTCTGGTGAGTATTTGTCTTTATAGCGTCTATGTTTATGTTAAGATCTGTGATCTCAACTTCGGATGTGGATGTTGATTTTAACATAACTCCTCCACCCTTAGATTTTGGTCTCCTGATGGAAATATATATTTTTCGACAAAATATACTTAATAAAATTGTTAAGATAAAAGAAGTACATATGATATTGAAGTTACTTATGTTTGTATGAGTACTCAAATCTTTTTTAATTATGTCTATGTTATCTATTTCTAGGTTTACATCCAAAGTAGTTAAATTAGATATTTTTATATCTAAGCTTATAGGTTCATACACAAAATTTACATAATTTTTATAAGTAGTATTCAAAATTTTGATTTCACAATTTTCAAATTTGATAATTACATTATTTTGAACCTTTATATTTTTTCTTTCATCACAATTGCTTAGTAATGTTAGATTTGAAGTTTTTATTATGATTACTCCGTTTTTTATTTCATATATAATATTTTCATTTACATTTACTATTTTCTTACAAGGATTGCACATTTCAAATTCTTTTAAATGTTTTAGTTCAGTTTTCATATCATCAAAATATATTTTGTTATTGATTAAAAGTTTTGTTGGTTTTAACATTATTTCCTTTTTTATAGAGTTTGACATTGCTAAAATAAAAGCTTGAAGAAATTTAATAATATTTTTTGGAATTTGTATTCCAAAAATAATTTGATTTTTACCAAAGGTAGCGCTGCTAACTTTTATTTGTCTGAGCTTATCAAAATCTATATCGTATTCTCCTATTTCTTGAATGGTTAGAATATTATTAGTCAGTATACCTAGTCTGCTACTTAAAATGTTATTTTGATTTTTTTCTACTATATGATCAATTTGTTCAAGCCTATTTTCTAACTGTAAAATAATAAGTTCTAAGATAAGATTTGGTTGTTGGTATTTCTAATTCATTTGCTGTAATTCCATTATGTATTTGTTTAATACTTGTTTGTAACTGAAGATTGATTTTTACCTGTTTATTATTATTTTCAATTAATGCTTCAGATGCGTCATTAAGTACCCTAAGTTTTTCTTGTATAGCTAATCTGTCCTCTTCATCCATTGTTCTAAATATAAATTTAAGAATATTTCCTCCTAAATAAAAAAGACTTCTTTTTGTTCCCATGTTCTTAATTTTCTTGTAATGTTTTATTGTCTTAGTTTGAGTTTTAAGTTCATCTATTTTATAAAAAATGTCAATAGGTATTAATTTAGATTTATTTAGTTTAGTCACTGTGTTTTCCAATTTGTCGGTTAATGTTTCTATGTCTGATATATTAATAACGTGCATTATGTTGTTATAATCTCCAACAATATTTTTATAGTCATGTTTTACTATTGTGTAACCATTTTCACTATTTATATTTTCGATATTCAATTTTCCGCATTGAGTAAAGGTTATTAATGTAAGCACTATAAAATTTGAAAGATTCATTTTGAAAATTAAATTATTAATTTTATATAGGTGAATCACTATCTGTCCTTGGAGAATTTAAATCTCTTAATTTCGAAAATTCGCTTCCCTGTGCAGGGACGGGTTAGAATATTCCTGCAGCGCCTCCCCGCTTGTCGTAAAAGGCGACTAAAGGAGTAAATACATCTAGGCCACAAACAGCAAGGTGAACCTAGCGACACGTAACACCTATAAACTTTCCCAAAAGTGTGCATGCCAGTCCCTGGGTTGGCACGACTGGAGATCACCGGTGCCGTAAAAGAGAGATCAAATACAAAACTGGAGCATGCACACGTCGATACTTACAACCAGGATTTTGTGAATAATGAAAGCATTATGGAAGTACTCGTTCAAAATGACACTACCCCACCAGGTACTACCATTGTTACACATGGTACTGATCCTGGACCGAGCAGCAATGCTCGGGTCAGAGCTAGACGGATTCCGGGGGCTAGCAAAGTAATGCCGCAGATTATACAAAATCTGAGAGTTGCGAGTTGGAACGTTGGCAGTATGACAGGTCGAAGCTTCGAGCTGGAAGAGATGATGAAAAGAAGGCGAGTGGACATCTTATGTGTTCAAGAAACAAAATGGCGAAACACGGGAAACAGGGCCCGTTTCTTGGATACGAGCACAAAAAACTATAAGATGTTCTACTATGGAACGGAAAAGGGTAAAAACGGAATCGGAATCATCCTTGCAAAACATCTATTAGGCAGCGTATTGACCATTTCGAAATCCAGCGACCGTTTGATGTCCCTTAAATTGGTGATTAAAGGAAAGTTGTGGAATATTGTCACTGCATATGCTCCCCAAATTGGATGTGAGCAGGTGCAAAAAGATGCATTTTGGCTAGACTTTCACAATCTACTTAAGGACATCCCAAAGGAAGAGTTTTTGTTCGTGGGCGGAGATTTGAACGGACATGTCGGGAAGACAAACGAAGACTATGAAGATTGCCATGGAGGCCTCGGATACGGCACCAGGAACCCTCCTGGTGAAGACATCCTGAGCATGTGCAAAACATACGGTCTTATCGTACTAAATACCATGTTCGTCAAACAAAGCCGACACCTGGTCACTTACAGCAGTGGTGGAAATGAAACCCAGATTGATTACCATTCGGTATCTAGTTTCATGAAACCCCGGGTAAAAGATTGCAAAGTGATACTAGGAGAAGCGATCGCCCACCAACACCGTCTCCTACTGACAGAATTTTTTATGGAGACAGTGAACGACAACAAACATACAAAAACTTTTGGGAAGATCAAATGGTATAATCTGGATAAGGAAAAAGGCGAAGCTTTTATTTCGAATATGCAAAACGTTCTGTATAATAACACCGATATAGTTCGAAATGAAGAGAGTACAGCACAAAGTATGTGGGATCTACTACAGAGAACTTGCAAAGAAAAAGCCAAAACACTGTTAGGGGTTTCAAAAGGACACAACCAACAAGGCAAAGAAACATGGTGGTGCAATGATGAAGCTAAATCAGTTATAAGTAAAAAGAAAATGGCTTTCAAGGCTTGGTCGAAGTGCCCCTCTAATGATACAGAGCAAAAGTCACGCCTCGAAGTGGAATATAGAAACTGCAAGAAAGAAGCGAAGAAGAAGTGCGCCCAAATTCAAGCAAAGAATACAGAAAACCTGTATCGGGAGCTGGATGAAATTTCTACCCTGACAGCTGGTGCTATTCAAGAGCTACGGCAAAACACGAATAAGGGCGCAACTATCTTCAAAATAGCCGCTCAAAGAAGAAGAAATGCCCAGGAGATTTGTTCGCCAAAGTTCATTAACAATGCTCAAGGCCAACTACTTGTGGAAGACAACGAAATTCTTCACAGGTGGCGACAGTATTGTGACGGACTTCTAAACGAACAATTTCCAAGGCTATACTTTCCAATAGCTTCACCTAACTTAAGCGAAGTATCCGACGTCACAGTCGAAGAAGTTAGTGAGGCGGTAAAATACTCCAAAAAGGGAAAAGCTGTTGGCCCAGACGAAATACCCTCAGAGTTTTGGAAAAAGATGGGAGACATCGGGTTTAGATGGCTCATTATTCTTGTCTCCAAACTTATACGAGGTGATCGCATGCCTAATCAATGGAGGGAAAGTTACCTTCTTCCAATTTATAAAGGAAAGGGTGATACTCGAAGCTGTGATAATTACCGTTCGATTAAGCTGATGTCACACACCATGAAGATCGTTGAGCGAGTCTTGGGTAGCCGACTGCGAAAAATAATTAGGCTATCTGATGACCAGTGCGGGTTTGTCGGGGGTAAGTCAACCACGGATGCAATCCAGAGTATAAGAATAATTATGGAAAAACATCGGGATTCTTTGGAGGATTTGCATGTCGTATTGGTTGATTTTGAAAAAGCATTCGATCGGCAACCACGAGATCTAATATGGGTGGCCCTCAGGCAACGAGGAGTTCCAGAAACCTATGTGCGGATAATTATGGACATGTATGATGGAGCAGTTAATAAAGTAAGATGCGCAGCTGGAGTCACCGAAGAATTCGAAATCACAGTAGGTGTACACCAGGGAAGTGTCTTGAGTCTCCTGCTCTTTATTACAGTTCTTGATTACCTGCTTGAAGGCAAAGTGACGGATCCAAAAGTACATCAGTTATTCTTTGCTGATGATGGAGCCATCATAAGTGAAGACCCGATATCCCTACAACGAGCACTTGACGTATGGGTGGATGTTCTAGAAGGAAGTGGGTACCGCATAAGCGCGAAAAAGACAGAATACCTATGCTGCCCATTTTCTGATCCACACAGGCCTATTCCAGACATTTATTTGAATGGAGTAGTGCTTCCCAAGTGTGAAAAGTTTAAATATCTGGGGTCTATGATAAATAACGAAGCTACTTGTGATGACGATATCAATCATCGCGTAAGCGTAGGGTGGATGAAGTGGCGGGAAAATTCTGCTATCTTCTGTGACCGAAAAATGCCCCCTAAGGTGAAAGGAAAGCTCTACACTTCAGTTGTGCGTCCAGCACTAACATACGGTTCACAATGTTGGACAATGTACAAAAAGTATGAGAGTAAGCTAACGGCAGCTGAGATGAAGATGCTTCGTATGACAGCAGGAGTTGCAAAGCTTGATCGAATTAGAAGTACGAAGATCCGAGGAAGCCGTCATGTTAAGAATACCATTTCCCAAAAAATTGAACACGACCGACTCAGTTGGTATTGCCATGTTCAAAGAAGAGATCCTGAGAACCCCGTCAAAAAGGCAATATCATACAACGTTCCAATTCGGAATAAAAAGAAAGGTAGGTCTAAACACTCCTGGTACAAACAAATGCAAAAACACCAGCATTCAGTTGGCCTCAGAAATGGAACAATACAAAACCGGGAGGCTTGCCGCCGATTTCTGAGGTCAACCCGGCGAACCCCACAGGCGGATCACTAGTGTGAAGCAGATACGTGGGAGAGTTATGATCCCCTCCACATCGAGATCATAACAGCGCCGAATCAAAGGAAGAAGAAGAAGAATTTCGCAAATTCGCTACGAGTTTTATTTGTATAAACAAGATTATTTGTATTTTTGAAACTCTTACGAGTTTTTCTTTTCCGCTGAATATTTCTACTATGTTGTAACTCTGGTGGACCGTATCTGAATACTGGTTCGAGTTAATTCCTGTCAGATCTTGGATTTTGTATGAAAGCTTGAATTCTGTTTTCAACAAAGCTTTCGCGGTTTTCGTTCAGTTTAGTTATAATTTTTTCTTTGCTTTTAACTAATAATTCATGTTTTTGTTTTGTCACATTTACCATCATGTATATTATATGGTGTATTTTTAGTAATACTATGTATAGACGTATTATAAAGTCTTGTAGCTTTAATTACGTTCTTTCTTACTTCGTTAGTAGTAGAATTAATTTTATTTTGGGTTAATAATAATATACGAATTTTTTGTTTCAAAGCTCTATGGAAAGATTCTATGTATGTCTGAATTTCCTGTATGGGAATTAACTTTAGTAAAGTGGTAATTTATTTCTTTTTTTCTTAAAAATGAAATTATTCTTGGGACGTTTAATTCATTATCGAGAATTAATTTTTCTGGTTTCTTTGGATGGGATATAATTTCAGCAATCTCTTCTAAAGTACTCGTAATATGCGATACATTTGGAAGATAGCGAATTTCTACAAATTTGCTAAATTTATCTATACATGTTAGGAATTTAGTTTTTGAAGTTTAATAAATATCCATAGATACAGTTTCTCGTATATATTTGGGTGTTTTATAAAATTTTTCTTTTACTGGGTGTCTGTCATATTTATACATACTACAAATATTACAGGAATTTATAATTTCTGTTATTAAACTACGAAGATTTTTAAAATATATTTTTTTTCTTAAACCCTGCCAATTTTCTTCAAAACCTGAATGGCTTTTTTCATGCTCGTAATAGAGCCGTATTTGTTTTTCTGTTTCTTTTTCGGTTTCCATGTCCTTAGCTAAATAAGAACATTTATAAAATTTAATTCTGCTGCCAAAAAGATTGAGTAATTTTTTTTGCAGAATGTTATATTGTGGGTCATCTTATGTTGTAAAAATACCTGTAGGCTTAGGTGCTATATGGGTCGTTTTAAAAAAATTACATTTTAAGCGTTATACTCGTAGCTTCTATTTTTTTTGCATTTCAATTTAAAGACTTGAAATTTGGCATGGAATTGTGTTTGTATGTCAGCATTATAAGAAAAAATTTGCAGATCGATTGAATTGAACGAATATCCATGGTAATTAATAATCTGTAATCTCCGTGGCCTTTTTGGGATGTGATTTTGATGCTTAATCAGTTTTATTAATATTTTTAATGATAAAAATGTTTTTTTTTTTAATTTTGGGCCTTGTCGTTTTAAAGGCCTTCTCTTAAACTTCAATTTTATGATGTGCAAAAAAAAAATTTTTTTGTTGTCCCAATACTTAGTTGAATGAGTGTGACAAGATTTTGAAAAAAAAAACATAATTAAACATTTTCGCTTTTTCACACAACTAAACAATTTTTAATAATATTTAACGATGCATCATTTTATATCTACTCGTAGTAAGTCAAAAAACCATTATTATTTAATTAGTCCAGGGGGGTCATTCCGTAAAACGATTATCGTCGGACGATATCGTTTTGACGATAGTCTCACTTCACATAAAACGATAATCGTCAAAGTGATATCGTTTTGACGATAGTCTCACTTCACGTAAGACGATAATCGTCAAAGTGATATCGTCAAAACTATATCGTTTGCACGATAGCTAAATAGGTATCGTCTGTCATTAATTTCCATTACTATTTAATCAAACCGAAGTCAAAATGTTTCATCGCAATTTAGTTTTGTTACATAGTGAAAATGAAAATTCAAAAAAAAAACAATTAATACGGTTACGAAGACAATTAAAAGATGAATCAGACCCTCTATCTCTTCCAACCCATATGTAAGTATATTTTTTTACATACAATATATAAATATGTACATACATAAGTAATCTTTCTTACTAATTGTTGTAAAATAATTTAAACCATTATAGTTTTGTTCAACGTTTTCGAATTTCAAAAGAAGCCTTTTTAATGATACTTCAAACAATAAACTTGCCGGATGGTTGTCGTTCTACATATATACCATCAATATTAAGATTTGCTGTAACTATTGAGACGTTGGGTTGCGGAGGGTACCAATTATTGACAGGCAAACATTTTGGACTCGCTCTTGCACAAACACATTATCCAAAATAGTCTCGGAAACGACAAATATCTTGGAAGCCAAGTTATGTCCCCTGTGGATTAAATGGAATCTTTCTAGCGAAAATGAAAAATCCGAAATAAAGCAATGGTTTTACATTTTCAAGTTATCGAACAAGCATTGTCTTTCATAAATCTCATTTTGACATTTCAGTCACAGTATAAGAGTATCTGAAATTAACTGAACGATCTTATACCGAAAACGATTGACGAGACGATAGTGATAAAGTTACGTGAAGCAAATTATTGACGATAACGTTAATGATAATCGTTTTGACGATTATCGTTTTGAAAGTTACGGAATGACCCACCAGTTAATTCCTTTAAAATGTACATAAAAAATAATTTTTTCATGCGAGTAAAAATTCAGTGTAATCTCCGTGGCCTTGTTATCTTTGTACCATATTAATATTTTTTAGTCTAACCACCGCCAAAAGAAAGGTATTTAATCATACATTTGGGTGACATTGAATTACATTGACTATATTAAAATTAAGAAATAGTCGATTTTGTAATCTCCGTGTCCATTTTCGTATTTGTTTTTTAATATATGTTCTTTTAGTTTATAATGGCTCATATTATTATTAATTTTTTTTTTATATTCTAGATTTAATATACTGAATTTCATCATTCCTCACAGTATTGGTACCGTAAAAGTTCCAAGAAAGTTATGTGTCGTTATTTAAAAATATTTTTTTGACTCTTTCATGCTTTTAAACAAAATCATTTCGTAAACAAACAACTTCATAAACAAAATATGTATGTGTTACACGAAATTTCAACTATTTATTGTTCCTATTTATTTTGTGGATTATTGTTATTTTATGCAAGAAAAGAACTTTTTTAATACATTCGAAATTTTCAATTTTAATTTTTATCGAAAAATACTCGTAAAATGAAAAATATTTGAAATTATTTTTGCGCAACTCGGAGAACTCCTTTTCTACTTGTTTACTATAGATTTAGAAACTAAAACACAAGAAAAACTGAAAAATTTTTTTTTTGAAACGATCAATAAAAAATGTCAATTTTAAAAAAATTACCCATATATGTTTTTATTAGTTCTTCGAAATTATCTTTATTAACTAGATCGATTCCTATACTAAGTCGAGATTTTCCTTTAAATGTCTTCATTTTTATTCTATCTCCTAATTCAAGAATAATTTGTTGTGAATATACATATATTTACTGCAGTATCTTTTATATAAAAATGATCACTTGCTTGCTCAGCTTGAGAATGAATTGTAGGTATCATGGAACTATTGTCTACTATATTTATTTCTCTAGAAAGGAAATCTGCTACAATATTATTTGTACCTTTAATATAATCTATTTTGAAATCATATTCTCCTAATTGCAGAATCCATATCTGAAGGCGACTCGAAATGTGTTTACCTAAGTTTTTAGTTTGTAACCATTTTAGTGGCTAGTGATCTGTTTTAAGATCAAAGGTTTTTCCGTATAAATAAGGTCTTAAGTTCTAGTGAACCGTGGAATAAGATATTATCATTCCTTGGGTAGCAGCATCTGGCACTTTTCTCCCTGCTAGCTCAAGCGTTCGGAGTGGGTATTGCTGCTACCAGTGCCTAGCTCACTCAAATAAAATTCATGCCAGATAATATAAAGAAAAAAACTAGAAGGAAACAAACAATTAACACACTAAAACAGTCCGCATTCAGCACAATTATTCAACTGATGACATGATGGTAGCTCTTTGATAAGCTACTTAGCGGGCCCTTATCCTATAGTGACCTGAGCCACCTCCATGCATTGCTAGTGCCGAATTTAAAAGCAATGCCCCTTATTGCGCTGACAAAAAAAAAACTTGTTATTCCCCCCCTCCCCTTATTGCATCTTTTAAAACACCACTTCCACCCTTTATTGCTCTCTCACCTCTTGATTATTTACTCTACTCTCATAATTGAAAGATTATGATTTTGGAAAATAATTTGTGCTCTTTAATTCTCGTTTTTTTTCTTTTATCTTATATATAATATTTAACGATTTTAGATTGAATATGGAATGCATCTGAACATCATTCTCTAATTGTATCAACATACCAGATAGTTAAAGAGTGAATGTTCAAGAGAAAATAAAACAAAAAAAAACATATGAAAAAATAGAATTTTTCGGTACTTACAAAGTATACTATTCACAGCATCCCGGGAACATGTGCGCACATCCTCCGTCGATCGGCTTTGATTATATACAAATTTAAATTATTGAAGTTTTGTTCACTATCGGATTTTAAAGTTAAATTAATGTATGACATCAAAAAAATTTTTGATGTTTCAAACTAAATAATTAATTTTAAATTGAATGTTTGACTGATTTTCAAATTAATAAAGAAAGCGAAATAAAAAAATAAAAATTAGACTTGACACGTCTTAAATTTTGTTTTGTTCTTTTTCCTTTACGTTTTCGACGATGACTTTGATGACTGTCGCGTTCAATAGCTGGCAAGTCTCGTAAGAAGTTCCAAGCTCCTGGCCACGTAAGCAATCAGATGACTGATGGAATTTGATAAAGCACGTTGCCTCCATTTTGGGTTTGGTCTAGTTCTCTGGATGTATAAACCACGTGTACTGGAAGCTCGATTAATCGAGCTTAGCTGATGGGTATATAGTACCGTTCTGAGCTATGAGATCTTTTGGTGGACGCAGATGGATGTTGGTGCTATTGCTGGTCTGTCTAGACAAAATTTTTGTTGGCGATTTAGTACGGTAGTTGGAACAAGTGTCTCACTACAAGTTGTACCTTCTGTTAAGTCAATTCTCAAAATTAATTTAGGCACCCGATCAGAAAATAAGGCCACGCAACAGAACTTGCACGCAGACGGGATATTAAATACTGCGTTCAGGTATGATTGTGCTGTTTAGGAAAGACGAGTCTTGATTTTTTTTTTCTCTAACTAAATTTTAATTATGTAAATTTACTTACACGTGGCCAAGTTAAAAATCCGAGCTATTGAATATTCGGACAATTTTTTCTCGAATCTTGTCGATGCCTGGCCCTCGAGTTAGTTTTCTTTTTATTGTTAGATAACTTTTAAATTTCTAATAAAAATTATTTTGTTTTTTTTTATTTTTTTCTTCTTCTTCTTCTTCCTTTGTTTCGGCGCTGTTATGATCTCGATGTCGAGGGGATCATATAACTCTCCCACGTATCTGCTTCACACTAGTGATCCGCCTGTGGGGTTCGCCGGGTTGACCTCAGAAATCGGCGGCAAGCCTCCCGGTTTTGTATTGTTCCATTTCTGAGGTCAACTGAATGCTGGTGTTTTTGCATTTGTTTGTACCAGGAGTGTTTAGGCCTACCTTTCTTTTTATTCCGAATTGGAACGTTGTATGATATTGCCTTTTTGACGGGGTTCTCAGGATCTCTTCTTTGAACATGGCAATACCAACTGAGTCGGTCGTGTTCAATTTTTTGGGAAATGGTATTCTTAACATGAAGGCTTCCTCGGATCTTCGTACTTCTAATTCGATCAAGCTTTGTAACTCCTGCTGTCATACGAAGCATCTTCATCTCAGCTGCCGTTAGCTTACTCTCATACTTTTTGTACATTGTCCAACATTGTGAACCGTATGTTAGTGCTGGACGCACAACTGAAGTGTAGAGCTTTCCTTTCAGCTTAGGGGGCATTTTTCGGTCACAGAAGATAGCAGAATTTTCCCGCCACTTCATCCACCCTACGCTTACGCGATGATTGATATCGTCATCACAAGTAGCTTCGTTATTTATCATAGACCCCAGATATTTAAACTTTTCACACTTGGGAAGCACTACTTCATTCAAATAAATGTCTGGAATAGGCCTGTGTGGATCAGAAAATGGGCAGCATAGGTATTCTGTCTTTTTCGCGCTTATGCGGTACCCACTTCCTTCTAGAACATCCACCCATACGTCAAGTGCTCGTTGTAGGGATATCGGGTCTTCACTTATGATGGCTCCATCATCAGCAAAGAATAACTGATGTACTTTTGGATCCGTCACTTTGCCTTCAAGCAGGTAGGTTTTTTTTATTTTTTTATTTTGTAAAAAAAAAGATAGTGAGAAAAAAATAAAATTTACAATTATCTACCGGTTTTTATATACTCGTTGTATGTGAAGATGAAGAACAACTTAACTCGTGGGTCGATTGCAGCAAAAAGAAAGGTCGTTGTCATAGTCGAATAAAATTGGATATCGACAATTTTTTTTTCTCTCTTTTGGCTTATTCTTTATCTTCGAATTATTTATCTCGACACTTACTGGGGTACTATATGTGTCGATATTAATATTATATGTATGTGATCAGAGATTTACTTTTATACATATATCTTGACTTGGCATATTGCTTCGCCAAAAATAAATCATGACAAAACCGTATATTTCGAAGCACACTAATTGTTGTGAGAGAAAGATATGGCAAAAAAACTTTATATTGCTTAGTTTTGAATTTAGTTTTGAACAATGGAATCTTCAGTCTATTTTGGTTATATTTTTAAGTCCTTGGCATGGAATGTGCCAACTAGTTTTCCGTCCATATTTTCAACTTTGTATAAGGCATTTCCTTTTGATCTGACTATTCGGCACTGAATAAATTTGGGGCAGAGTTTTGCACTCAGCTCTTTTGTTGCATCACTCTGCACAAAATTCCGTCTATACAACACTTGTCCCGGAGAAAACTTTTTGTCGGAGGATCTAAGATTATAAATTTTAGAGTTTTTATCAAAGGTGGTTTTAAGATGTTTTTGGAGGTTCTCTCTGATCAAAGCCAAACGATCAGTTTTCTTTACAGATGAAAAATCCTCATCGTTGAGTAAATTGAGTTGTCGCATAAGAGGGTACATGTCTCCATGTGTAATCATTTGATGTCCAAACAAGGAAAAATATGGAGTAAGTCCGATTGACTGATGAATAGACGAGCACAACGCCTGTTGAACATCAGGGATGTGTTTGTCCCATTCTCTGTGGTCATTTTTAAGATACGATCGAATACCCGAAAGTATCGATTGATTCACGCGCTCGGAAGCATTTGATTGCTGCGAATACATTGCAGTTTTAAAATGTCTTATGCCAAGGTTTTCTAGATGCCGTTGAAATTGATTTGAGACAAATTGTTTTCCATTATCCGAGTGTACATACTCTGGGATTCCGAAAACACTATAAACAGATTGTTCAAGAAAATTAATGACTGACTGGGAATTCGCCTTTGGCATTGGTTTCAATAGCACAAACTTAGTTAGGTGATCCACCAAAACAAACAAATATATATATTACCTTTCTTTGAGCGAATATATGGACCCATATAGTCAATATAAATTTTCTGGAATGGTCTGTCAAAAGTCTTCAGAGTAGTCATGGGTGGTTTGATTGACTTATTCATTCGTTTACTTTCTTTACATATGGTACAATCTTTTATAAAATTCGTAACGTCTTTGACCATTTTAGGCCAAAAATAAGTTTGGAAGTTTGGCGAAGTCTTTCTACAGTTTTGGCAATACCACCGTGCGCACAATTGGAAGGTACATGAGCAGATGCCACCAGCTTTTCAGTTAAACCATGTGGTACCCACAGTCGCCACTGATGATCTGTCTTACCTACATCTGAATCAGATTGGAAAAATCTTTTATAGATACAACCATCACTTACTTTTAAATCTGGAAAATTTTCTGACTTCCCTTGAATTGTCTTCATAAGTGACAAGTATTCATTTTCTTTGAAGGGCTCGGAATTAAGTTCAATTGCAATCGTGTTACCACCAACATCGTCTAAGCTTTCTAGGTAAGCTCTAGATAAGGCATCAGGAACTACATTAGCAGATCCCTTCCTGTGTTCGATTGTAAAATCATAGTGTTGCAATTTTAAAGACCACCTAGCCAATCTTCCACTCAGGTCTTTCAACTCCATGAGCCATTTCAGGCTTGAATGATCCGTAATGATTCGAAAATGAAAGCCTTCGATGTATGGTCTAAATTTTTTAACTGCAAGTACAGCTGCAAGACATTCTTTCTCTGTGACGGTGTAGTTAACATGGCTAGGAGTCAATTTTTGAGAATAGAACGCTATAGGTTGCTCCTCATCTTGATCGTTAGTCTGGAATAATACTGCCCCAACACCAAGATCAGAAGCATCACATTGCAGCGTGAACATTTTTGAATAATCAGGATTATTTAGTAAGGGCGCTGACGACAAAACTTTCTTTAGATTATTGAAAGCCAAAATAGCTTCCGAAGTCATCTGAAATTTATTATTTCTCTTTTTGAGAGTGTCTGTGAGGGGAGCGGCTAAGGTGGCAAAGTTTTTTATGAATCGTCGGTACCAGCCGCACATGCCGAGGAATCGTCGAACTTGTTTCACGCTTTTAGGTGAGGGAAAATCGGAAATACCCTGCACTTTGTCGGGGTCGGGCTTCATATGTCCGTTTCCGACGATATACCCTAAAAATTTTAGTTCGCAAAAGCAAAATTTCGACTTTTCGACGTTAATGGTTAGGTTGGCACTTCTAAGACATTGAGCAACAGTCTCAAGCCGACGCAAATGAGTATTAAAATCACCCGATATGACCAGGAGATCATCAATGTATCAATGTATACGAACACAAATTCCCTTAATGCTGATGGTATGACTTTATACATGACGCGGCACATTCGCGCAGGAGCATTACACGTTCCAAATGGCATAACAGTAAACTGCATTAATGGCCTGACTGGAACGGTGAATGCTGTCTTTTCGCGGGATTTCTGATCTAAGGGTATTTGCCAGTAAGCATCCTTGAGGTCAATGCTTGATATGAAATAGGTGTCACCCAGCCTACTTAATACTGCGTCTATATGGTGTATTGGGTTTGCATCTTTTTTCGTCAAAGCATTGACCTTGCGGTAATCAATACAAAGACGATTTTTCCCTGGCTTCCTGACAAGAACCACTGGTGAGGACCACGGGCTTTGGCTCTCTTCTATTACACCTAGTGACAGCATCCGGTCGATCTCTTCATTTATAAGGGACTGGATAGCTGGCGAAACCGGGTAATTCCGTTGCTTCACAGGTTCAGCCTCACCTGTGTCAATAATGTGGGCATCAACCGTTGTCTTTCCCAGTCCCAGTTTGGAAAAAGATGGAAATTTCTCAACAACGGCTTCCAAAACCTTTTTTTGATCTTCAGTCAAATCATGTTGTAAAGAATTCGAAACCTTGGAATCGTCTGCCAGAAATCAATACCCAAGTATAAGGGTTGCATTAGAGATGGTACTAAGTACAATTCTAAGCAATGTGTATTGTTGTTGTAGCTTATTGGTACACTAACTCTTCCTATAATTTTCTGATTGGTACCATCAGCAGTTCTAATTCCTGATTTCAATCTTATGATTTTCAGTTTGTTCCGTTGTATGAAATCTTCACATCCAATACCCAGACAGGAGATGGAGGCGCCACTGTCTAAAAGGCCTTTAACATTTTCATTTCCTATCCTTACCACTGCATATGGACGGGGATCCGTTTCTATGGTGATATGTGAAAATTCCAACATACGCATATAAATTTGTCTCTTTTTTTTCTCTGGGTAGATCGGTTAGAACCTTTCTGAAAAGTGAGTTCTTCAATTGAAAAGATCTTTGCGCGCAATTCATTATACTTTCTTAAACGTTCTTCATAGGTTTTGTATGGCAGTTTATTGATTGATTGTGAAGGATCTATAATCATAACTGGCTGATTACAACGTAAGCCTTGTGTGTCTATGTTTACAATTGGAGATTTTGAGCCGGGTTGGTTTGTGTGGAACGAGATTCCCCGGTGATCTTCTCGCTCTGTTTCAAGTTTTCCGAATTTGGGTTGCATGTTGGACATTGGGGTGTTGTATACCCATCCAAACCACATCTATAACAAAAAAGCTTTCTAATCGGTGAAGGGCAAACTACGAAGGAATGGCCTTCCTTTCTGCAATTGAAACACTTGCGATTCCGTGCAGGAAGGTTCTTATTTTCAATTGCATTGATGGTACTTTCGGAAAAACTAAAAACATCCGTGTCGTCCAATTCATTTACCTGCTTCTGTGGTACAAAATGACCATAACGAAGCTGAGTTGAATCTCGTGATGCTATCATTTTTTCTGTTTTCCTACACTCAGTTCGCAGATGTTCTAGTGTAAAAATGGTCATAGGGTAGATATACTGATTGAGTCGCTGATTCAAATTACCTTTCATTATAGTAAGAAGATCGGGTTCTCGTATCTGTTCTCTCAATCGGTTTCTAAGTGCTAGTATCGCATTGTAATAATCTTCAAATGACTCATTTGAAAGTTACCTACGTTCCATGATTCTTTTTATAATTTCAAAATCTGTTTCATAACAGCGAAACTGATTTAACAGGGCACGACGAAGATCGTTCCATCCCGGTCTAGGGCTATTACGAAGACACTGCCAGAACCAATTCTGTGCATTGCCAGCTAAGAGAAGGTGAAAGTGTTTTATAATGTCTTCCCATGGCATTTTGTAGCTCTCCTTAAGTGTTTCCACTCTAAATAAAAAGTCTTCAACTGAACTGGACTTATCTGTCCCATCAAACGTAAAACCCCATCTATCAAGATCATATTTGGGACGAAAGTTGCTAAATAGCCTACTTGCATTTGAATATTCCTCAGGTTGAAATGGCATGCTATTTGGAACGTTGTTGGGTACATTCGAGGAATCTAAATTTGCTCCTGGCAACTGTCCACTTGAATATCGTGGTGGAATGTAGGGCTGATAATTTTATTGTTGTTGTTGTTGTTGTTGTTGTTGTGGATAAACTGAACTAACATTACCATCAACTTGAACATTTGGGTTTGTCTGTACATAATCAAGATTATGTGAAAATTGTTTGTTTTGCCGTGGGTTGTGTTGTTTGTGGGTTGATTTTTTTGTAAAGCTTTGCTTTTCGTTGGCAACTTGTTCTTTGTGGAATACATCCTTGATAGTGTTTAACACAGACTGTTCAAGATTTATGATTGTAGTTTGATATGAAGACATTAGTTCAAGCTGTAAAATATTAACGCTTTCTTTTACACATTTGTGAACATATGATTTCAGAGAGTTATCTGAAGCGCAGTTCAGATTATTAGACTGTGTTTCAGTCAACTATTCACCCTCAAATAAATTTGCTAAATCGTCAGCATTTTTTTCAAGTCCAGATTCAATATTGAAATCACGAACTGAACCAATGGGATCTGGAATATTTGGGTTATTATTAAGTACCCTGTCTATTGATGAACCTTCCGAGTTCCTTGCAATAGGTGTGTGCTGTACCTTCTGCCTCGTTGCCATAGGTGAATTTATCGTTATACTATCATGTAAGCTTGAATCGAGATTTTTCCTACCCCGTCTTTCCCTAGAATTCTTGGGTTTGTCTTTAGGCAAGGCACCTTGTGACATTTTTACTAATTTACTTATTTCTTAATGACAGTAAACAAGCCGCAAATAAGAAAACAAAAAAAAAGATCAATATCTAAATAGGAGTACTCTCCATTCGAATAATAAAGTTTGTTTAGATTAAGCAAAAAAAATGAATTCAAAAACTAACTAAAAAAACGTATTATAATATAAAAATTATACTCGGCGAAAAAAAAAAAATATATTCATGTGACAATTCGGTGAGATTGCAATTAAAGTGGTGGAAATGATGCGTAAGAAATGCAAAAAGTGTGCTGTGTACTTAACTAATGCTAACTAAAGTGAGTTTTTGTTTGTTTGTGTTTTTTTTTTCCCACATGTCGCGGAATTAAAGCAAGAGAAGTATGCTTTGTTCTTTGCAAATAAAATATAAAATTATATAGGGTGTTGAAGATAATTATCGCGGAAGCACATATACTCTCACTTATATTGCTCCTCTGCAAATAAAACTCAAGACCTGTTAAAACTCAAAAAGAAACTCATCGACTAAACCAAAAACAATAACACTAAAGCTCTGATTAATATTCGATAAGAACTCTAATCGGCTTTAATGTTTACACAAAGTTACTCGCTCTGATTGGTACTCTTGAAAATCATACCTTCATATGTATGTACTCTAATCGGCTCGTTAACTAAAATTTAACCTTGATTGAAATTAGGATGGGAACATCCTAAGAACAGGCCTTGCTCGTTAGGCGCCAAAATTTGTAGTGAACCGTGGAATAAGATATTATCATTCCTTGGGTAGCAGCATCTGGCACTTTTCGCCCGGCTAGCTCAGTCGGTAGAGCATGAGACTCATAATCTCAGGGTCGTGGGTTCGAGCCCCACGCAGGGCGCCAAAATTTGTAGTGAACCGTGGAATAAGATATTATCATTCCTTGGGTAGCAGCATCTGGCACTTTTCTCCCTGCTAGCTCAAGCGTTCGAAGGGGGTATTGCTGCTACCAGTGCCTAGCTCACTCAAATAAAATTCATGCCAGATAATATAAAGAAAAAAACTAGAAGGAAACAAACAATTAACACACTAAAATAGTCCGCATTCATTACAATTATTCATCTGATGACATGATGGTAGCTCTTTGATAAGCTACTTAGCAGGCCCTTATCCTATAGTGACCTGAGCCACCTCCATGCATTGCTAGTGCCGAATTTAAAAGCAATGCCCCTTATTGCGCTGACAAAAAAAAAAACTTGTTATTCCCCCCCCCCCCCCCCCCTTATTGCATCTCTTAAAACTCCACTTCCACCCTTTATTGCTCTCTCACCTCTTGATTATTTACTCTACTCTCATAATTGAAAGATTATGATTTTGGAAAATAATTTGTGCTCTTTAATTCTCGTTTTTTTTTCTTTTTCTTATATATAATATTTAACGATTTTAGATTGAATGTGGAATGCATCTGAACATCATTCTCTAATTGTATCAACATACCAGATAGTTAAAGAGTGAATGTTCAAGAGAAAATAAAACAAAACAAAAAACATATGAAAAAATAGAATTTTTCGGTACTTACAAAGTATACTATTCACAGCATCCCGGGAACATGTGCGCACATCCTCCGTCGATCGGCTTTGATTGTATATACAAATTTAAATTATTGAAGTTTTGTTCACTATCGGATTTTAAAGTTAAATTAATGTATGACATCAAAAAATTTTTTGATGTTTCAAACTAAATAATTAATTTTAAATTGAATGTTTGACTGATTTTCAAATTAATAAAGAAAGCGAAATAAAAAAATAAAAATTAGACTTGACACGTCTTAAATTTTGTTTTGTTCTTTTTCCTTTACGTTTTCGACGATGACTTTGATGACTGTCGCGTTCATTAGCTGGCAAGTCTCGTAAGAAGTTCCAAGCTCCTGGCCACGTAAGCAATCAGATGACTGATGGAATTTGATAAAGCACGTTGCCTCCATTTTGGGTTTGGTCTAGTTCTCTGGGTGTATAAGCCACGTGTACTGGAAGCTCGATTAATCGAGCTTAGCTGATGGGTATATAGTACCGTTCTGAGCTATGAGATCTTTTGGTGGACGCAGATGGATGTTGGTGCTATTGCTGGTCTGTCTAGACAAAATTTTTGTTGGTTTCAGACCCAGCGATTTAGTACGGTAGTTGGAACAAGTATCTCACTACAAGTTGTACCTTCTGTTAAGTCAATTCTCAAAATCAATTTAGGCACCCGATCAGAAAATAAGGCCACGCAACAGAACTTGCACGCAGACGGGATATTAAATACTGCGTTCAGGTATGTTTGTGCTGTTTAGGAAAGACGAGTCTTGATTTTTTTTTTCTCTAACTAAATTTTAATTATGTAAATTTACTTACACGTGGCCAAGTTAAAAATCCGAGCTATTGAATATTCGGACAATTTTTTCTCGAATCTTGTCGATGCCTGGCCCTCGAGTTAGTTTTCTTTTTATTGTTAGATAACTTTTAAATTTCTAATAAAAATTATTTTGTTTTTTTATTTTTTTATTTTGTAAAAAAAAAGATAGTGAGAAAAAAATAAAATTTACAATTATCTACCGGTTTATTCACTCGTTGTATGTGAAGATGAAGAACAACTTAACTCGTGGGTCGATTGCAGCAAAAAGAAAGTTCGTTGTCATAGTCGAATAAAATTGGATATCGACAATTTTTTTTTCTCTCTTTTGGCTTATTCTTTATCTTCGAATTATTTATCTCGACACTTAGTGGGGTACTATCATTGTATATATATCTTGTATATATCTTTGTATCTTCCACGAACAATGCTTCCGCAATTAAACGAGGAGGGAAAAGTATAGAAAGTCTTTGCGATGCCCATAGCAAGGATTTTTTTCATCAAACCAGCCTGAATCTCTGATGTTGGTTATTCTTATGCATTCCAACGCCATTGTCTTCATTATATGTCTTTCTTGTGGGCGTTCTTTAAAAACTCTATTAAAAACTTTAAAGTGAAGTTTACAAACATTAAAAAATTCCTCAGTTGGTGCCTTCAGACTTCCAAAGTCACTGTTTTGAGAGTAATTTTTAGCAAAGATGAAAAATTCCGAAGGACATGTTATTTTTCCATCAGCTTTAAAAAAAATTTCGAACAACTTGAACAGTTGTTCCTTAAAAGCATTTTAAAAGCAAGATATCCAGTAAAATATCGCATTGCAGATGTTTCTAATGTTATTTCAGTTCTGATTTCCATATCACTTATGACTTTTTCATACAGAGTCTCATCGCATACTATTTCTTTACGAGGCCTAGGCCTGGTTGAGTTTGGGATGCGTCTAGCCTCAAAAATTCTACATCATCATCATCACAATTACTGTAAGGAGAAAAAGTAATAAGATTTGATGAAAGAATTTTTGACATCAAAACATTGAATTCGTAAACAGATGGATTTTTGTTATTCCCACCTTTGATGCGAATAATAGAAAATAAATTTTCTAATACGTCTTGATGAATTCTCTTTGTGAGTAAATATAATCCACGTTCTCATATAGGCCATTACTTATATCTTGATAAATCTACGAAGTAGAGACACAGAAAAGCACTGGCAACTGAGGCCATCGGCTTTAGACAATACAACAGAGAGAGACACACAGATAGAAAGAACAACAGAAGAAACACATGTCAACAGCACACAGTTGGTATTTGAACGGTCCCCCATCCAAGTACTAACCGCGCGCAATGATGCTTGATTTCGCTGATCGATGGGAAGCGATGCTTTCATCAAAGCCAAGGCCGTTGACAAGACAAAAATTGTTTCAACTCACTATAAGCTGGATTCCCTAGCTGAACTCCGCGCTTTAAAATATTTTTGTCATAATGTGAACCACTATCCATGCAGTCAAATGCATTATTTACTTTAAGTGTGAACTCTTTTGTTGCTATAGCTTCCTTCGAGCTTTCTTTTAAGCAATTAAGTTCAAAAGCAGTTTGAATAGATGCCGCAGTTGTCCTGCTAAATATTTGTGTTGCAAGGCGAACATGCATTTTTTGAAAGGCATTTGGTGCTATATGAGAACTTCCAAATTTCAAACATGTCTTAGCCACGTTGTCAATTTCTAAATTGTATATTTCTTTGAAAACATTTAAAGAAACCTTACCATCTGGAGTTTGTTAATCTGATTTCAGTAGAACATTACGAATTGATTTTAGTAAGTGAGGAAAATCATAAAAACAAAATATTTTTTCATCATTAAAAATTGTAAATGGTTTTTCTTCAGAAACACCTAATATTTGATAAGCTTTTCTATTATAAGGTCCTTGATCGCAGACTACAGCGCAAACCTTAAGACCAATATCTTGACAGATTTTCAAATTATTTCTTATAATTTCGCTTAGGTTAGCCCCATTTACGACGTTTGCTGACACAAAATAGTTTAAAACACTTTTCCAACTATCAAACAAACCATTTACCATGAAAACACATATCGACGGTTAACTATGAATACCTCCTAACATACATTTTTTGTGAAACTCACTTTTTGATGCAGTTTCGTTAATAATTTCCATCTGCTTCGCTGAATTTTTAAAATTTAAACTATTTCACATCATAGATATTCAAAACTGATAATTATGTATAAAATTTTATTATTATGCGTTTTTATTTTGAGACTATAATCAGTTTTTTTGTGTCCCTTTAAAGTTTACAAATGCGACATAAGAGGTATTCATAGTTAACCGTCGATATTTCATTGGCAAAAATTCTCTTTCTTTTTGCTCCTAGGTCTTCGAAACCATCTATTACTATTAAATCATTTATAATATTATATGTGAGGTTTTGACGAATCCTAATCTCATCAAATATCAACACAACAAAACGTTCTCGCTGGTTTAATAAAGCGAACTTTGATTTTAGATACAAATGGGCATTGTTTACATATAGGCGCTTTGCGATCTATAAAATATATTTTGGGAAATTTTTTTTTCGTTGTTGTTATATTTTGCAGATTTCGACAACCCCATCAACATATCGCAAAATATTTTTGAATGGTCGGAAATATGTAGCCCTTGGATTTGAGACGATAAAGATAATCTCCCTTTTTTTGAATCTTTTAAAGCAGTATGCGCTCTCTTTTTTTTATAATGCTTTATTTTTAAGTTTTTTATTTGAATTTTTAAACTTAATAATTTTTTCTAAATTTAAGTCTGAACCAAATTCAGAATTTAAATTTAAAGAAGGAACAGCATTCTTCTTCTTAAGATATTTTCTTCCCACAAACTCGGGACAAAAATGGTCTCCACAAACAAAGTATTTGCCCTCATTTCTGAATCCACATGCCTACCTCCACAAATTATTCAAAATTTCATTTTTTTCCCTAGAAGGGCACTTAAAAATTTTCAAATTAGGGTAATCTCTTTTCGTTTTCATACAAACGGAACAAGAAACCCCAGATAATCTCTTATCACCCATTGCTATTAAAAAAAACGTTGACAAATAAAATCGCTGAAAAAAGGACCACTGACTTTAAAATTAACAAAGCAAAATGTATTGCTCAATCATAATATATCTACATAAATGAACATCCAAATCGTTCGAAAGTCGACGACGAATGAAGTAAATTAAATAACTTCAAAATAAAAAGAAGAAGCCACACACAAACACCGATCGCACAACCCAAAAAAATATAGATAATGTATATGTACCTACGCACGACCAAACAAATCCAACAACACACCAGGCACAGACACCACACCAGACGAGCCATCCCCATCCCCATACCTACCAGTCAATCGCTCGCTTAACCGATTAGATTGAGAAGCGAAGAAAAAGAAAGCGTTGGTTGCTGCAAAATTATATAGACAAAAAAACTACCTGCACAGCAAATTGTGTGGTGGAACGTAGAAGCGACAAAAAGAACTCAAAAGGGTTGCATTGGCAAACGAACACGTTTGTTCAACGTCTGTTGAATATGGTTGCGAGGTTTGACTTCAACAAATCGCTTTAATAGGGGATAAAAAATATGATCATTTTTATTTGCACTGGATGCGATATCTATGTAACTCTATTATCTGTGGTATTAGACATGGTGTAAAGCAAGCGCTGCGTTAGCTTAGCGCAATGCCTTAAAGCAGCAGCTGCGTTACGTGCGCTGATACATCAGTTTGTAACTCAGTGACGCAGTGACGCAATAGCGCAGTTCATCAACTCCATGATCGAATAGCGCTTTTGACAAGCGCAGCGCTGCGCTGCACAGACAAAAACCATTTAGGCAGATACAAAAAGCGCTGACTTCCTTGTAACGCTCCAATTGTTGCGACAACAATAGAATAACACTACACACAGCATAATTCGAATTAACAAATAGAACAACAAACAAAACAACATAAACAACACGAAACCATTTACAAAATAGCACGACCAACACCCAACAGCAACACCTCCAACAGATATACAGGAATCAACCTGTGGCAATATCAAATTATTCATATTTCCTTACATTACATTTTTTGTATATTTGTAAAGGGTTTTCCAATAAGAGGTGTTATTTTGATATTCAAAGAAAAATGGCATTTTTGGAGATAAATGATCGGATGTTTATTTCATTATAAAGAGGAAGGTATGCCGTTAATAATGGAACACAACATCAGCCAAATGGCCGCCAAGACCACGCTTACAGGACCATATCCTTTTCATGAAATTTTCCATAACCAAATCGCAAAGTGGCTGCCCTATGTCCTCGATAGCCTCACGAATTTCATCTTTGAGGTCTTGAATCGACGCTCGGCTGTTGGCGTAGACCTTATCTTTCACGTGGCCCCAAAGGAAGAAGTCGCAAGGTGTTAAATCACAAGATCTCGGTGGCCAATTGTGATCAGCTCTTCGAGAGATAACACGGTCCGGAAACTTTTCCCGTAAAAGATCGATGGTTTCATTGCTTGTGTGGCACGTAGCGCCGTCTTGTTGAAAGTAAACGTTGTCCAGATCAATACCATCCAATTCAGGCCATAAAAAATCATTAATCATCTCTCGATAGCGCAATCCATTGACCGTAACTGTTGCTGCAGCCTCATTTTCGAAAAAGTAAGGTCCAATGACCCCACGGGACCATAAACCGCACCAAACAGTCACGCGTTGCGGATGGCGAGGCTTTTCAACAATAACTCTTGGGTTTTCCGAGCCCCAGATGCGACAGTTTTGCTTGTTGACGTAGCCTCCGAGGTGGAAATGGGCCTCATTAGTCAAGATGATTTTTCGATGAAATTCCGGTTTTTTTTTTTTTTTTTCACCATTTTTATAGTGAATTTTAATAATTTCAATGCGTTGTTGAAGCGTGTATCGTTCCATTTTTATTAATAGCGTAGTTTCTACTTGTCAAATGTCAAAAAATGACAGCTTCAAAAGGAGGAGATTAGTCTTGTAAGTCATCTCATTAAATAAACATCATCTTAGCTCTAATATAACTTCTTTTATTAAGCAAGTACTGTGTACTGCAAGAATTGTGCGGTTATATGTATAGTATTGATGATCATTAACTATAACCCAAACAAAAAATAGAAGAACCCGTATCAAAGATCATGTGATATGATCACGCCATGTGTGAAACAGTTTGCAAGTCAGCATATATTTGTATTAACTGCGAAAAAATTAAGAAAACGATAAAATGACAACAGACAATAAAACTTTACCTAGCATTGCTAATAAAATGAGTGTTGGAAATTTCCGTGGAAATATTGATCCATTTATAATCGATAAAGACGATTTTGAACAATATGAAGATCGATTAAAGCATATTTTTGTGTTGAATGCTATTGGCGAATCTGTGGCACAGGAGAAGCAAAAAGTGTCAATATTTGTGTCTTTTGTGGGAGCTGATTTATATAAAATCCTCCGGACATTGATTGCCCCAAAATCAGAATGGGATTTCTCCTATGACGAGCTTATTAAGATAATGAAGCAGTACTTTAAACCAAAACTGAACGTGAGAGCCGAGCGTTTCAAATTCATGTCTCGGAGACTAAAAGATGGTGAAACTTTACAAGAATTTGTTGTGGAGCTGAAGTCTATTGCCGAAAACTGTGAATATGGTCCCTTTTTGGATCAGGCACTGTCTGACAAGTTCATTTGGTCTCAAGGAAGTGCCGATATCCAGCGAAAACTTCTCAATGAACCATTAAATAAAACATTTAATGAAATATTTGAGTCTGCACAAACAATGGAATCAACTCAGAAGGATGTGAAAGATATTCAGTCGACTCTTCCGTCTATGAATATACATGGTGACCAGAATTGGATTGGGAGAAGCAAATTTAGAATGGGAAATTCTAACCATCAACGCATCGCCTCGAGAAGCAAAGCAAAATCGCATAAACTACTCTCCATAATCATCCAGCAAAATGTCAACACAAATGAATGAAAAACATGAAAATGTACTAGATCAACCACTATTGAATATGGAGCACAGGGTGATAAGTAATATGAATGAATTAAAAAATTATGAATTATCCAACAACTTAAAATTTTCGTGCCTATATCTCAATATAAGATCTTTTAGAAAAAATTGGAATATATTCTTATCGCAACTAAATAATTTAATAAATGATATTAAAATTATAATACTAGTAGAAATAAATATAAAAGATTATGAAAATATTTTTTATCAACTTAATGGGTTTGAGGCGGAGTTTCTTAACAGACCATTATTAAGAGGAGGAGGAGTAGCAGTTTTTGTAAAAAATGGTTATTCCATAGAAAGAACTGCTGTAAAAACCAGTTTTTATGAAAACATACAGCTAGAACTTAAAAACAATGCAGATGAATTTTCAATAATTGCAGTGTATCGCCCACCGGGATTCAATATACCTAATTTCATTGACGAACTAGAAAAACAAATTGATGGAATCGATAAAAGAAAAAAGCTTATTATAATAGGAGATATGAACATTGATTTAAATAACCGAAGCAATAATTTAGTCAATAATTACACGAGTATGTATGCATCACGGGGGCTATCGAATGTGATTAAAACAGATACAAGAGTAGATCTTAAAAAAGGAAGTAAAACGAGAATAGATCACTGCCTAGTTCGTATAAAAAATGAAAAAATTTACGCTTTGTCGTTGAAACTGATATATCAGATCATTATACATTGTTTTGTGGGATTTCCAGTGATGAAGTTGGTAAGACAAAAAAACAAACCGAAAGCATTTTTATTAACGATAACTTGGTCAATTCATATATTCAAAATACTGACTGGAATAATCTAATGGAGAACTATACTAATATGAAAGATCTATACAGACAATTTGACAACATCTTCAAAACGATATACATAAACTCCACTCAGAAAAAAATAAAAAAAAATAGAAATACTGCAAATCCATGGGTAAATCCAGAAATACGTGAAATGTGCAAACAAAGGGATGTTTTATACAAACGATGGAAAAGTAATTCAAGATGCATAAGATATGAAACTGAATACAAAAACTATCGAAATTTCGTTAATAAAAAAATTGAGAGAACCAAAATGCACTTTTACCGAAACAGATTTTTAGAGTATCGATTAGACACGAAAAAAACCTGGAACTTAATAAATGAAATACTAGGAAGGAAACAACAAAACTTAGATGGAGTGATCGAAAGAAATTTTGGTAGTGAAGTCAATCCCAGTGTGCTTACCCACATTTTTGCTGGAAGTTTTATAAAGGAAGTCAAAAACGTTGTCCACAATTGCAACATACAAACTTATCATACTGAGGTTACGAGCTCCATACAATCAATATATATATCACCCGTTACAAGGGAAGATATTTTTAACATCTTACTGAAATTAAAGCTAAATAAATCATCAGGAGCGGACGGAATACGAGCAAAAGATCTTCAATCAAATGCAGAAATACTCTCACCAATAGTTGAACGTATAGTTAACTTAAGCTTGGAGCAGTCATGTGTACCAGATGAACTTAAAGTGGCAATAGTACGGCCAATATACAAGGCTGGCATCAAAACTGACGTATTGAACTATAGACCCATCTCTATACTTCCGATAGTTGACAAAATAATAGAACAGGTAATGGCGCAACAACTTCAAAGCTATATTGAAAAATACAATATAATACACAAAAATCAATATGGATTTACAAGAAACAAAAACACCAGCAAACTTCTTGCAGAATTTGCAAACCTAATTAACACTAATCTTAATAAAAACTACCATAATCTTGTTATCTTCATTGATTTCAAAAAGGCCTTCGACACACTACGGTACGAAAAACTTTTCGAAATGCTTGAAAAAATAGGAATTCGAGGAAATAATCTAAATTGGTTCAAAAGCTACTTAACGAACAGAAAAATAAAAGTAAAGATATCCAATTCAGTAAGCAATGAACAAAGTCTTGAGTATGGAGTTCCGCAAGGATCCATTCTGGGGCCTCTACTTTATATTATTTACGCAAACCAAATTCTTAGCGTGTTACAGAATAGCACCGGCTTTGCTTTCGCGGATGACACTGCGATCGTAGTCAGCCATAGAGACCTATCAATAGCTACCAGCAGAATGCAAGAGGAATTCGATTCAGTGATAAGATGGTGTCATGATTTTGGACTTATAATAAATATTAAAAAAACAAAACTAATGCATATTAGGCCTTCGCATATATTGAAAATCAAGATAAACATAAAATTCCACAACACAGCATGCCTACATGAAAATAATAATCAAGAAATACTGAACCACGAAGACAATTACCAAGACATAATTGAAACGGTTCAGCACTTTAAGTATTTAGGTGTTCACCTCGATTGTTTTTTCAAATGGGATCTACACATATCTCAACTCGGCAAAAGACTTAAAAAATCAGTATACGTTCTTCACCATTTAAGTGTCAATACTAATTATCATGTATTAAGGCAGGTTTATTTTTCGCTAGTAGAGTCAATATTAAGGTATGGCATACTACGAGTAGCTTGGGGCAATACCACACCAACCTACTTGCAAGAACTACAAAAAATTCAAAATCGTATTGTAAAAATTTTAATAAATGTCAAAAACGGAATCAATTCGAGACCATATACTGATCATCATTCAATATTCAAACAGCTTGGAATTCTCAATATAAAACAACTATTCGAACTAAATATTCTTGAAGAATACTACAACGATCAGCTCTACAAACGACCAATAGATCATCAACTAAACACAAGAAGAAGAGCGCACGGATTCTTACAAACAACAAGATTTAAAAACTCATACGGGAGACAGCAACTATCCGTTATAATTCCACATGTCTTTAATGAACTACCCAGAAAACTACTCAATATATATTCTGAAGGCTTGAGGAAAAAACTATTAAGAAAGCATCTGTTACACTTTCGCTAAATATAAAAAAAGAAAAAAAAAATGACATGTTCACTCTTTTAAGAAATTATAATTAATTAATTTAAACAACCTTCTGCAGAAAAGCCTTTCTGGCTTCGCAGATTTTTCTATGTAAATAAAAATAAATAAATAAATAAATAAACTAAACTAAACTAAACTAAACTAAGAAACCACGATCAAGATGGTAATCGTGCATCATCACGACCAAGAAGGTCCAACGAGAAAGTCACGTGCTTTCGATGTCAAAAAGAAGGGCATTACGCATATGACTGTGGTAACAATAGAGTAAGGCATTTAAATACTAACAATAGATATAGAAATAAAAATTATAAAAAAGTCAATCACGTTGATAGTGAACAACAAATGTTATCGAATTTAACTTTAGGTAATGTTACAATAAATTCCTTAAGTTCCGAATATTTAGAACCACTTATTATTTCATTAAAAGTAAACAATATTAATATAAATATGGAGGTTGATTCTGGTGCCTGTCTTTCTATACTCTCTGAACGCATGTACTTAAAGTTGTTTAAAAATTGCAGATTAAAGCCATTTGATAAAACTCTTAATGTCATTACAGGTGAAAATGTTGTTGTTGTTGGAGCTGTTGAGGTTGCTGTAAATGGTTTGTTTGATGATAAAATATACTGCCTGGATTTGGTTGTGGTTAGAACCGAGAAGGATTTTACTCCTCTTTTGGGAAGAAATTGGCTAAACACCCTTTTTACAGAATGGAGGAATCATTTTAAGGTAAATAGCATTAGTCCATCTCGTGATGAGGTCAAAAACGAAATTTTGAAAGCTTTTCCACAAGTTTTCGATAACAATTATTATGGAATAATTAGGGATCACGTTGCAGAGATTGTGCTTGATGTTGATGCATCACCTATTTTTCATAAACCATATACGGTTCCATATGGATTGCGTGAAAAGGTTGAGAAAGAGCTGGGAAGGCTTGTGGAAGTAGGCATCTTGAAACCAGTTAGGTTCAGCGAGTGGGCCACACCAATTGTGGTTGTGGAAAAAAAAGATGGAACCATACGAATCTGTATGGATTGTAAGTCGACCATAAACAGGTATGTTAGGGCTGATCATTACCCGATTCCGCGAATCGACGACATTTTGTCTAGTTTTGGAGGTTGTTCCTTCTTTTGCATACTTGATTTAGCTGGGGCGTTCCAGCAAGTTGCACTATCAGAGCAGTCGCAAAAGTATGTTACAATCAACACTGATAAGGGTTTGTTTCAATACACTAGGCTTCCATTTGGAATTAAAAGTGCACCCTCCATTTTTCAGTGTGTGATAGATGACATTTTAAAAGGTCTACAATTTGTGAGAGGGTATATCGATGACATCATCATAGGTGGTAGCACACTAGATGATTGTAAGGCAAATCTGATTGAGGTTTTGCGAAGGTTCAATCAGTTAAACGTTAAAGTGCGTATCGACAAGTGTCAATTTTTTAAATCATCGGTCGAGTATCTGGGCCATGAGATTAATGGCGATGGAATTCATCCAAAGGCTAATATGATGAAGGCAATAGTAAACGCTCCTGCTCCCGTTGATGTTTCTTCGTTAAAAGCATACTTGGGTTTGTTAAATTTTTATAATAAATTCATTCCGAATCTTTCTGCTCGATTAGCACCCTTGTATGAACTCTTGAAGAAAGAGAAAAAATTATTTTTAAAAAATTAAGAAAACGATAAAATGACAACAGACAATAAAACTTTACCTAGCATTGCTAATAAAATGAGTGTTGGAAATTTCCGTGGAAATATTGATCCATTTATAATCGATAAAGACGATTTTGAACAATATGCAGATCGATTAAAGCATATTTTTGTGTTGAATGCTATTGGCGAATCTGTTGCAGAGGAGAAGCAAAAAGTTTCAATATTTGTGTCTTTTGTGGGAGCTGATTTATATAAAATCCTCCGGACATTGATTGCCCCAAAATCAGAATGGGATTTCTCCTATGACGAGCTTATTAAGATAATGAAGCAGTACTTTAAACCAAAACTGAACGTGAGAGCCGAGCGTTTCAAATTCATGTCTCGGAGACTAAAAGATGGTGAAACTTTACAAGAATTTGTTGTGGAGCTGAAGTCTATTGCCGAAAACTGTGAATATGGTCCCTTTTTGGATCAGGCACTGTCTGACAAGTTCATTTGGTCTCAAGGAAGTGCCGATATCCAGCGAAAACTTCTCAATGAACCATTAAATAAAACATTTAATGAAATATTTGAGTCTGCACAAACAATGGAATCAACTCAGAAGGATGTGAAAGATATTCAGTCGACTCTTCCGTCTATGAATATACATGGTGACCAGAATTGGATTGGGAGAAGCAAATTTAGAATGGGAAATTCTAACCATCAACGCATCGCCTCGAGAAGCAAAGCAAGAAACCACGATCAAGATGGTAATCGTGCATCATCACGACCAAGAAGGTCCAACGAGAAAGTCACGTGCTTTCGATGTCAAAAAGAAGGGCATTACGCATATGACTGTGGTAACAATAGAGTAAGGCATTTAAATACTAACAATAGATATAGAAATAAAAATTATAAAAAAGTCAATCACGTTGATAGTGAACAACAAATGTTATCGAATTTAACTTTAGGTAATGTTACAATAAATTCCTTAAGTTCCGAATATTTAGAACCACTTATTATTTCATTAAAAGTAAACAATATTAATATAAATATGGAGGTTGATTCTGGTGCCTGTCTTTCTATACTCTCTGAACGCATGTACTTGAAGTTGTTTAAAAATTGCAGATTAAAGCCATTTGATAAAACTCTTAATGTCATTACAGGTGAAAATGTTGTTGTTGTTGGAGCTGTTGAGGTTGCTGTAAATGGTTTGTTTGATGATAAAATATACTGCCTGGATTTGGTTGTGGTTAGAACCGAGAAGGATTTTACTCCTCTTTTGGGAAGAAATTGGCTAAACACCCTTTTTACAGAATGGAGGAATCATTTTAAGGTAAATAGCATTAGTCCATCTCGTGATGAGGTCAAAAACGAAATTTTGAAAGCTTTTCCACAAGTTTTCGATAACAATTATTATGGAATAATTAGGGATCACGTTGCAGAGATTGTGCTTGATGTTGATGCATCACCTATTTTTCATAAACCATATACGGTTCCATATGGATTGCGTGAAAAGGTTGAGAAAGAGCTGGGAAGGCTTGTGGAAGTAGGCATCTTGAAACCAGTTAGGTTCAGCGAGTGGGCCACACCAATTGTGGTTGTGGAAAAAAAAGATGGAACCATACGAATCTGTATGGATTGTAAGTCGACCATAAACAGGTATGTTAGGGCTGATCATTACCCGATTCCGCGAATCGACGACATTTTGTCTAGTTTTGGAGGTTGTTCCTTCTTTTGCATACTTGATTTAGCTGGGGCGTTCCAGCAAGTTGCACTATCAGAGCAGTCGCAAAAGTATGTTACAATCAACACTGATAAGGGTTTGTTTCAATACACTAGGCTTCCATTTGGAATTAAAAGTGCACCCTCCATTTTTCAGTGTGTGATAGATGACATTTTAAAAGGTCTAAAATTTGTGAGAGGGTATATCGATGACATCATCATAGGTGGTAGCACACTAGATGATTGTAAGGCAAATCTGATTGAGGTTTTGCGAAGGTTCAATCAGTTAAACGTTAAAGTGCGTATCGACAAGTGTCAATTTTTTAAATCATCGGTCGAGTATCTGGGCCATGAGATTAATGGCGATGGAATTCATCCAAAGGCTAATATGATGAAGGCAATAGTAAACGCTCCTGCTCCCGTTGATGTTTCTTCGTTAAAAGCATACTTGGGTTTGTTAAATTTTTATAATAAATTCATTCCGAATCTTTCTACTCGATTAGCACCCTTGTATGAACTCTTGAAGAAAGAGAAATCTTTTGATTGGAATCAAGATTGCGAAAAGGTTTTTAACGAGAGTAAATTTTGGTTGTATGATAATAATATGTTAGTACACTACTCCCCAGATAAAGCTCTCGGTATTGTTTGTGACGCCAGCTCATATGGTGTTGGTGGGGTATTATTTCACATAGAGAAAAATGGTGAAGAACGCCCTATAATGTTCGTGTCTAGCACTTTATCAAATACTGAGAAAAATTATTCTCAAATAGAGCGTGAAGCTCTCGCGGTGATTTTCAGTGTGAAACGTTTTCACAAATATATATACGGGCGTAAAATTAGAATTTATAGTGACCATAAGCCCCTTGAGAACATTTTTGGTGACAAAAAGAATGATGCCATAGCTGCCGCAAGATTGCAACGATGGGCTCTGATACTATCACAGTACGGTTATAAGATAATTTATAGAAAAGGAAGCGCTATGAATAACGCTGATGCTTTATCACGTTTGCCCGTGAGCGAGCCAACTGATGTGTCTAGTTGCATGATAAATTTTTTTAATATAGCGGGTAATTTACCCTTGAATGAAAATGACATTGCAACGGAAACATCGAAAGACGATACTTTGAGCAAAGTTATTTCTTTTATGAGTTCAGAATGGCCAACTTATTTTGAAAACAAGTTGTTGCAAAAACTAAGTAGTAGAAAATTAGAATTTTCTATTTCGGATGAGGAATGTTTATTGTTAGGTTGTCGAGTAGTTATTCCAAATTCATTGAAAGGAAAAATGCTAGAACTCTTACATGAAGGACACTTGGGTGTTGTCCGCATGAAAGAGCTCTCCCGAGGTACAATGTGGTGGTTAAATTTAGATCGTGACATTGAGCACTATGTCCGAACGTGTGATGCGTGTCAGCAGGAAAGTAAAAGACCTGGATTTGTTCCGTTGTCATCTTGGCCAGTTACTTCATTTCCTTTCGAGAGAATACATATAGATTTTCTATATTTTAAAAACAAAACATTTTTACTAATGGTAGACACTTTTTCGCGATGGATTGATGTCCATATTATGAACAAAACAACAGCAGTTAATGTGATATCAGTGTTTAGAAAAGTTTTTTGTATTTTTGGCTTACCGAAGGAAATCGTATCTGACAATGGTCCACCATTTTCGTCAGTGGAACTGCAAAATTTTTGTAAGGCAAACAACATTATTTTGACTAAGACTCCACCATATAACCCTCAATCAAACGGCAGTGCTGAGAGAGCAGTTCAAACTTTGAAATCAAGTTTAAAAAAATATTTTCATGATCATAAGATCAAAAATTTACCTATAGAGAACAATGTTGAAATTTTTTTATTTAAATACCGAAATGTTCCTTCAACTACAACAAATAATACACCAGCTAATTTAATTTTTAGATATAATCCGCGAACTATTTTAGATGCTATCAAACCAATAAGTAGCCAAGTAAGCAAAGAACCGTTAATTAAAAATAATAGAACCGAGTCTAACGAAAACCAAAACCAAAAATTAATTAAATATATAAGTAAGAAGCAACAAAAACAACAACAACAGAAACAACAACAACAGAAACACAAAGTAACTCAGATCAAAAATAATGAATTCAGTAAAAATCAAACCGTTTGGTATCGATGTAGTTATAACAACTTTGTGCGATGGACACCAGCAATTATATATGACAAAATTTCAAAAGTTGTATATCTCGTAAGATTAAATGGTACTATTCGAAAAGCTCATGGTCACCAGTTGAGAACAAGAGTTTTAAGAGAGGTAACATTTGATTCTAGTAGAAATCAGACTTATAATAATTCAGAAACTGATTTCCTAAATCCACAATTAAAAAGAGAGGAAAGCTCGGTATATGAATATAATGCAGAGGATAATAGAAAGGACAGTAATCCGAATACACCTATAGCTTTGAGTAAAAGCGTAAGAACCGGAAAAAAAACCATAAGGTATCCTAACATTTAAGTTTGAATACTGCTGAATATTTGGAAGTTATGAAGTTGATTAAATTATATACAAATTAATAGAATGAGAATAATGTATTTGAAGTAAATTTAAAATTATAGTGGAGATATGTTAAAGTAAGAAATAATAAACAAAATAAGAAGTTATTTGAAATAAAAAGAAATATTTAAATTATTTTTAATATAATTATTATTTTAAAAGAATTTAAATTTATTTATAAAATACATTACATTACATTACATTTTACACTACACCGTAGATAAATCTACGAAGTAGAGACACAGAAAAGCACTGGCAACTGAGGCCATCGGCTTTAGACAATACGACAGAGAGAGAGACACACAAAGAAAGAACAACAGAAGAAACACATGTCAACAGCACACGGTTGGTATTTGAACGGTCCCCCATCCAAGTACTAACCGCGCGCAATGATGCTTGATTTCGCTGATCGATGGGAAGCGATGCTTTCATCAAAGCCACGGCCGTTGACATTTATAAAATAATAAAGATCCTTTTAAATATTCTAATCTTATAACATCTGAATTTAAATATTATACAAACATTGTAACTAAGTAAATAAGAAACTTAAGGAGAAAGGAGTGTTATGTCTATATATATTATATTGTGCTATATGCATAACCCCTAGGTCCTAACTATAAGTAGAATCACAAGAATACATGTAATAGGTTAAGTATGTAATTATGTTAAGATTAGTCTTGTAAGTCATCTCATTAAATAAACATCATCTTAGCTCTAATATAACTTCTTTTATTAAGCAAGTACTGTGAATGTACATGACAATAAACAATAATGCTGATATGGCGATATGCTAGAGCAAGGTGTGAAGTGATTGGGGTTCAATTGTCGAAGGCCGTGAAATTAAGAAATTAATAGTTGAACATTGAACACTAATTTTTGTATAAAAGACAAATGAAAATCCTAAATAAATGAAGTCACTTCTCAATCGCCAACCAGTGTGTTTAATTTCCAAGAGCAACTCGCTCGATTTAAAACATACATACTTTTAATTCAAGATTGTTCCCTTTTAAAGAGCTACCCGCTTAGATTGGAAATATCTTCATTATTCTCTGCTTGCTCTATAATATAGCGTTCTCGCTTATAGAGGTAAACGACGGCGTAATAGCCAACGTTTTGAGTACGAGACGAACCTAAACAATTAGTGAATTGTCGACTTATCACCCATATTTTTCACATTTTTGACAGAATTCAATAAAATTCCATGATGTGGTATATGGTATTTTTGCTTTTTAAGGAAAAAAATGTTTGTATTGCAGAAGACTTATTGCAGCTTGTGGGTAACGTAGAAAAATATTTTATATACCGAAATAACCGCTGATTGTTCAAAAAAATAATAAAATTTTAATTTTTAAAATCGGTTAGAAAATGTGGGCAGAATTGTCAATTCTGTCTAGGATTTCTTTTTTGATTTAACCAAGCCTCTTAACCATTTAAGTTGTATGACAACCTAAAATTTTTTTTTTATTATTCATATTAGAGATATTTTAACCTATCCATGTACACCTCAATCTTATAGATGGAAGAATTATTTCTCTAGTTATAGTCAATAGAGTGCAGCAAAATCGAACATTTTGAAAATTTTCTTGCATTTATCTATTATTTATTTAATTTACTATTTAATTTTTATTGAAAATTTGAGAAAAGTCACCCTAATAACCTATGACGCATTTGTAGAATAGCATTATTGCAATTAATTTGCATCTTTATTTTTTTTAAATTGTAAAATTTTGCATCAACATTTGAATTTAGAGTTCTTAAAATCGAAACGAAAGGAGCTCCTTGCACGCTTTTAGTAAGAAAAGCTTTGTCCCTCCTCAAAAATTTTTAGACCAGTATTTAGGAAAACATTCCATCTTTCATTTAAGATATTAATCTTGAAGATTGAACTATCAGAACCAAAGATATAAGTACAAACGTCTGCACACCTCAAACGAAATTTTTTTTTTTTTTTGAAAAGACACCCCCATTCTTACTCAGACTGTTTGGTCGACGATGAACAACTTGTGTGCGCTTGTGCGCTACGAAGTTTGTATGATGTTGATGAGTTAACAAAATACAGCTGCGTTGCGCTGCGCTGTTTTGCTTCAAATGAGTTAAAACAAAAATTTCGTTATGGCGCAAACTGCGTTATGGCGCAAACTGCGTTAACGCATTTCGCTGATACAGTGAAGTGCGCTTGAGTTAGTGTATCAACGCACAAATTTTTACTGCGTTTCCCATGTGTAGTTCGTATAATATCATTAATGCAACACGAAGAAAAAGAGTGCAAGTGATTCCATAAGTGTACCTAACAATAGAGTTATAATAAGTTCTAGGTTCGACTTTTGGTCGAAATCTGCAAAACTAAATCCGGGATATAATAATACGTGAAGTTATAACTTGTTGTACTTTTGCGATCATATGAGTTATACGAAAACATAAGGACACCAGCAACACTCAATTGGTACCTACGTTAACTATACTACATAATTATAACCAAAACGCTTTCAGAGGGTGCTATGTGCTACTCATCTGTAACTGTAATCTGTAACACAAACAAACGAAATGAGTGAGTTTTTTCAACACACTCCGACCTTGGAGCCATCAATAACTCGAAACTCATAAGCTGAAGCATTTTTGTTGTTACCACCTTTACTCAGAATAATAGAAAATAAATTTTCTAAGATATCTTGATGCATTCTTTTTGTCAGTAAATAATCAATATTCTCATACAAGCCACTACTTAGGCGCCAGTTATAGCTATCATTGAAAACCATCACTGAAAATTTAGTTTTCACTTTTTGGGGTAGTTAAACTATGAATATTGAGAATGTTTGGTATACAAATGAAGCTAATCAATTATATATTCTACTTTTGCAAATAAAAATTAACAAATATGTTAAATATTTCTCAAAAAACTAGTTTTAATTTTTCAATGATGAAAATCGTTTTCAATGAACAGCTGATTTTCGTTCCAACAAAGTGAAACACAATCGTTCCAATGATTTGTGTTCGATTCTCTTTCTATTCTCATGTGTCAGTTTTTTTTCAATAATCAACTCTAGCCTCAAAAAATTATTCAGGTTTGTCTTTGTAATTTATAGTGATGGGTAGAATACGAATTTAAAATAAGTTTGTGTGAGGTACTCATTTTTCGAAATGATGTGGTATTTTGTCTCACCTTAAATGTCCCATAGGACATACCTATTTTAATGGGCATTTTCAACAAAAAAAAATTCAATTTTTCAATGACGTCTCTGCAATTTTAATGATCATGAAATTTGAATAAAACATACAAAGTTATATACATATGTATGTACCTAGATACGTACACATGTAGGTATACAAAAACATATTTATTATTCTCTTTTCATATTCTTCTTCTCAGGCGATATGCAAGACACGACAAACGAGAGGCGACTGAAATTGGAAAACCGCCCATTACGAAATAGACAAACACTAGCACAAAAGACTCTTAGAAAATAAAACATTCTTTTATAAAAAAAATATTTAAAATGAATTCTATTAAGTAATGTCAAATTAAAAAACTAAATACAAACATGAGGTTCAAAGCCTAATGGCCAAACCACAATCTCGCGTTTGGTCGGTCGGGCTTTGACATTTTGAATAAAAACAATAGACTCTTATGAGGCAATCTGAAATGTTACCTCCGGCGTTGCGACCGCTTTATATGGTAATATCGTAAACGTCAGACCAACGCCAGGCCAAAGCAAAAGTAGATCTATTTTCTATTCGGTCGGGCGTTTGACAGTTCATTGTCGGCCGTATTTTGTATTTGTTTTGAAAGTTGAAAATTGAAGTGAAATAAGAAGTAAGTAATTGAAGTTCTTTTTTGTCTGGGAACTCCTTGCGAAAAATACCTTTAAAAAAATTAATTTTTATTGCAAAGAAAAATAATTTCAGTGGCAGATACTACTTACATAAGGGTGAGAAATAATCTACACCTAGGAGAAATTGGTTTTCTCCAAGAATGCTTTTCTAGTTCTGGCTCAATAAAAGTTCTCAACAAATCGAATGTCGCCGGTTTCATTCGGGTTATTTTAAAAAAATGTTCTGGATTATGCTTTTGCATTGCATCATAATTAAGAGCAAAGAATCCATCAGTGTCTAAATTGAGCTCCCGAACCCATCGCTGCCTTTCTACTCTTTTTTCGTCGTTTTTAAATGCCTCATACCCAGCATAGCTCACAACACCGAACAAGGAAAAGTCAAGGAGGTCTTCAAGATCATGCATATCGGCCATATCCATCTCTTGTTTAAGAAAATAGCTTTACAAATTAACTATTTTAAATGCCCAAAATTTAAAATACGCAATATTATATACTTTGTAAATTAATAAACAGTAACAAAATTCATTGGAATATAACAATTAAGTAGGTACTTACCAAAGATGTCATGGAAATGTCAGTCAACGCTCGAGGTTTGAAGCTAAATTTCGTTTTACAAATGCTACGGTCGCGCTTTTTGACACACAAAATCGTATATACGATCAAACGCCTATTTAACGCTGGACCGACGAACGCGAGATTGTGATTTGGCTAAAAAGGCTAGTCGCGCACTGGCAACTGTGATCGAAATCAAATAGTTTAATCACCGGTTGAAAGAGAACCGCGCACTGGCAACTTTTTACTCACGCTTGCACTCTTTTCTCTCTTGCACTTATAAAAAACAGCTCAACTGTTGCGAGGCAATCGTTTAGTGTGTGTTTTAAAAAAGACAAACTTTTTAGTTTCGAGAATCGAGTTGCTCTAAGTGCGCGGTGTCCCATACAGGCCCATATGTTTCATTTTAGCAACCAAACAGTTGCGAAAGTAAAAATTGAATGTGCGCGCCTAGCCTAATAAGGCCGGCAATTCACGACACAAAATAACTGCGCAAACTGACATTTCACTCAAGTGAAACTTGAGCAAAAATATCAAAACTGTTTTGATTTGTACACAGTTAACTGCACAAATCGCACAAACAACCCCATTCACAACACAACTAAACTAAACTGGGGTTTGCGCAATTATTTTGTGTCGTAAATTGCCGGCCTAAGCAGTGAGCAGTGAGCTACATTCAAAATGTCGGTATTCATATATCTTATAGAGTAATTCTATGGGAGTCGGTTTATGGAAAGCAAAGCAGCGAGTAGGAGACTATATACTAAATTGGACTAAACGCTAATCACTAAACGCACCCGAACCCCAAAGAAATGATTTTTTTTTTATAGCTCATATCTATATATTATTATATAAAAGCGAAACCATTTAAAAGTTTGTGACGCACGATCTCAGAAAGTACTCAACCGATTTATTTGAAATAAATTTTATTATTTTCTATATTGTTATAAGAGTGTTTATGGCTATAATTTTTTTCATTAATAATTTGTCAAACTTAAATATTATTAATGTTACATTTTTTGTCCATTTTTTGTTTATTAGTTGACTTATACAACCACTCATATCTTAAAACCTGTACAATAATCGACAAAGATTAGCATTGCTTCATAAAGTCAATATTGTTGCGCAAATTTTAAGTCCAAAATCACTTCTTAGTTAAAGATACAACCTGAGAAATAAATAAAAACAAATTATAAAATTATAAACGTTTTGAATTTATTTTATCCAGGAATTAGATTTCATCACAATCGCGAGGTCGCTGCTTTGTTTCATTTCATTATCATTCCAACATTTTTAATTTTCTTTTCTTCCCATGCTTCTCTTAATATGTGTTCCATTTAATAGTTATGTTTTTTCTCTTACCTACCTAACTACATATTCAATTTTTCTGTATTGTATTATTGTATAGTTCATCTAACTAACCTACACATACACATTGTTTTTTGTTTCTCTAATTCTATCGTCACATCGCTGAGCAGTGTGTGCTCTTTATTACTTGCGATATACATAGGTACTATAGGTCAATTTTTGCATTTGGAAAAAAAATCGAACTCGAGATTTTGTTCAAAGTTGACATTACGATGATAGCGAAGACGAACAAAGTGGGTCCGACGATTCCGTCTGTCTGTCTGTCTGTATGCCTGTATGTCCATTGTCCGTATGTCTGTATGTCTGTACCTCGATCTAGAGCCTAGGCCATGTTGCGTCTCAGGGTACCACAGGGGTGTTTCTTCATGAGTTGGAAAAAGGCGATGGCATGCTTGCTCTGGCTCGGCTAAGCTCGAAGGATTGGGGGTGGTTCTTGCCATTTTCCAAACTCATCCCGTTTCGCAAACAAAAAAAGTCATGCCTTGATCAAAGGATGAGGATAGGAAGGGGGTATGGGATTATAGGATAGGTGTTTGGGACTAAAAAAAAAGGAAGAGCACAAACCTAGTTACCTATGCTACTGCATTGGTGAAAGGGTGAGGTACAAATCAGATTTCACAGCAAAAACAAAAAAAAAAAAAAGAAAAGAAAAATGAAAGAAAATGAAACTTAACCCTAATCTACAACTAAACCCTTAATTATAATTTCATATCTGAAGGATACGATCATAAATCTAAACCTAACTAACCTAATCAAAAAAAAAAGTTTCCCTTTTTTCTCTTCTTCTTCTTCTGCTGACCGAAAATCCGCATCGTCCCCACTGTCTCACCAACACAGCAGTTCGCCGAGTCTCAAAGGCCTTGCCTGGTGTTGATGGCAAAAGCTTGGCCTACCCACCCTTGTATCATAGATACAACCAATACTATCTCCTGGCCATGAGTCTATTGGAGATAGCCCCTAATCTGAAAACTCTAGCTACAACTTGGAATCATCATCAACAATGATTTAAGAATGTCGGTACGTATGTATGTATGTAAATTTGTAAGTAAGTATAGAGGTAAGTATTAAAGTAATATGTTCAGTAAGTCCGTAGGTAAGTATTTAAGTAGATATATAAGTAAGTTTGTAGGTAGGTATTTAAGTAGGGATGTCAGTAAGTTTGTAGGTAAGTATGTAGTTAAATGTGTATAGATAAGTTAGTTAGTAAGTATATAGTAAGTATGAATGTAAGTATGCTGTCATGTATGTAATAAATTTTATTCAAAAATAGATTTTAAAGTAAGGTCACTGTTCGTAAGTTATCGTATCATTCCTTGTCTGTATTGTTAGTTACGTTCTCGTCATCGTTTCCCCTTTTATCGCCGGCCCAGCCGATCCTCCACACACCTAAGTTTATGTTTAGCACATCATGACGTTGTTTACTTCACTCTCTCAAAGAAAATTCTCAAATTGTATCGAGTAAGGATATATTCATTTATTTATTTTACTCAAGAACATACTATTCACTTTCAAAAATTATTAAAATTATATAAACAATAAAACTATTTCAATAGAAAAATTATTCGTAAGAAAAAAAAAATGACAATTTAAAATTCTTGTTTTCTTTGAATTATTCTTGAGTGATTCACTTTTCAAGAAGAAATAAAATAAAAAAATTAAGTGGCTTTAATCTGTACAACCCGAGTGTGAATACCTCTTTCTTCGATTTATTCATATGAGTAAGAATATACACATGTATGTATATATAAATGTATGTATATATCAAAATAGATAGTTTTTAAAAAAACTTACTTTTTTTTTATATTGGTTTTTACTTCTCTGTTGTCCTTTGATGTTCTGCCGGCAGTAATTCTCAGGTACAATTGGATCAAGTTCAAATCCTTCCTTTATATATAAATGATCTTGGCTCAATTTACTATATGTACATATATATATATATATACATATGTTCTGGGAATCCAGAGAGACACACTTTACGTTGCACTTTACACTTTAAATTTATCTTTACTTTCACTCTAATAAATTCTTTCTTTCCTTTTTTTTTTTCTTACTTTATGGTAAAAAAAATTCATAAAAAAAATTAAAGTTTTAAATCTTAAAGAAAACTATTTAAAATCAAAGTAATTAAAAGGTAATGAAAATTCAAAAAAAAAAATTAAGTTAAACTACTAAAATTATTTATCAAAAATAATCAATCAAGCAAAATTCACGACTAATCCGAAAAAAAAAGAAAAAAAAACGAAATTTCAGCAAGACGCTACGACCGGTATATGAGCTTCCTTAAGCGGCCTCTTTTTAAGAGCAAAAAGCACAGAATTTGCACCCTGCAGCCCACCAGCCAACCGATTTCAATAGGCCAGTCCTCCAAATCAATCTTTTACCAAATAAATCCTTCTTGGAATATTTATGTATTTTTACCCTTTTGTCCAAGAATTCCAAATGTCCTCAAAACAACAAAAAAACTTTAGCAGAGGCTCAAATCGTGAACGTAGACAGGCTCCTTTGTTTTCCGACTATATATATATACTATCATATATAAGTATATATGTATATATATCCGTATCGGATGCCTTTGAGGCGTAACTTCCTTTAGCTCGACTTAAACCTATAAATTTATATATTTTTAAATTAATTTTTCCACACTTTAATACACTAAATGAATTCCTACCTCTGCTTTATTGGAACGGAGTTTCAAATTTCCCAGATTTTCTATGGCAATATCTCGACTACACCACTTTTGCTTCTTTGGCTGATATCTGAATACCTATTTGTTTTAAAAATGATTTTTATATAAAAAAAACTTCTTTTCCTTTTGTCACTTATACAAATTCCTCACCTTCCTGTTTTTATATCGATTTTTTTTATCCACCGGTTTTTCTTATCAAAAAAAAACTATATAACAATCACTTTGGATTTTTCTTTTTGTTTCACAGAAAAAACTTCAATTTAAACTTGATTTGCTTTTGCGGTAAAAGCACAACAACTTTTCTTTTTGCTTTCGAAATATCTAATGAAGCTTTTTATTGCATCATCATCGGTCGTTGCCCTGTGGCCTATATATTTATTCTTACATAACTTCTACAGATGTTCCCCACTTACAATCATCTGTCTAATCCAAATCTGCACTGTTTACCTTTGTTGTACCTGATAACGTAAGTGTATGGGTGTGGAGCCTAAGCTTACAAAATTTGGTTGCAGCAACAGACTAAAAAAAATAACTAATAATAATAATAAATAATAATAAATAAATCTATAAACTAGACAAATACTCTACAATCAAATCTACTTATAATATCTTAAAAATACTAATATTGCACTACCCTTAATTTAAAAATCTTAACACTTTTGAACTCAACCGATCACATTAAAAGCTCAAGTAGAGAAATTTTTAATTTCCTGTATGTGCCAGTCTTTAAAGCTCTTATCACTTACAGCTTTTGTTTACATGGCCATGCCCTATTCGGAACATTGAACCTTCACCTCAACAAGTGTCAGCTGTCACTTAGCAAAACTTTCATTCTCTTGTCAACGTTTGCCAGTGATAAACAAAATTTGGAAATGAAAGTGAAATATAAAACAAAACAAAAAAAAAACAACTAAAAGTCTTAAATTTGTAAAAACTAAACTAAAACTAAAAAGGAAATAAGAAAAGTGTAATACTCTTCCAAATACTCGTATGCTGCATCACGGAAGCAACATTCCGAACATAGGTAAGTTTGTCTCAGTGGTCTTGATAACATCTGTCATTTTGTTTTCTTTAATCTTTCTCTTCTTTTTAGAATACCTAATTCATAATTCAACAGACATTCAAGCATTACACCTTGGAATCAAGTAAGTATATTTATTTCTCCAACGGAGGATACTATCTTACATTAAGTAATCAATGGATAGAAATAGTATCTATAGGCTTATCAATTTTTTTTTTTTTCAGGCTGTTTGCACATTCATCATTGGACTTCTGATCGTGGTTTCGAGACTTTCCAGGGTTAAGTGGAAAACCTACCCCAACCAGGTTTTAACACAACATCTTTATCAATTTACATCGACAATGGGGATTAAAGGAATAATTATGTGTTATTTATCCCATTGCTTCATATTGTGAATTTTTTTTTTTCTTTTTTTGTTTCATTGTGTTTATGAAATGTGAAAAGTGAATTTTGTTTCCTACATTAAAATGAGTTATCTACTACCGTATTGCTGTTTATCTCTTTTTTTTTTTTTGTGTCTTTTCTTTTGTTTATGGTTTGTTGGAATGGTTATTAATCCATTATATATTTTGGGCAGATACGATTATCTCTGAGATATATACCTATACTCATTATATAAAAGTGACTTATTTGGGGTTGTTGGATTTCTTTTGGTATACGGATAACGATCGCCTACGCAACAAGCTCGACGATAGTTTCCGAGTGGTCGTGAGGAAATTAGCCTCGTAAAACAAGAAGTCGATCGGTACAAGTAGTTCGTTGTCGTTCATGGGTTGTGAGCCGTTCGGTAATCGAAACGTGTGGCACGTCCCACTCCCTGACTTATCTTTGTCCATAGTCCGGGCATCACTTTAAATAGAGGTATCGATGTTATATGCCTGTATATTAAAGGATGTTGATGAGATTGATTTTATCCGTTTAGGATTGTTCTTAAGTGGACGGTTTTACTGTCGAATATATTACTAATGTAGATTAAAAAGAAAAGGTAAAATTTTCATTAAATATATTTGACTCTAGTCAGTCTACTTCTTTTCGTTTATTATTTGATGAACCAGTTTACGATCAATTAATCTGAACAAATGTGATTTGAAGGTAATTTCCAGTTTCGTCAAAAGTAACTTGTTGAGGTTCAAGGCTTATGTTCTGCTACTAGTTTGTACTATGAATTAACTTTATTCAAAGGAATCAGTCTTTATCTCTCTATTATCTTGTCGGTACTTGATTTTCAAAAGAAAATTCTGTTAACTATACTACTAATAAATAAATAAGTAAATAAATTAATATATAAATAAATAAATAAATAAATAATTTGTTAAATGACTAGATCTCTACAAAGACGGACGAACATGCAAATAAATAAATAAAACTCTATATGTATAAAATAAATCTCTATAAATAAATAAATAAATATATGTGTATATGTAACTCTAATAAACTATGAAATAACTAAATACAAAAAAAATAAGTCTATGTTGGACATCTGTACAAATACATAAATGACTAGATATAATAAATAAATAAATAAATAAATAAATATATATATAAAAATAAATAAACTATCAACCTACATGTATATCACAGATCAAGTGCAAGGCAACAGCAACTGAGTGCGTCGTTAGGCGTGAATATCTTTAGCGTGATACACTCCCACTTTCATGCCCTGTAAATTACCCAATTCATAGAGTGAATTACCTACTGTTCTTAGCACTATTGATTTTAGAAACTTTGGTCCTAGTTTCGCATTATATCTATCTAATAGATTACTTTGTTTAAAGTTTCTTCGATACACAATCTGTCCTACCTTATAAGAAATGTCTTTGCTTCTCGTATTATATATTTTTTTAGCTTTTTGATGCGCTAGATTTAAATTCTCAAATATTTTTTTTCTTAATAAAGCTTGTTTGTCGGCTTTATTTGTGATTTCGAAATCAGACTCTTTGATTACATCAAGTCTTCGTAGAAGCTCATATGTTTGACCGTTTTGGACCATTTGAGATCCAAAAACTGCATAATATGGCTCGAATTTTGTTGCATCATGCAAAACACTGCGAAGAGAGAATGCCGTGTTGCTTACGTGCAAGTCCCAATTTCGTTGGTCCCCATCAATGTATGACCTTATTTTTGCTAAGACAGAACGATTTACTCGTTCTGAAGCATTCGCTTGTGGCGAGTAAAATGCAGTCCTTATGTGGTTTACCCCGTATTTTTTTAGAAAGCTGGAAAACAACTCGGAGATGAATTGTTTTCCATTGTCAGAATGTATATGTTCGGGTACTCCAAACATATGGAACACACTTTCTTCGAGGTACCTCACTACCTCAGCTGCTGTTGCCTTACGAATGGGTTTAAGGAAAACAAATTTGCTAAAATGGTCTAAAACTATAAATATATGGGTATGTCCGTTCTTCGTTCGTGTGTAGGGTCCTAAGAAGTCAATGTAAAGTCTTTGAAATGGTCGTTCTGTTATCACTTGCTGTCCCATGGGCGGTCTTGATATTGAGTTCATGGGCTTATTGCACTTGCATATATCACAGTTAGTTACATAGTCGTTTACTTCGGTAGTCATGTTTGGCCAGAAATATCTCTGACGAAGTTTTGCAAGAGTCTTATGAATTCCTCCATGGCCTGCAGTGAAGGAATCATGCGCTGTTTTCAGAAGGCTCCTACGCAACTCCCTCGGTACCCAGAGTTTCCAGGCTCTGTCTTCTTGAATCGGGTCTCCTGTCCGTCTGTCGGTCCGTTTGTAAACGAAGCCGTCCGAAGTACAAATGTCGGGTAGTCTGTCTTGATTTTCGTCTATTGTCTTCTTCAACTCAACATACTCTTCTGATGAAAAGTATGGTGAGCTGAAGTCAACCTCTGGCGTTTCAGTCGCAATCTCATCCATATGTACTCTTGATAGAGTATCCGGGACCACATTGAGAATTCCCTTTCGATGTTCTATGGTGAAGTCAAAGCCTTGCAGCTTAAAGCTCCACCTAGCAAGCCGACCACTCAAGTCCTTCTGTGTCATCAGCCACTTAAGGCTCGCGTGATCGGTTATAATCGTGAAAGGTAATCCTTCAATATAGGCCCGGAACTTCTTAACAGACAGAACGGCCGCATAGCATTCAAGTTCCGTTACGCTATAATTCCGTTGAGCGGGATTAAGTTTTTGGGACATGAATGCTATGGGTCGCTCGTTGTTTTCTTCGTCCATCTGGAAGAGAACGCTCCCTACGCCGGAAGTTGAAGCGTCGCATTGTATGTAGAAGTGTTTTGTAAAGTCTGGATTCGTTAATATTGGTGCCGTGACCAAGGTCGTCTTCAAGTTCTCAAATGCTGTCAGAGCTTCGTTTGTCATTTCAAAGTTTTTTCCTTTTCTCAGACAGTCTGTCATTGGGGCTGATATAGACGCAAAATTTGGGATAAAGCGCCTATACCAACCCGTCATCCCTAGGAAACGACGGAGCTGCTTAGGAGTCTTCGGTACAGGAAAATCCTTCACTGCAGATACTTTTTCGGGATCAGTCCTCAGACACCCATCGCCAACGAAATAGCCTAAGTACTTAATCTCTTTATAACAAAACTTGCTCTTTTCCACGTTTATAGTAAGGCCTGCTGCCCGCAAACATCCCGCCACCTCTTTTAGGACGCCCATATGACTTTCAAAGTCTGGAGAGCAAATCAAGAGATCATCTAGATATACAAAGACATTTTCCCTTAACCGAGCGGGAATGACTTTATCCATTAGCTTACACATTCTCTGGGCGGCGTTGCACAATCCGAACGGCATAACCGTGAACTGATACAACGGTCGCCCAGGGACTGTGAAAGCTGTCTTCTCTCTTGATTTCCCCTCCAGAGGAATCTGCCAAAAGGCGTCTTTCAAATCGATTGACGAGATGAAGTGCGTATCGTGAAGCCTACTCAAGATACCTTCTATATGTGGAAGAGGGTATGCAAATTTCTTCGTGGCTGCATTAATCTTCCGCGAGTCTAAGCAAAGCCTGTTTTTGCCTGGCTTTCGGACCAACACAACTGGAGAGCTGTATGCGCTATTGCTTTCCTCGATGACTCCCAACTCGAGCATCCGGTCCAGCTCAGCATACATCAACTTCTGCACTACAGGTGAGATTGGGTAGTGTCTTTGTTTGATGGGAATTGTTTCGTCTTCCATCTCAATGACATGTTCTTCTAGACTTGTTTTCCCCAATCCCAAAAGAGAAAATGAAGGAAATGTATGCTTGACCCGCTCCAGCTCTTCAGATTGTGTTGGAGAAAGCTGACGCATAGGATTAGACTCGTTCTGTTCCGTTGAGGATGGAGTGTCAAGAGAACTGATTATGTTTGGAGCAACTCTAAAGTTCTTCCAGAAGTCTACACCCAAATACAGCTGCTGCTGTAGGCTTGGAACAACATACAGTTCCATGTCTTGGGTATTATTACCCCATGAGACTTTTGTTGTAATTCGTCCGTTAATTTGTTGTTGTTGTCCGTCTGCCGTACGTATGTCCTCTTTCATAGATTTCATTTTCAAGCCGTGTTTACTAACAAATTCTATTGCTCCACGACCCATACAACTGACTGAAGCTCCACTATCTAACAACCCCAAAAACTCTTCTCCTTCTATTTTGACTTTTGCGTAGGGTCTATTATCATCATTGACCGCTAACACTGACGCTTCAATTTTATGCTTCCTGTTCTTTTTAATTGCAATTTTCTCCCTAAGCCTATAAATTTTCTTAAAATTCCTACTCTTAATACCTATATCACAGCTAATTTCTTCGTTAAAAATCCTTTTCCTTGCTATATAATAGTCTTGTATACGTTGATGAAGAGATTTATATTGCACTTGTGTCCCTACCGTTTTATCATTTGGCTTGTGTTCTCTTTTCAAAATTTTTACTTTTCCAAGTTCTGGTTCCCCGGGATTACTGTCGTCGCCGGTTGAGTGGACCCAGGAACACTGCCGACCTTCAGGTTTCCCTGACAGGAAGCACACTTAAGAGATAGGTTACATTGACCACAACTAAAACATGTGAGGGCATGAAATGTCGAGGGACATGTTGCTGACGTCGAGTTTCTGTCTTTCGTTAGTTCGTTCTTTTTGTCATTTTCGTAGTCTCTATGTTTATGTTGTCTTTTGTCTGTTTTATTGTTAGTTTGTACTTTGTCTGTCCGGTTATATTGGACGGCAGCAATGTGCTCCTCCCATTCATCCTCAGAATCTTTTGGCGGAACTCTACTGCGATACTCATCACGATCTTCTATTTCATTTACTTGTTTCTTGGATTTCCAATCCCTTGTCTCTAAATGTTTCTCAGCTCGCCTGCACTCCTCTCTGAGATCTCTTACATCTTTAATATTGCAACCAAAAATGAGAGTAGCTACCTTATCCTTAATATTTTGCCTAATCATGGACACTAAATCTCTTTCGCTTGGTTTGTTCTTCATTTGGAGCATCAGACTTCTAATTTCTTCATAAAAATCGTCAAACGACTCATGTGGCTGTTGACGTCTGTCCATCATAGCCCTGAGGATCTCATGGTCGGTTTTTCTATTTCTGAATTGTCTTAACAATTCAGCTTTCAAATCATAAAAGTTAAGATACTCGTCTCCCTGGTTTTCTTCGAGATATTGCCAGTACCAACGTTCGGCTGCACCTGTTACAAGGTGATGAAAATTTGCAAAAATTTGTTCATTGGAGACTCTATTCTTTTTCTGCAATGTCTCTATCCTAAATATGAAACTCTCCACAGTCATGCTTTTTGGAGTACCGTCGAATTTGATTGCCCATTTATAAATATCTACTCGCTTCCCCTGTTCGTGACAAGCACTATTCGAGTGACAACTGGGCTGAGGGCAAGTTCGAGAAGGAATCCTTGGAGGACTTATCTCCGGATCAGATAAGAGGATTTCTTCTTGTTGCTCTTTTCGAGCATAGGCAGAGCTAATTGATTTTTCCACTATACCTATTCGTTCACTCAAGGTAGTCACGCTCCCAGCCATCACTTGCACCATCTTTTGCATCACCTTCATATTTTTGGTTTGTTCTGCAAGAAGTGAAATGGTTTTGTTTTGGGCCTCGTTTATTGAACGTGAGACCGCACAATCTATAGCCTTTTTCAAACTTTCTCCCCCCAAATTGATCTCGTGTTCTTCTTTTCTCTGCCTTTCTTTATCTGACCGTTCTAATCTTAACCTCTCTCTTTCTAATTCCTGTGTTAACCTATTAATTGTATCCCTAGATTCATCTTCATCTCCTCCTATAGGAATCAAAACATTAGGTATCTTAACCTGACTTGAATCACATGGAATTGAAATTGGTAATGGAACTGCCGCTGCTCCATCACCATCTAACCCACATTCAAAGTCGTTACTGTCTCCCCTAAGCAGATCGTCAAAAGGATTCGGTAACAAACTTTGATTAAGTTCCTCTTCTGATGGAGTTGGGCTATGGTTAGATCTGGTGGTCTGTCGGGTGTTTCGACCTTTGCTTCTACCCCGTTTAGACATAGTGCTCCTTTTTACAGCACCCGTTTGCCTTTTTTCCATTTATAACGTTTATTATAAAAAAAAAAATGAGGAAACCTACTTTTTATTTAAAAAAAAATTTCAAGTTTCAAAAAAAATAAAAAAAATCCAAACAAATTTTAAGAAAGTAATTTAAAAATTTTAATTTCAAATTAGAAATGTATCTTTCAAAAAAAATATAATCCTTAATAAAAACTTCAATTAAAAAAATTTTAATGTAGTAAAATTTTTAATTTCAAAATTCAAAAAAAGGAAGGAATAGCAAAATGAAAAAAAAATTTTAGCTTTTCCTCTTTTCTTTTCTTTTCAAAAAAAAAAAAAAATCAAAAATCTATCCACCAAAACTTCAAAAAAAAAATCCAAAAGAAATTAGGTGAAAAAAGATAAACTAAAATTCGAAAATAATAAGGTGAATCAAAAATATTTGAGTTTTTGATACCAAATAAATCTGAAATAAATTTTCTTAAGAGATTTATATAATTCATGTAAGGTGTGTGAAGGTAAAACCGAGTATCCGAAACGATAGAAAGGGAAAAGTATTGTCGATAGTTAAACGTCTCATAGTAAGTTTCTGTCGTAATATGTTGTTTTAGTAGATGTCTCAAGTCAGTCAAAGTTGTAACTGATACCTCTGTGATTCGGCGAGTGTTTTGGATTATCTCAAATTATCCATCCACATCGTTTTTCTGGTGATCAACCTGAAAAGACGGTTGGCTAGGAAACTGAGACAACCCTCAACACGAATAGAATTGCGAGACCGACCACCTACCACCACTCTAACAGTCTGGATTACCCTGACCATTATGGCTGGCAGCAAGTGTCCCGTCACTCAACACTATTCCGCTCCTTACTTGGTAAAAGAATCCATTTTACCTCACTGAATCCACTGGTTCAAAACCTGTCGGATTGGACAGCCAAACTTCTTCCTTTATCTTGTAAAGAGCCTCTACGGTCTCTAAGCTTGTGCAAAGGAAAGGAAAGGGAAAGGGATAAAAAAATGATAAAATTGGTTGAGATTATTGTGAATCCAAGGGGATGATCTTAAAATAAAAATCATCACTTTGGAGTCCCAATGGATCTCGAAAGCCGTTCGTTAACGTTGGGCGCCATTGTTGCGTCTCAGGGTACCACAGGGGTGTTTCTTCATGAGTTGGAAAAAGGCGATGGCATGCTTGCTCTGGCTCGGCTAAGCTCGAAGGATTGGGGGTGGTTCTTGCCATTTTCCAAACTCATCCCGTTTCGCAAACAAAAAAAGTCATGCCTTGATCAAAGGATGAGGATAGGAAGGGGGTATGGGATTATAGGATAGGTGTTTGGGACTAAAAAAAAAGGAAGAGCACAAACCTAGTTACCTATGCTACTGCATTGGTGAAAGGGTGAGGTACAAATCAGATTTCACAGCAAAAACAAAAAAAAAAAAAAGAAAAGAAAAATGAAAGAAAATGAAACTTAACCCTAATCTACAACTAAACCCTTAATTATAATTTCATATCTGAAGGATACGATCATAAATCTAAACCTAACTAACCTAATCAAAAAAAAAAGTTTCCCTTTTTTCTCTTCTTCTTCTTCTGCTGACCGAAAATCCGCATCGTCCCCACTGTCTCACCAACACAGCAGTTCGCCGAGTCTCAAAGGCCTTGCCTGGTGTTGATGGCAAAAGCTTGGCCTACCCACCCTTGTATCATAGATACAACCAATACTATCTCCTGGCCATGAGTCTATTGGAGATAGCCCCTAATCTGAAAACTCTAGCTACAACTTGGAATCATCATCAACAATGATTTAAGAATGTCGGTACGTATGTATGTATGTAAATTTGTAAGTAAGTATAGAGGTAAGTATTAAAGTAATATGTTCAGTAAGTCCGTAGGTAAGTATTTAAGTAGATATATAAGTAAGTTTGTAGGTAGGTATTTAAGTAGGGATGTCAGTAAGTTTGTAGGTAAGTATGTAGTTAAATGTGTATAGATAAGTTAGTTAGTAAGTATATAGTAAGTATGAATGTAAGTATGCTGTCATGTATGTAATAAATTTTATTCAAAAATAGATTTTAAAGTAAGGTCACTGTTCGTAAGTTATCGTATCATTCCTTGTCTGTATTGTTAGTTACGTTCTCGTCATCGTTTCCCCTTTTATCGCCGGCCCAGCCGATCCTCCACACACCTAAGTTTATGTTTAGCACATCATGACGTTGTTTACTTCACTCTCTCAAAGAAAATTCTCAAATTGTATCGAGTAAGGATATATTCATTTATTTATTTTACTCAAGAACATACTATTCACTTTCAAAAATTATTAAAATTATATAAACAATAAAACTATTTCAATAGAAAAATTATTCGTAAGAAAAAAAAAATGACAATTTAAAATTCTTGTTTTCTTTGAATTATTCTTGAGTGATTCACTTTTCAAGAAGAAATAAAATAAAAAAATTAAGTGGCTTTAATCTGTACAACCCGAGTGTGAATACCTCTTTCTTCGATTTATTCATATGAGTAAGAATATACACATGTATGTATATATAAATGTATGTATATATCAAAATAGATAGTTTTTAAAAAAACTTACTTTTTTTTTTATATTGGTTTTTACTTCTCTGTTGTCCTTTGATGTTCTGCCGGCAGTAATTCTCAGGTACAATTGGATCAAGTTCAAATCCTTCCTTTATATATAAATGATCTTGGCTCAATTTACTATATGTACATATATATATATATATACATATGTTCTGGGAATCCAGAGAGACACACTTTACGTTGCACTTTACACTTTAAATTTATCTTTACTTTCACTCTAATAAATTCTTTCTTTCCTTTTTTTTTTTCTTACTTTATGGTAAAAAAAATTCATAAAAAAAATTAAAGTTTTAAATCTTAAAGAAAACTATTTAAAATCAAAGTAATTAAAAGGTAATGAAAATTCAAAAAAAAAAATTAAGTTAAACTACTAAAATTATTTATCAAAAATAATCAATCAAGCAAAATTCACGACTAATCCGAAAAAAAAAGAAAAAAAAACGAAATTTCAGCAAGACGCTACGACCGGTATATGAGCTTCCTTAAGCGGCCTCTTTTTAAGAGCAAAAAGCACAGAATTTGCACCCTGCAGCCCACCAGCCAACCGATTTCAATAGGCCAGTCCTCCAAATCAATCTTTTACCAAATAAATCCTTCTTGGAATATTTATGTATTTTTACCCTTTTGTCCAAGAATTCCAAATGTCCTCAAAACAACAAAAAAACTTTAGCAGAGGCTCAAATCGTGAACGTAGACAGGCTCCTTTGTTTTCCGACTATATATATATACTATCATATATAAGTATATATGTATATATATCCGTATCGGATGCCTTTGAGGCGTAACTTCCTTTAGCTCGACTTAAACCTATAAATTTATATATTTTTAAATTAATTTTTCCACACTTTAATACACTAAATGAATTCCTACCTCTGCTTTATTGGAACGGAGTTTCAAATTTCCCAGATTTTCTATGGCAATATCTCGACTACACCACTTTTGCTTCTTTGGCTGATATCTGAATACCTATTTGTTTTAAAAATGATTTTTATATAAAAAAAACTTCTTTTCCTTTTGTCACTTATACAAATTCCTCACCTTCCTGTTTTTATATCGATTTTTTTTATCCACCGGTTTTTCTTATCAAAAAAAAACTATATAACAATCACTTTGGATTTTTCTTTTTGTTTCACAGAAAAAACTTCAATTTAAACTTGATTTGCTTTTGCGGTAAAAGCACAACAACTTTTCTTTTTGCTTTCGAAATATCTAATGAAGCTTTTTATTGCATCATCATCGGTCGTTGCCCTGTGGCCTATATATTTATTCTTACATAACTTCTACAGATGTTCCCCACTTACAATCATCTGTCTAATCCAAATCTGCACTGTTTACCTTTGTTGTACCTGATAACGTAAGTGTATGGGTGTGGAGCCTAAGCTTACAAAATTTGGTTGCAGCAACAGACTAAAAAAAATAACTAATAATAATAATAAATAATAATAAATAAATCTATAAACTAGACAAATACTCTACAATCAAATCTACTTATAATATCTTAAAAATACTAATATTGCACTACCCTTAATTTAAAAATCTTAACACTTTTGAACTCAACCGATCACATTAAAAGCTCAAGTAGAGAAATTTTTAATTTCCTGTATGTGCCAGTCTTTAAAGCTCTTATCACTTACAGCTTTTGTTTACATGGCCATGCCCTATTCGGAACATTGAACCTTCACCTCAACAAGTGTCAGCTGTCACTTAGCAAAACTTTCATTCTCTTGTCAACGTTTGCCAGTGATAAACAAAATTTGGAAATGAAAGTGAAATATAAAACAAAACAAAAAAAAAACAACTAAAAGTCTTAAATTTGTAAAAACTAAACTAAAACTAAAAAGGAAATAAGAAAAGTGTAATACTCTTCCAAATACTCGTATGCTGCATCACGGAAGCAACATTCCGAACATAGGTAAGTTTGTCTCAGTGGTCTTGATAACATCTGTCATTTTGTTTTCTTTAATCTTTCTCTTCTTTTTAGAATACCTAATTCATAATTCAACAGACATTCAAGCATTACACCTTGGAATCAAGTAAGTATATTTATTTCTCCAACGGAGGATACTATCTTACATTAAGTAATCAATGGATAGAAATAGTATCTATAGGCTTATCAATTTTTTTTTTTTTCAGGCTGTTTGCACATTCATCATTGGACTTCTGATCGTGGTTTCGAGACTTTCCAGGGTTAAGTGGAAAACCTACCCCAACCAGGTTTTAACACAACATCTTTATCAATTTACATCGACAATGGGGATTAAAGGAATAATTATGTGTTATTTATCCCATTGCTTCATATTGTGAATTTTTTTTTTTCTTTTTTTGTTTCATTGTGTTTATGAAATGTGAAAAGTGAATTTTGTTTCCTACATTAAAATGAGTTATCTACTACCGTATTGCTGTTTATCTCTTTTTTTTTTTTTGTGTCTTTTCTTTTGTTTATGGTTTGTTGGAATGGTTATTAATCCATTATATATTTTGGGCAGATACGATTATCTCTGAGATATATACCTATACTCATTATATAAAAGTGACTTATTTGGGGTTGTTGGATTTCTTTTGGTATACGGATAACGATCGCCTACGCAACAGCCACTGGAGCATTTTTCTTCAAACTCGGTACTTAAGGGTCTTCGGTGATTCCCTAGAGGAGAAATTGAAATTTTTTTTTAGCTCCAAAACTAAGGGTACCCCCCATGCACCCGTAATGCATAATCTTATTTATCTTTTAATTATCGTCTTATAAGCATACAATAATGTGACAAAGTACTGGATTAACCAGTACTGGATAATCCAATGCTCTCACGCAGGTGTTCTCAATGAAAAAATGTGTTATTGTATGCTTATAAGACTGACAATAAAAAAATTTTACAAAAAAAGTTAATCCTTTCTTTCGTAAATGCACCTAAGCCAAGCCGACCCCACCATAATAAAAAAGTGGCAGGTCAATTTTAAACCAATGCTCTCACGCAGGTGTTCTCAATGAAAAAATTTGTGAAATATGGTTAATCCAGTACTTTGTCACATTATTGTATGCTTATAAGACGATAATTAAAAGAATAGTAAAAAGGAAGTTAATCCTTTCAATCGTAAATTCACCTACATAAGAATCCAAAAACGTAAAAACTAAAATAAAAGGCTTTTCTTAGAACAAAAGTAGTTTTTGTTATTTTTGATTTTCTCAAAAACTACAAAACATTTTGACATTCGGTTTTTTGTGTTTGATCAAAAATTAATAAGAGCATTGAATATTGAATAAAAAAATAATACTTAATTACGTAAAATTTTGAAAAAAAATTGTTTAAAAAAAAAATTTCCTTTTTTTTTTTTCAAAATTTTGATTTTGAAAATTAATTTTTCAAAAACTATTCACTCGAACAACTTTATTTAAAAACAAAATTAAAGAATGTATTTCTTTTCAAAATGCTATAGCATTACTCTGTAGGTATCACCGTTATTTTTTAATAATTTTTTTTCTGTTTTAAGTGATTTTTTTCTTAAATTGCCCCTCCCGCCTAAACGGGGGGAAATAGACCCCCCCTCCCATACGATTTTTTTCTTGTCTAAGTCCAACCTACACGCCCTAGCTTTTTGTCACACCTTATGCCAATCACCCTGTATAGTATCCTGTAAGTCCTAAAAAGCTTTTAATTTGCTTAGTAGTCTTTGGGACATCTATTTTTTTAATTGATTCAATTTTATCTACGTTTGTTTTTACACCATTGGAAGTATGTAATAGTGTGTCCTAAAAATTGAGTTTCCTTCCTAAGAAAATTACATTTATCAATTTGGATTTTTAAATTCAAATGTCTTAATTTTTTGAATATCAAATCAATCAATCAAAAAAAAAACGTTGAAACCAACGGTAACTTTTTATGTTTTTGCTCAAACATATTAAATTAAATGCAAGTTGATAGAAAATATTGTTATTAGTAATACAGTTTTTTATTTTCACTTTGCGACATACTGGGGCTGAGATATTAATTAAAACATAGAATCATAAAATGCGTGGGTGCGCTAACTTACCTATGTTCAATAATTTTTTACTCGGCTTTCGTTCATCGTAGAGCGTTGATTTTTTTTTTAATTGTAGGGAATTACTTAAATAATAAAAAATAAAAATTTCATCGTTAAATGAGCTTTTTTCTTAATAATCACGAAAAAGTGATTTTTAAACAACAAAAAATTATTTTAACTTACTATAACTTTTTTTTCATTTGTTTAAACAAATGTTTTTTTTATTTTATAATAGATAATGTTATTAGGAATAAATGTATGTTTAATTTTTGTTTATAGGAGATAGTGGAGCCGAGATATTCGCAAATGACCAAAAAATGACACAAAACACATTTTTACCAATAACTTTGGTAAAAAAAGTTGTCAGGTGGTGCAAATTTGGTTTTAAGCTTTTGTCATAAGCACCTATCGATCCATAAAAAAAATGGACCATGCATCTGCGCGCAAGGTCAAATGACGCTTTGACTGGACTATAATACTTGTTGATTCTGTGCACTAACCTGTACAGAATTATTCAAATCAATTCTAGGTCTAGGTGCATAGTTTGAATTATAATTATTATTGAAATTGGTATGGTACTGTCTATTTGGTACAAATGGTTTCGGTTACCATTGATTAACTTGTCTAAATTCATTATTATGCGGTCTGTTCTGGTTTTTATGTCGTTGAAAATTATTTGTCTTTTGTTGGTTAAAGTTTTGAGGATTGAAATTCTTATTTTGGTAATTTTGTTTTGTCATGTCATGTTGTTTGTCGTATGTCTTTGTTTCATTTAAAAAACCTGCTGATGTTAATTCATGTAATTCTAACTCTATTGTAGGTGGTTTTAGTGCATACAAAACTGTTCTCGTATGTTGTGGAAGTTTTTCTTTAAAAGTTCTTAAAGCTATCTCAATATTACGATTTATATTTTGTTGTTGCCCTTCTTGTAAGCATTTTTGATTTAATAAACTCAGATTTTTTTGAATATAGGTAATTATAAAAGTTATAAACGTCACCTCGGTATTGTGCGTTTCTTAAATCTTCACACAATTGATTAGAGGATTTAAATCCTGAAAAATTTAATACTAGCATATTTTTTATATCTACCCATCTATTTAGATGGTTATGAATTTCAATAGCTTGTCTGGCCTTACCAGTAAGCTTACTCTTAATAATATTAATGCAAATAGTTTGTGCCTGTTGATTGTACAGATTTAATGTGGGAATAATATCGTCTACGTTAGCAATAAATATTGGTAAATCTTCATTTCGACCATTAAAATATTGAATTCTCTCAATATACTCGTATTTAAGTGGATTTAAATTAAGGCTTAAATTACCATGTTGTGGTACTGCTTGTTGCTGTTGTACTGCATAGTGCATGTTGCTGTTGTACTGCTTGTTGTTGCTGTACTGCTTGTTGTGCAGCTTGCTGTTGCACTGCTGCTTATTGTGCAGCTTGCTGTTGCATTGCTGCTTGTTGTTGCGCGTTCATATTTTCGTCAAAAATATTTAAACGAAATAATTTGCGTTTCAAATTAATTATTGAAACTTTTATTCGCACTTCAATATGCACATATATATTCTTTTTGTATATATAAACTCTTCGTAACTTGTTCTCAGTTGCTTGAGTGGTTCGATCACTGGATAAGATTTTGTTTTATTAATATACTTTTAATATTTATTATTAACCCTATCCTACCGACTGCGCCAATTATAAAATAATTCTTACGTCTGCCGTTTTTAAAAAGAATTATTTTATTGAATTTAAAATAGGACTCTTTTGATTAAAATCTAATCTTAAACTGATACTTAATTAATGTTCCTCTGTCGTGGAACTCTCAGAATATTATACTCATGCTGAATCAGCATGATGACAAACAAAATATGTTTATATTACCAGTGGCCGTATTCTGGTGACTATTTTTCTTTATAGCGGCGTCTATGTTTATTTTAAGATCTGTGATCTTAACTCCGGATGTGGATGTTGATTTTAGCATAACTCGCGCTTGTTCCATTTTATGGTCAGTTTAATCGAGCTACTGAGCTATTCGGGCTATTATGAGTAAATTTCGTACCAAATTTACATTGTTGGACATTAAACAACCAACACGCTTACGTAGATTGGACCTCTGTTACTCCACTACGTGGAAAAATTTGTGGAATGATTTAGGTGTTAAGCCTTTCAAAATACATCTGGTGCAAGAATTGAAGCCGAAAGATCTACCACAGCGCCGAACTTTCGAAAAATTGGGTTCAGCGACGAAGCTCATTTCTGGTTGAATGGATATTTGGAGTGAAGAGCAGCCACACGCATTTTAAAAGCTACAAATGCATCCAGAAAAAGTCATTGTTTGGTGCGGGTTATGGACTGGCGGAATCATTGGGCCGTATTTCTTCAAAGATGAATCGAACGTTATTGTGAATGGTGAGCGCTACTGTGCGATGATAACAAATTTTGTTTGCGCTAAATGGAAGAGTTTAACTTGAATGGCATGTGGTTTTAACAGGACCATGCCACATGCCACGCAGCACACTTAACAATGGACCAATTGAGAAGCGAGTTCGGTGAACAGTTTATTTCACGTTTGGGGCGGTCAATTGGCCGCGTAGATCGCGCGATTTACCGTCCCTGGGCTATATTTTGTGGGGCTTTGTTAAGACTCATGTTTATAGCGATAAGCCCGCTTCGATTGACGCACTGGAAGCCAACATTAAAGCATTTATTCGTGAGATACCGGCCGAAATGTTAGGAAGAGTATATAAATGGAAAAAAATATAATTCTTTAGATGGTGGAAATCGGAAACATTTACATAAACGATGCCTTAACCAAATATACCCAGGCACTTTTAATGCGATTTAAAGCGGCGTGGAGAGAAAAAATTTTTAAATATGTTTGATATTCAAATAATAGAGTTCTTATGAGAAAAGAAGAAGGTATAGGTATAGGTATATATAGCAACATCATTGTAATCAGATCGTTTGAAGATCTGTTAAAAATATAAAAAAAAAAAGTTTTTCAAAATAAATTTTGTTAACCATATTCACCTTGATAATGATGTTCCTACCTTTACTTTTAATAATTACTCTAATGGAGAAAGTGTATTCTTAAATGAATTGTATTGTGAAAACAAATTGTTTTTTGTACATCAAAATGTCAGAAGCCTAAGAGAAAATTTGTCTGCTCTTATTACTCATTTAGATTCTTTTCGTTGTATGCCTGATCTGATTCTTATTTCCGAAATTTGGATTTATAATTTTGAAGTTGGTGATTATTTACTGCCTGGGTATGATTTTATAGCTATTACAAATCAAAGTTACGCTGCTGGTGGTGTTGGGTGTTTTATAAGGAATGACTTTTGTTATGAATTCTCTGTTAATGAACTGGTGAGTGCTAATGTTATAAGAATTTATTTTAAAATAAATCGCGAGGATTTTGTCATTTTGTCTCGATGCCAATAATTTTATTAAAAATGAGATAGTCAAAGACTCCACTGGGGTATCAACGACAAAAAAGAGATCTCTACCTTTATTTATGCTCACGTTTGAAAATAAAGAAAGTCTCGATAAGATTTACAGTATTAAATCAATCATGGGCATAGTTGTCAAAATTGAACCACTGCGAAAGTCGAAAACTGTTCCACAATGTAAGCGCTGTCAAGCCTTTGGACATACACAAAAATACTGCAATCGCGAGTTTGCTTGTGTTAAATGCGAAGGCAGGCATGCAACTAAAAACTGTCCCATGGGCAGTGAACAGAAAGCGAAATGTGTTAACTGTCAAGGCAATCATCCTGCAAGTTACAGAGGATGTCCAGTAGCAAAAAAGTTCCAAGACACAAAAAGAAAAAACAAAACCGGGAACAATCTTAGAAACTCAACCAACACAAAACCAGTAGTTGAAAGCAAAAAAGTAACGGTCGATAACGTTACTAAAAATCAACCGGCAAAAGCAATTGCACTAAGCAAAAGTGATGAAAATAAATCCTATTCCCAGATTGTAAAAAATGTGCGGAAGAATGAGGAAACTTCTATAAAAGAAATGCTGGAACTCATCCTGAAAAGGATTGACCAACAAGATTTAAACATAAAACAGCTAAGCGAAGAAGTCGCTCTTAAAAAACAATGATGGACAGAACACTTAAAATCGCAACATGGAATGCAAACGGTCTTTTACAGCATGTATCAGAACTAAACATCTTTCTAGACATAGAGCATATAGACATTTGTTTGGTGTCCGAAACCCACCTCGCTATTGAACAAAGTCTTGATAACAAATTACCAAACTATACATGTTATCACGCTCCGCACCCAGCTGACAAAGCTAGGGGAGGATCGGCAATACTTATAAAAAAGTGCTTAACACACTATGAAGAATCAAAGTTTACTAATGAAAACATGCAAGTAACAACAATTAGTATTGGTATAAAAAAAAGAAAGAATTTAAAATAGCAGCTATATACTGCCCTCCTAGGCGCTCTCCAACTGAAGAAGACTATGCAGAACTCCTACATTTGTTAGGACATAACTTCCTTGTTGGTGGCGACTTCAATGCTAAACACACCCAATGGGGATCTAGGCTCATAACAACAAAAGGTAAACGGCTATACCAAGCAGGCCGAAAATACAACTGTGAATTTTATTCTTCTGGTTCGCCAACATATTGGCCATCTGATACTAACAAAATACCAGACCTTATAGACTTTTTCGTAGTTAAAGGTATTAAACGAAATCATATAAGTGTCGAAGGTAATTACGATTTATCGTCAGATCATACTCCAGTAATTTTATCACTGAGCGAAGCAGAAATAATAGGAAAAAGTAATCCCAAGCTCGTGAATAACAGAACAAACTGGAACGAATTCAGAGACAAACTTGAAAGTTTTATAAACCTAAGATCCCCTATGCAAACAATTGAACAAATTGATCATGAAGTAGAACAATTTATTGCTGATGTGCAGCAGGCTGCAGAAGAAAGTACTCCAACTATTTCGAACGCGAGAGAAAAAGGTATAAAATATCCTATCGAAATAAAGGAGTTGATATTGGAAAAAAGAAGAGCTTGTTGTGAGCCATGGAATAAGACAGTGTCATTCCTTGGGTAGCAGCATCTGGCACTTTTCTCCCTGCTAGCTCAAGCGTTCGGAGTGGGTATTGCTGCTACCAGTGCCTAGCTCACTCAAATAAAATTCATGCCAGATAATATAAAGGAAAAAAAAACTAGAAGGAAACAAACAATTACCACACTAAAATAGTCCGCATTCAGCACAATTCATCTGATGACATGATGGTAGCTCTTTGATAAGCTACTTAGCGGGCCCTTATCCTATAGTGACCTGAGCCACCTCCATGCATTGCTAGTGCCGAATTTAAAAGCAATGCCCCTTATTGCGCTGACAAAAAAAAACTTGTTATCCCCCCCCCCCCCCTTATTGCATCTCTTAAAACTCCACTTCCACCCTTTATTGCTCTCTCACCTCCTGATTATTTATTCTGCTCTCATAATTGAAAGATTATGATTTTGAAAATTATATGTGCTCTTTAATTCTCATTTTTTTTTATTTCGGGGTTTTTTATCTTTAGTATAATATTTAACGAATTTAGAAAGAATATAGATATAGAATGAATCTAAACATCATTCTCTAATTGCATTAAAATACCAAATAATAAAAGAGTGAATGGTTAAGAGAAAAAAAAAACAAAATAAGTGGACAAATAGAATTTTGGTACTCACAAGCATTCAAATCACAGCATCCAGGAACATGTGCACATCCTCCGTCGATCGGCTTAGACTTTATAAAAATTTAATTTATTGTGGTTTTGTTTTTTCTCTCAACTTTGATCACTATCGTATTTTAAACTTAAATTAATGCATGACATCCAATAATGCAAAAAAAATGGTGTTTCTGATTTTTACACTAAGGGCCAATTTATTGAAACTCAATTAAATTTAATTCTATCATTAAGAATGGGAAATTTATCGATTTAAAAAAATATAATTTATTCACCCACATTTAACGATTTAAATTGACGTTTCCTTCATTAACTAATTATACATTTAATCTAAATACGTGTTTTACTAAAACGACAAAATACACCTTTTAAGAGCGATTTTGAGCGCTAATAGGATTTAACTGAAGTGTTTCTATTTATTCATTCTCAATTACATAGCTCTGACAATCAGGTTTTGTTTATTTTGTGTAAAAATAAATTGTCATCGGTGCTTAATTAAAACAATTGCAAAATGGATAATAATCTAGAATATTTGTTGGATATAAGTGATGAGAACGACGAAAATTTGCTTGCACCCGAACGATGGCAGTATAGAATAACTGATAGAATTAACACGGGAAAATGGGATGATAAAGATTTCTTCCAAAGGTTTCTTCTTACCCACCAAACAGTGGTTAAGGTCCTTGAAATTTTTCGACCATATGTGGAGTACTCTCTTCAAAGGTGGACAATGTTAAAAATGTTAAATTAAGATAGCATTTCAGTAAAATTTGTTTTGTGTCACGGTACACTTCTGCAATCGCACAACTGCTGATTACATAACGTTTTTTTGCACTTGGATCAATGCAAATCTCTATTGTTAATTTTGCTGGTGTAAGCATCTATTCCGTTTGCATGTTATTGCCAAAAGTAACACAACAATCGCTTAAAATGGATCGAGATTCATTCGGATGTCTGAAACTACGAGTATGTTGGAAATGACTAAAGCTAGCGAAAAGTTCTAAATACAATTTCCTCCCAAACGCGCTGCTTTTCTTTCAGGGTGCATGCGTCGGTTTTTCTATTTTCTATTACTTTAGACCGTCGTAAGATGGATTCAAGGAGAATATTTTTTTCCAATTCTGTAAAATTTGAAGTCCTTTCGGGTATTGTCGACATTTTAATAATATGTCAATTTGAAATTATTATAAATATTCAAACTGTTGGCGGTTGTCTATTTACAAAAACGTAAAAATCCCTGGGATTTTTTATAACAAACATTTAAATTTAAATGTCTTATTAAAAACAAGTATTTAACTAAAGAGGAGTGAATAAATAGAAAATTTAAATGGAGAATACTTAATTGCGCTAATACCTTAAAGCTTATTTAGCTAACTTGACAAAATACTGTTTTTTATTGAGTGTGAATAAATTGGCCCTAAATAATTAATTTTAAATTGATTGTTTGACTGATCTTAAAATTAATAAAGAAAACGAAATAAAAAAATAAAAATTAGACTTGACACGTCTTAAATTTTGCTTTTGTTGTTTTTTTTTTGTTTCGACGATTACTTTGATGACTGTCACTTTTATTAGCTGGGAATTCTCGTAAGAAGTTACAAGCTCTGGCCACGTAAGCAATCAGATGAATGATGAGATTTGAGAAGCGCGTTGTCTTGATTTTGGATTTGGTCAAGTTCTCTGGGTGCATAAACGTTCTGAGCTATGAGATCTTTTCGTGGACGCCGATGGATGTTGATACTGATGCTGGTCTGTCTATACACAATTTTTGTAGGTTTCAGACCCAGCAATTGAGTAGGGTAGTTGGAACAAATGTCACACTACAGGTTGTACCTTCTGGTGAGGCACTTCTCAAAATCGATTTAGGCACCCGATCAGAAAATAAGGCCACGCAACAGAACTTGCACGCAGACGGGATTTTAATGCTGCGTTCAGGTATGTTTGTGACGTGGCCAAGTTAAAAATCCGAGCTATTGAATATTCGGACAATTTTTTCTCGAATCTTGTCGATGCCTGTCCCTCGAGTTAGTTTTCTTTTTATTGTTAGATAACTTTTAAATTTCTAATAAAAATAATTTTTTTTTTTTATTTTGAAAAAAAAAAACATAGTGAGAAAAAAAAATAAAATTTACAATTATCTACCCGTTTTTTTATTCACTCGTTGTATGTGAAGATGGAGAACAACTTAACTCGTGGGTCGATTGCAGCAAAAAAGAAAGTTCGTTGTCATAGTCGAATAAAATTGGATATCGACAATTTTTTTTTTCTCTCTTTTGGCTTATTTTTTATCTTCGAATTATTCATCTCGACACTTAGTGGGGTACTATATGTGTCGATATTAATATTATATGAATGTGATCAGGTATTTACTTTTATATGTATATCTTGACTTGGCATATTGCTTCGCCAAAAATAAATCATGACAAGCTAGAAGAAAATGGCAAACCACGAGATTCCCAGATGATAAGGTAGTTTTTAACCGTCTTAACAACGAATTAAAAAGAAGAATCTGTGAGTTTAAAAATGAGTCACTAAGTAGATTCCTGAAAAGTCTGACGACGGATGCTTCTACCGAATACTCCTTATGGAAAGCAGCTAAGCGCCTTAAAAGACCTCAGACACAAAACCCGCCAATAAAGTCTCAAGATGGTAAATGGATCGGAAACCCGAAACAAAAGGCTGATCTCTTCGCTGAACATCTCGCGAATTGTTTTCAAGCCATTCCCAGCAAACATAGCTACAGATCCCTTACAGTTTGTTGACAGAAACGACGAATGTGAAATACCTTCTGTCACGTCTGTCAAAGAAGTAAGAAGCATGTGTCAACATAAGTTGTCTAACAAAAAATCACCAGGGTACGATCTTATAACTGCTCAGGTTTTGAAAGAAATGCCTCTAATAGCCTTCAAGAAACTCCAATTTATAATAAACGCATGCCTTAAAACTAAGATATGTGCCACATCATTGGAAAATTGCGGAAGTTATTGTTATACCTAAACAAGGTAAGCCACCAACAGAAGTAACATCTTACAGACCAATATCGCTTATACCAATCATGGCAAAAGTTTTTGAAAAACTGCTACTGAAAAGGCTTAGCAAAATAATTTAAGAAAGAAGACTAATTCCAAGCCATCAATTTGGATTTAGAAATAAACATTCCACGATAGACCAAGTGCATCGAATTACGGATGTTGTGGAAAAGGCACTTGAAGAAAAACAAGTATGCTCTGCTTTATTCTTAGATGGTGCTCAAGCTTTTGACAAGGTTTGGCACTTGGGACTTGAGTACAAACTGCATAGGGACCTTCCCAGGCAGTACTACGAAGTACTGAAATCCTACATTACGAACCGACTCTTTAGAGTACGGTACGACCAAAATTACTCGGAACTAAAGAATTGAAGCCGGTGTACCACAAGGAAGTGTCCTAGGACCAACCCTGTATCTGTTATATACAAGGGATATTCCAGTGGACATCAACGCTATCATGGCGACCTTTGCTGATGATACAGCAATATTGATGCCAGATAAATCCGTTACGAAGGCTACACAAAAATTGCAAAATGCAGTCGATAAAGTTAGTGATTGGACGCAGAAATGGCGTATCAAATTAAACGAAACAAAATCGACGCATATAAACTTTACAAACAAAAACATAAACAATGTTCCAATATTTATAAACAGTACAGAAGTACCTTACTCCAATACCGCCAAATACCTTGGAATGAATTTGGATGCAAAGCTTAAATGGAAAGAGCACATCAAAAAGAAAAGAGAAGAACTAAACTTAAAGTACAGAAAAATGTACTGGTTACTAGGAAATAACTCTGACCTATCTATCCAGAACAAACTAATGTTATATAAGCAAGTATTGAAACCCGTTTGGACATATGGCATCCAACTATGGGGCTGTACAAAGAAAACAAATGCTGAACCCATCCAAAAATTTCAAAGCAAGGTCCTTCGTGGAATAATAAATGCCCCTTGGTATATAAGAAATAGCGATCTACATCGTGACCTTCAAATTGAAATGGTTACAGAAGTGGTTAAGAAACACGCTGTATCACACAATCAGCGACTGCAAACTCATACTAACTCCGATATGGAGACCGTATCAAATGTACGAGACAATGTTCGGAGATTAAGAAGAACCAAGCCTCATGAGCTGATGGTCTAAAAGCTATGGGAAAGTGTTATTTCTTTAAACTTCCCCCAATGCGATTTAAAAATTAAGAAATAAAAATCATTTGTCGATCTTTCATAGATTGGTCCTGATTCACCGGTGGTTTTAGTGCGGTAAGAGTCCCACACTACTCGGTATCGATTCTTACCGACTGTCTTTTGAAGATTTCCATCGAATAAAAAAAAAAAAAAAAAAAAAAATATGTGTATACAGATTTCATAAATATGTCTTTTCGGTGTTTTATGAAGAGTTTTCAAGGTTGTTAGAAGGTGAACAATCAAAGAACTTGTTGATCCTAGGATATTTTAACATTGAAATCTTGGAAAAAAATGAGATGGTCTCTTCATTTTTAGATCTAATACCCTTACATGGCCTAGTTTCTTTTATTAACGAGCCAACTAGAATAATATCGGGGAAATGTCTTGATCATGTTTTTGGTCGTTTCTCCAATAAAGATTATATGGGTTTAGAAAAATGTGTATTTGATTTTCGAATTACAGATAATTCTATGACCGGTTTACTTCTCGAAACAGCAAATAAAATTAAACGTAAGATTTATAATAATCATATTGATGAACTATTTAGAGTTGATCACATTAAACTAAACATGTTTATGCTTGAGTCTTGGGAATCAGTGTATAATGAAAATGATATATCTTAATCATATGATCTTTTTATTCAAATCCTAAAACGGAGCTTGGAAAAATGTATTTATAAGCAAACACGTAAAAACAAAAACAAAAGATTAAAGCCTTGGATTTCCCAGGATTATTGAAAAGAATTAAAATAAAAAACAAGCTAAGAATAAAATGCAATAAGCACAAACAAAGTAGAAAATTAAAAAACAGGTACCAAAAACTTTTTTCTGATCTTAAAATGGAAATTCCGTCGTGTAAAGATATTTATTATATGAATCAATTTAATTCCATTAAAAGTAGTTCCAGACGTGAATGGCTAGTTGTTAATAGTTTTCTTAACAAAGCTTCTTCGAGAAAAAGTCCTTTCGAGCTGTGTATCAATAACACTATCTACAATAATGAGCATGATGTAGCCTATAAGTTCAACAACTACTTTGTTAATATAGTGGAAGACACTCCTCTAAATTTTAGGCCACAATCTTGTTTGAGATGTAGTCGAAGTGAACACTGCAGAAATAGTAATAGTTTTTTATTTGAACCTATCACAGCACTAAAAGTAGCAATGACTATAAAACATCTTAAAAATTCGAATAACTGTGGAAATGATAATATTTCTAACCATCTTTTGAAAAACATTAAATGATCTGTTATCGACGTCTTAGCACACTTTTTCAATAACAGCGTAATATCTGGTATTTTTCATGATGCGATGAAATGTGCTGATGTCATACCACTTTATAAAAGAGGTGCTAAGAATATGGTAAATAATCACCGACCCATCTCGTTACTTCCGTCAGTAAGTAAGGTTTATGAAAAACTTATTAAGATAAGGGCTGTGAAATTCCTTAATAAAACAAATTTCTTCGCTCCTTCTCAGTTTGGTTTTCGTGAAAGAAAATCAACGGAAGATGCACTCTTAGATTACTGTTCAAAAATTTTCAAAAGCTTAGATGAAAGAAAATGTACAGGAGGTTTATTTTTTGATATAACTAAAGCATTTGATATGGTCAACCACAAAATTTTAATGAAAAAACTAGAGTGTGCAGGACTTAGAGGTTCTATATACTTGTGGTTCAATTCATACATAGAAAATAAATCTCAGATGCTAAGAATTGATAAGATTAGAAGCAGTAAAGAATACACTCATATGGGTGCACCACAAGGGTCTGTGATTGGACCTTTACTGTTTTTAATCTACATTAATTCACTATTTGAGTTGCCTTTCAAAGGTTTGTTAATAGCTTTTGCTGATGACATAGAATTCGCATACGGAACAAAAAGCCTCTTAAACCTAACAGCTGAGATAAACTGGGATCTAAGTATTCTTAGAATCTGGTTTGCAAAGCACAATTTAGTTATTAGCTCAAAAACAAAACTCATGTTGTTTAGTTTGTCGAATTTGCATAACCTCGGCACAGATGTATTTTACCACTCTCCGGATTGTCAACGTTTTAAACTATGTTATTGCAAATGTGAATCTAAATACGCAGAGAATACTTTTGATAATAGTTCAATGTTTAGTGAGTATTGTTTCCAAATTGAAAAACTAGATACATTTAAATATCTAGGAATAACTCTGGATTCAAAAATAAATTTCTCTAGCCATACTGAAAATCTTATGCAATACTTCCGTTCCATTCTAAGACATTTCTTTTATTTGCGAGCTGTCTGTAGCGATGAACTTTTAAAAACGATCTATTACGGAATTTTCATTCTAAGATGCAATACGGTATAATCTTTTTATACTACAAAAACTCATGATAAGAAAAATGTTAAGAAAATCACGTTGGGATCATAGTTTTTCTTTATTTCTGAGATTGAAGATTCTTCCTTTACGCCACCTGTACTGTTTTAAAGTATTAAAAACATTTTTTATGAGATCTGGTCATCGTAATATATAATAAATAATAAATATATATATAAATAAATAAGAATTCTTGAGAATTATAACATCCATAGAAACCACATATTTTTGGTAAACATTCCTCACTCATGCACCACTGCTTTTCGTAATTTTTTTTAGTATTTCATCTTGCACATTTTACAATAAATTACCACTATGCCTCAGATCAGAAATATCACTATCTAAATTCTAAAGGGGTTTAAAAAAATAATTCTTGAGGGGTTTAAAATTATGGTTGTTCAGTTTTGATCATGCATGTATTGAATCACTTGTGTAATGCATAACTTAAATAACGTCCATAATATTTGTATTGCTTTTAATTTTCAATCACTTAAATTGTTGCAATGAACTCTCTTTTAAATTTTTAGTTTATTGAAATTTTTCTTAGTTTTTTTTTTTTTTTGTTGTAGCTTAAGACTTTTTTTAAGGGTCACCCCACCCAATTTTATAATAATTATGTTCACGAATTTGAAGTGGCATTTAAAACAATTTTATATTTAAATGATCTTATATGAACTAAAATGTTATTTATATTGTAATGAAAAAGAAATAAATAAATAAAAAAAAAATAATAAGTCCTGGTCCTTGAGACAGGCCAGCAGTGCGACTGAAAAGCTGTCTGCTGTTTCTCCGGCTGAATGTACGACGAGTAATCAAGCTCATATTGAGGCTGTGGATAGAGTCCTTAAAGATTTAAGATCATCGTCGAGACTTATGGGTGGAGTCAGAATGGTTTTTTCTGGGGATCTGGGGATCCTAAGGGTACTTGAGCCGATATTATTAAAGCTTGCGTTAAATCGTCTTCTAATTGGCGATATGTACAAAAACTTTAACTTAAAATCAATATGAGAGTAGAGCTTACTAACAATACTGATACTTCTGAGTTCGCGTCACTACTTCTAAGAATTGGTGATGGAAAATATACTTCCATAGGCCGAAAGTTCCAAAGCTTTTGTGTGATAGCACAGAACATATTCAGTGTGTGTACGAAGACCTGAACGCGTTAGGCTCAAGACCATTTTCTTAGTTTTGCGAAAGAGCTATCGTGTCACCAAAAAACTGTTCAGTGGATGAAATAAACAGATACGTGCTTCAGAATCTAAAAATGGAGTCGCATCAATACAATGCAATTGACACTGTGGTTGATGATAATGATAGTGTGCACTGCCCTAATGAGTTTTTAAATTCACTCAACCCAGCAAGCCTGCCGCCATATAAACTTAATTTGAAAATTGGTACACCAATTATTCTAATAAAAAATCTCAATCCTCCGAATCTGTGCAATGGTACACGACTCCAAATCAAAAAGCTATTAAAAAATATAATACAAGTCCCAATTCTTACCGGACCCGCAGTAGGAGAATATGCCCTGATTCCCCGGATACCAATGATACCAACAGATCTCCCTTTTGAATTTAAACGTGTACAATTTCCCATTAAACCATGCTTTTGCATGACAATTAACAAGGCTCAGGGTCAATCGTTTAAATTTATTGGAGTCGACCTTAGGGAAAATGTCTTCTCTCATGGTCAGCTTTATGTTGCTCTTTCCAGAGTAGGCTCAAAAAGCAACCAATACATACTTCTTCCTCGCAGTAATATAACTGCAAATATTGTATATCCGGAGGCTTTAAAATAAAAAAAATATTTATAATAAGCACAAACATGAACAAACTCTTTTTTTTTTCAAGTGTGAAAGAGAATCTAATTAGATACAGTAAGTATATACATGTAAACTAAAATTAATATTATTGTAGCAAATATGCTCAGTCCCATTGAGAAATGTTTTCATATGCTAATATTAATATTAAAAAAATATTCAATTCAATTTCAATTTTGTTTTATTGAACATACTATTTACAATTTGGCTTACAACTAATAAGATACTACATATGCATGAAAATTTACATTTGTTGGCTCATAGGGGGCCTAACTATATACAGTGACTTAAGTTTAATTATTTTTATATAAAATTTACATGACAAAAAAAAAATTAAATTTAAAATGTTGGTTGACTGTATTGTCCTCGGGGTGTTCATTCCTGGTTGTCAGTGGTGATTTTTGTGGGTTGTGGGCAGGGATGGCGTTTTAGCCGCGGTGGTAGGCTGACCCAATGTCAGCGTAGAACGAGACTACTTCCTCGTTGTCCATGATTACGTTGTCATCAAGAGTTTCCATCACACAGAGGTACCTCGGCTCGGGATGTCGTTATTCTGTGGTCATCCTTCTAATAAGCTGGGGCCCTAGCACGTAACTTGATACGATCGAGTTAGCTCGATACAATCGAGAACAGGCAGTTTCTTGTTATGATCAGCAGATTGTTTTCGATTCGATTGAATCAAATTAAATAACTCCCTATACTCGATTACATCGACTAGACTCGATTGTATCAAGTTACGTGCTGGCACCCCTGATTCGGGTGGTCGATGATGTTCCTCATTAATTTCTTCGTTGAATGAACTAGATATTTGCCCAGTGGAATTAAATTCGCTTCTGTGTAGAGATGCTCGTTCATGTAGTGCTTCTGTCGTTGACGAAGTAGAGTCCAGTGCAGATCCTCAGTATCTTCCTTTCGAATAGTTGAAGTTCCTTCATAGCTGTCTTCGAGATGAAAAACCAGACTGGGAAGGAATAGCTAATCACTGGTCGCAGGAGCTGCTTGTCGGTTGGCTAAGATCTGTTCTACTTTTCAGCAATGGGTGCAAACGGCTGAAGGCCCAGCTGGCCTTTTTCAGAACATATCTTGAGTGCAGGTTAAACCTTAGCAACTCGTTGAAGTGCACTCCCAGGTACTTGACATTTGGTTTTGCCACTATGGAGGATCCGTCAGGGAGTTTTAGGGCCAGATTTCTGCAAATTGTTGCGGTACGAAGGCCTCTACCAGTTGAAGGTCTCCTGAAGCAGACAAGTTCCGATTTGGAAGTATTGATTCAGATGCCCCATTTATGGTAGAATTGGAAGAGTCTGTTAATGTGGGTTTCTACTTTTTGGACAGCGATTAGAGGTGACATTGATGTGGCATAGGTGAGCGAGTCATCAGAATACAGGAGGTTCTCGCATCCAATTGGTGAAGGTTGGTCTGAAGTCATCAAGTTGTAGAGGAAGGGCCCTAGTTTTGAACCTTGGGCGACTCCAGCTCTGATGGTTTTCATGTTTGGCTTGCAGTTATCTACTTGAACAAAAAATTTCCTGCAAGATTTTTTTTTTTTTTTTTTTATAATCTACACGCGCTCAAGGGATTATGATTACCCTTTTAAATGTTTGAACACAGCGCGGGCGTGAAGTTAAGGAAGAGAAAGAAGGATAGGAAAGATGTGTGGCACGATTTTCTGAGACTGAAGGTTGTTGTCTCAGCTATTTTATCTCCAGGGATGGCGGCTGAACTAAAGCGGAGAATGCCGTGTCTTATTTTTATGTCGCTTATGATTCACATTATTTTATTCGTGTTCATCCTTGTTGGGTATACTAGTTTAACTCAATTACATGTTGTTAGTGTTATGCCTGAACAACATGTAATGAGTACACCAGCAACCCATTGATGACAATTTTAGAAGGTTTTTAATGGAATTAAAACGACATAGACGACGGCAGGGATCGAACCTGTGATCATGAGGTTCACAGGCGAGCACACATCCATCGCGCCACGGCCACCCCAAAAAGGAGAGAAAAGAGAATTTTTATTAATGGCGGAGGTACTTTCATAAGATGAAGTTTGTGGATTAGACCCTCTATCCTCTATCCGACGGTGACATGATTACTCTTGAGGGCTGTGGTGATATCGTGTTGGAATTTAACCAGTGGATGCAAGGTTGAGTGTTTTTCTCGCAATCCGAATTGCATGTCAGGGATGATTGAATTTTCACAGCAGAATTTCTTCAGTCTTCGTAAGATTAATTCTTCCAGTAATTTGCTGATATTGTTGAGAAGTGATATTGGTCTGTAGTTGGAAACTAAGTTGGAAGCACCTTTCTTCGGAATTGGCACAATCTTCGCTGTTTTCCACTTCTGGGGGAAGTAACAGTTGTTGTTTAACATGATTGTGAGGAAAATCATTACCGCCTGTGGCAGCCTTTTCAGGATGTAGTAGGAGACACCATCTGGTCCAGCAGACTTTTTTGGTTTAGAATTGCCGATGATTTCTACAACCTCCTCTAGATTGCATAAATGTGGACTATCGGTGGGATCATTTGCTGGATTAATAATATTAAAATTTATTCTATCCGGATTTGGTTGCAGTGTTTGTTGAACTGTTGCCTCAACTTCTTGTAAGAAAGTTGGGTCAGTAGGTGGGCTCGGTGTGAAGTTTCCTTCGAAGTAGTCGGCGAACGCTTCCACCTTATCTTGGGCCGAGGTAGCTTGAGTATCATTGCTGATGATGGTTTCCGGTATTTGTGGCTGTTTTCCAATGATCCTATTGATGTTTTTGAAAGCATCTGGTCCTGGCTTGATTGCTTGTAATCTTTTTTGATATTGGATGTTATTGTGGTATTGAATAGAGTTCCGGAGCATGATGTTGACTTGCTGTAGCTCATTCCAAACTATCTGGTAGTTTCTGTTTGTTGTATTCAGATCACTTTGATGGATCCGCTGGAGACGTTTTCTTAAACGTTGTCTGTAAGCATACAGATTTTGAACGTACTCGGGAAGGTGCTGGTACCTATCTTTTGGTGTTTTTGACTGTTTTTGCTTGTTCAGGGCATCAGATACGGCTTGTTCAAAGTTGACAATAGCTGGATCGATTTCGATATCCAGAAGATTCTTGTCTGAAGGTGGGAGAGTTAAGCTGTCTTCTATGTCTCTGTGAAGTCTATCAATATCCAGCCGTCTGAAATTAATGAAATTCTTAGGAGCTTCTATTGTAAGGAGTATGGGTTGGTTGAAGTTAATCGATAGTTGAACAGCTTCATGGTCCGAGTCACTATGCAATAATGTACAGACATAATTCCGGATTTCCGGAAGAGTGTGCACCAGGTTCGAGGAAGCCAGGAAGAAGTCCAGCATTGATGGTGTTCTGGGAAAGGTGGGTTTGTGTTGTGAAACAACCACTAAGGAGTGCTGGTCGTTGTTGGCGTCCAGCCAGTCAACAATCGCCTATTGAAAAAATATTCGTAGTTACAATTTGCGAAGCAACGCGAGTACGGGTCGGCCAGTAATTGAATATATGCGTTTTTTCACTGACTTGCAAAGTGCTTGATATGCTTATAAGAGGCTAAGCTCGTCGGAATAGGGGGATTCTTTTTCCAAAGCCGGGAAGTGTTATATATTGAACTGTTTACCCAATAATTATATTGGCTGTAGCTGCACTTGTGGAACACACTGTTCTGAGCTAGGATTAACAATTCAATAAGTAACATTTCTCTCTCTAATAGAGATAAGTATATTAAATACAATTGATGTTAGTTGTAAGCTAGTTTTAAGTTGAGTTAATAAACAGAAGTGAAACTGAAAGCATCGTGTTCTTCATTCCTCCCGATATACATAACAGAATGGCGACGATGATTAACAGTTCTTATTGATATTAAGATCGCGTGATTGAGTTTTTTTTATTTATTCCGCTATTAAGTAATTTTTGTAATTTATATGACTGATACAAAAATAGATAGAAAAGAAATTATGACGGATGTGAGACAACCTATTATTGGTCAAGTGGAGACTTATCTCCCTGGTGAAGATTTTGAGCTATGGGTAGATAGAATGGATCTATTGCTCAAGCTTAATTAAATAGTTGACGACCAAACTAAAGTGGAGTATTTTATTACGCTTGGAGGTGGTGAGCTTTATAAAGTTTTAAAATCGTTGACATCGCCTACAAAGCCAACGGAACTCAAATATGATGAAATGTTACAAAAGCTAAGAAACCATTTCCAGCCTAAGAAAAATGTGATTGCAGAGCGCTATAAATTATTTTTGCGAAATCAAAAGGCTCACGAATCCATTGCAGAGTACGTTATTGCGATTAAGTCTGTTGCTCAGGAGTGTGACTTTGGCACGTTCTTGGAAAATGCATTACGAGACAGGTTGGTTTGCGGGGTACGGAATGACAGGCTACGGACGATTTTGTTAAACGAAGAGAAGTTGACTTGGGATAACGCAAAGTCTAAAGCACTTACCTTTGAGATGACTGAGAAAGAGGTAAAAGACATGAGTACTGCGGGGCAGAGTAGAATTGACAGTATTCGAGGGAAAGTTGATGGGAAACGAGACAAAAGACCCGGAAAAAGTTCGACATTTGGAGGTGATTCGCATCAGGGAAGGTATCGAAGTGTATCTAGAAATCGATCTAGAGGTACAAGAAATGACAGTGGCTTAAGAGCAGTGTGCTTCAGGTGTTCCAAGCCGGGGCATAGAGCTAGGGATTGCCACGTAGTTGTATGCTGCAATTGTTCAAAAACGGGACATTACGCTTCTGCATGCAACAAAGCGCGTAAAAAATCGATGGGTGGAAAGGCGAATCACGTAGAAGAGGCAGAGGACGACGAGTGTGCTGATGATCTGCATAATTTAAGGCTAGGAAATATTTATAATGTTGATGCATATGGTAAGCCTCTTTATGTTAATGTTAAAATTAATGGAAACTGTGTCAAAATGGAGTTAGATACCGGTGCATGTTCTAGTATAATCAATTTAAATGATTTTTCACAACTAAAGATCAAATTTGATAGAGAAAGTGAGGTTAGTAAGAGATTGCATGTGATAACGGGCGAACAGGTTAAGGTAGTTGGAATTTGCGAGGTTGAGGTTCAGTTTAATAATATTTTTGAAAAAGTTGATCTTACTGTAGTTGATTCGCGAAGTTCGTTTGTACCACTCTTAGGTCGAGATTGGTTGGATGTACTTATTCCAAATTGGAAGTGTTTGTTGCTTGAGGTTAATGTAGGTCAGATTAGTTCGTTAGATGTGCCAAAAGAGATTGAGTTTTATAAAAAAAAGTTTCCGAACGTGTTTAAAAAAGATTCAAACACTGCAATTAAAAATGTAGAGGCTGAAATTTTCATAAAGGAAAATAGTAAACCATCATAGTAAAACATCAAGAGTTGGATAGGTTAGTTGAGGCAGGTATTATTAAGCCAGTCATGAGAAGCAATTGGGCTTCTCCTATTGTGGCTGTTCCAAAATCAGATGGAAGTAATCGAATTTGCGTTGATTGTAAAGTTACAATCAATAAATACATTGACAGACATCATTATGCTTTTCCCATAATGGATGATATTTTTGCGAGTTTGGGAATTTGTTCATATTTTTGTTTGCTGGACCTAACAGGTGCTTATCAGCAAGTCATACTTTCAGAGGCTTCAAAGCCTCTATTGACAATAGTCACTGATAAAGGTTTGTTTGAATGTCAAAGGCTCACATATGGGGTCAGTTGTGCACCTGCAATTTTTCAGTCCACCATGGATAAGATTTTGACGGGAATTGAAAACGTACAATGTTATATCGACGATATTATTGTCGGTGGAAAAAGTGTTGATGATTGCAAACAAAATCTGCTTATAGTTTTGGAAAGGTTGCATGAGCATAATGTGCGGATTAATGAGAAGAAATGCAAATTTTTTGAGAAAAGTGTGAGATATTTAGGGCACATAATAAGTATGGAAGGAATTAAACCGAATCCGGAAAAGGTTAAAGCAATAATAGAAGCGCCCAAGCCAGAAAATCTTCAGCAGTTGCAGTCATACCAAATTTATCCAGAAAATTAAAAAAATATGTATGGGTTATTAAAAAAATCTAATAGCTTTGAATGGACCTTAGAATGTCAAAAAGAATTCGAAGAGAGTAAAGGATATTTGGTGAAAAATGATTTACTTGTGCATTATGATGAGAAATTACCTATTGTGATTTCTTGCGATGCAAGTCCATATGGAGTTGGTGCAGTTTTGTCCCATTTGGTGAAGGGTGTAGAAATGCCAGTCCTTTTTGCAAGAACTACATTGAGTAGGGCTGAAAGGAATTACTCTCAGTTACACCGTGAAGCTTTAGCTATTGTTTTCGTTATAAAAAAGTTTCACAAATATGTATATGGCAGAGAGTTCACTATTGTTAGTGATCAGCAGCCATTAAGGGAAATTTTTAATCCTTCAAAGTGTACTCCACCAGTTGCTGCAGCAAGACTCCAAAGATGGATTATTTTTATGGGAATGTACAGTTACAAAATTGTTTATAGAAAAGGTAAGTTGTTGGCAAATGCTGAAGCTTTATCCCGTTTACCATTGACAAATGAATTGGAAATTGAACCAGGTGTTATTGGGAGTATAATTGAAGAGGGTAGTTTTCCGTTGAATATTAAAATGGTTGCAAAATATACTAGAGAAGATAAATTTCTGAGTTCAGTTGTGGAATGCTGTAAACGTGATTGGAAGGGTGACTGTAGCATGATAGACAAAAGATTTTTGGGAAAACGAAATGAATTAGAAATTGAAGAAGGCTGTCTGTTTTATGGGAATAGGTTAGTTATTCCAGAAAAGCTTCAGGGGGACGTTTTAAAACTAATTCATGAAGGTCATATGGGCATCGTAAGGATGAAAAAGCTGGCAAGATCGTATGTGTGGTGGGTATCCTTGAACAAAGATTTAGAGAGCTTTGCTAAGCAGTGCAACACATGTCTGACATTTCAGAATCATACGAGAAAGGTTCCTTTAGGGTCATGGAATGCAACAACTTCGCCGTATGAGCGAGTTCATTTAGATTTTGCATATTTAGAAGGGCAGAAATTTCTTATTTTGGTAGATGATTTTTCGAAGTGGATAGAAGTTTTTATGATGCACAAAACTGATGCAAATAGTGTCACATCGAAATTCAGGTCCAATTTTGCGATTTTTGGGATACCATCGAAAATAGTAACGGACAATGGACCGCCATTTTCATCAAGTTTATTCAAACGTTTTTGTGATGCAAATGGCATAGAGCTGATCCACAGTCCTCCCTACCACCCACAGTCTAATGGTTTGGCAGAAAGGGCGGTACAAACTTTTAAAAAGGGTATGAAAAAGTATTTGAATGACATAAACATGTCAAAACTATCAATGTTGGAAAAAATTGAAAATTATTTGTTTAGATACCGCAACACTCCATGTACAGTAACCGATCGTTCTCCATCAGCTGCAATTTTTTCTTATAAAACGAGGACTTTGTTAGATTATCTTGTAGAGAAAAAGGAACATGCTAAGGTAGATACACCAGTTAAACAAAGAAAAGAATGTACAAGTGTAAGAGTACTTGTTACAATTATATTTTATATTTTACTTTTACTTTGTTAAATACTTTAGTATTTTATTATTTTTTTGTCATAAAATTAATAATTAAAAATCATTCAATAATAATAATTCAAGAGAATAAGATTGTTTTAATAAATTAATATTTTATAATAAAAACCATCCTAACAACTTCAGAAGTGGGATTCTTTTGGAAAACTTGAATATTATAAGAAATCAGTACGACCAATAAACAAACAATATAGTAAATTGCGCTGCAAACGTGAAGCAAATGAAGCATTCAAATCTTCATTAACTACGAGGGTGTTTTCTACAAGACCAACTTTTTCAAAACCAAATATTGACTGTTCCAAAATATATTGTTTCAATTGCTCAAATGTTGGACATTTGGCAAATTCATGTCCTTATCCCAAACGTGAAAAAGGTTCATGTTTTCAATGTGGTTCCAAGGAGCATAATTTTAGAAATTGCCAGTAAAAACCTACTAATCGAGTGGCTCTTTTAGATGAATTCAACTCTAAGAACACCGAAAATGGAGAAACAAAATATAACGATCCTTTTTCCGAGTTAAATTATGTAAGTGTTACCTTTTTGAATAATGGTTTTAGGCATAAATGTAATACTTTCCCTTCACTTTTTGATTCGGGTAGTCCAATTAGTTTAATAAGAAAATCTGCTGTTCCAAATTATTTAACCAATCAATGGACTCAATATTCTGGTTTCAAAGGATTGGGACATTTTAAGTTATATTCTTTCGGAAAAATTAAAATTGAAATTTTCTTTCGGAAGTTTAATAAACAAATTAATATTTTTGTTGTACCCGATTCGGTTATTCCGTCTCCCCTCTTATTGGGTCGAGACTTTTTGAATGCATTTAACATTAAATTTATGATAGTTGATTTAACCTTAAATAAAATTCCAAAAAAAAATGCTAAAATTTTAGATGATCCAAATAAAAATGAAATAAAAATATTAAATAAAGTATTACATTGTGTGCATGATTCCACTGAGAATGAGAATTTAAACTTTTTGCCTAACTGCAACAAATGTCAATTCTCTAACGTTGTTGAAATACCTGATTTGTCAAATTGTATCGATCATTTTGTTCCGGATATTTTTAAAATAGAGGGAGATGCACTTTTTGAATCATTTGATATTAATGTTGGTCTAAGTCCAATGCACCGGAAAGAGATTAAAACATTAATTGAGAATAATTATCTAGACCTTTCAAATATTCCAATTTCTAACGAACAAAAATATGAAATGAAAATTCACTTAACTTCCGACATACCAATAAGTTCACCACCTCGAAGGCTTTCATATGAAGATAGACGTATTGTCAGAGATATGATTAGTCACCTTTTGAAAAACAAACAAATACGACCTAGTAATTCTCCTTATACATTTCCAGTTGTCTTAGTTTCTAAAAAATCTGGTGAAAAATGAATGTGTGTTGACTATCGACCCCTCAATAAAATTATGGTGCGAGATAGTTACCCATTACCTCATATAGATGATTGTTTGGAAAGATTAGAAGGAAAGACATATTTTACAACCTTAGATCTTAAAAACGGATTTTACCATGTTAAGATCTCTGAAAATTCGATTCCGTATACAGCATTTGTTACTCCAGACGGACAGTTTGAATTTTTACAAATGCCATTTGGATTGAAAAATGCGCCAGCAGTATTTCAGCGGTTTATTAACAACATATTACACTCATTTATCGAAGAAGGTGTGGTTGTTATATACATGGATGATATTACAATTGCAACCAAAACAATTGAAGAACATTTAGACGTACTCAAAAGATTACTTCGACGACTTGCTGAATTTCGACTTGAACTGAAATTTAAGAAGTGTCGATTTTGCTACAACGAAATTGATTTCTTAGGATTAAAAATCAATAAGAAAGGGATCCATCCTAACAATGGACACATAGAAAAAATTAAGAATTTCCCTATTCCAAAAACGAAAGATCAACTCCAAAAATGTTTAGGATTATTTTCATATTTTCGTCGATTTGTCCCTTCGTTTTCACATATTGCTTTGCCATTACGAAATCATCTTAAACCAAATGCTAAATTTATATTCGATGAATTATGTCTTTCTGCATTTTCTACCTTAAAAGATAAATTAGTAACGCCACCTGTTTTAGCATTGTATAACCCGAAACATGACACAGAATTGCATTGTGATGCAAGCACTGAGGGTTTTGGAGGAATATTAATGCAAAAACAGGAAGATAATAAATTTTATCCCATAGCATATTTTCCATAACGTACAACTTATTCTGAATCTCGATTTCACAGTTTTGAATTAGAAACTCTAGCTATAATATACTCACTACGAAAATTTCGTGTCTATTTAGAAGATATTCCATTTAAAATTATAACGGATTGTAACTCACTTACGATGACTTTGAATCGCAAAAGTGTAAATGCTCGAATAGCTCGTTGGGCATTTGAGCTTGAAAATTATAATTACACCATTCAGCATCGAAGTGGTCTGTTAATGGGTCATGTTGATGCTTTAAGCAGATACCCAGTAACATGCGTTCAGAGTCACAAAGACGTTAAACAAATGATTACAGTTGTTAATGCAGATGATGTAGATATGCAATTACAAATAACCCAAAATAGAGACGAAAATATAGTTAAATTACGAGAAAAGTTAGAAATAGAAGAAGTTCCAAATTTTGTCCTTGATGATGGTTTAGTTTATAGAAAATTAGAAAATGGAAATCTGTTGTTATATGTACCAAAAGAAATGGAATTGCAAATTATAAGAGTGGCACATGAAAAAAATTGTCATATGGGTGTTATGAAATGTTTTGAAAAAATTAAAATGCATTATTGGTTCCCAGGTATGAAAGCAAAAATTGAAAAGTATATACAAAATTGTATTCAGTGTTTAACGTATTCTGTGCCACAACATAGTTCAAATCGTACTCTCCACCAAAAGAAACCTATTCCATTCGATACTCTTCATGTCGATCATTTTGGCCCTCTTCCGTCAATTATTTCTAAGAGAAAACACATTTTGGTTATAGTAGATGCTTTTACAAAATATGTCAAACTTTATCCCGTAAATTCAACAAGTACTAAAGAAGTGTGTGTTTGTCTAGATAAGTATTTTGAATATTATAGTCGACCTCTTCGAATCAAAAGTGATCGTGGTTCTTGTTTTTCATCGCTTGATTTTGAATCATATCTACTTGAAAATAATATTGAACATGTGAAAATAGCTACAGCATCACCTCAGAGTAATGGTCAAGTTGAGCGTGTAAATCGAGTTCTTAAGTCGATATTATCTAAAATTACGGAACCAATTCAACATTCGAATTGGTCGAAACATTTAACAAAAGTCGAATACGCTCTTAACAACTCTGTTCATTCCACAACTGGTGCTACACCTTGTCAATTATTATTTGGTGTAGAACAACGTGGTCGTGATGTTGATACTTTGTCAGAATATTTGGACAATAAACGAAATTTGTCTTCTGATATAAGAACTTTACGACAAAAAGCTTCTGATAACATTGAATACCATCAGTCTAAAACTTCAGAATATCATGCTAATAGACACAAACCACATATTCAATTTTCAGAAGAAGATTTTGTTATGATAAGAAATACAGATACAACATACAGGTACTAACAAAAAGTTTATCCCCAAATTCCGTGGTCCATACAAAGTGCATAAGATTCTCCCGAATGATCGATACGTAATAAGAGACATTGAAAATTGTAAATTAACTCAAATTCCTTATGATGGCATAATTGAAGCCTCACGAATACGTTCCTGGGTTGATTGGCGAGATTCTCATACTTAAAAAATCTTTTTCAAAATGGTAATACCTGTACTAATATTTTGTATTTAACTTCATGTAACCAGGGTTTGTTTTACTTCTATTGTAATTAATTATTTTATTATTAATATTGTTGTTATTCATGATTTTGTTTTTTATGTTAATATTGTTTTTTTTTTTATTGTTAAATGAGTATATTGATCGAGCCGATCAATATAGTCAGGATGGCCGAGTTGTAAGAGTACTTGTTACAATTATATTTTATATTTTACTTTTACTTTGTTAAATACTTTAGTATTTTATTATTTTTTTGTCATAAAATTAATAATAAAAAATCATTCAATAATAATAATTCAAGAGAATAAGATTGTTTTAATAAATTAATATTTTATAATAAAAACCATCCTAACACAAGAAAACATAACGTTAGATATAAAAATAAAAATATTATATTTGAAGAAAATGAATCCATTTTGTATCTTAATAATTCCAATGCGGGAGTTAAATGGCTTCCAGCCATAATTATTAAAAAAATAAGTAAATTTGTATATGAAATTAAAGTAAATGAAGTCAAAAGAACAGCTCATGTTAATCAGTTGAAAAAAGGAATTATAAAAAGACTAACTTTTGCTAATAAACCAACTATTTATAATGATTTGGGTACTAAAGAAAAAGAATTAGAAGAAATAAAACCTAAGAGGCGTAAAAGATTCAGAGAAGAAACAGCTGAAGATTTGGAAAAATTAAGAAGGTCTAAAAGAATAATTCAAATGAAACAAAAAAAAAAAAAAAAAACTTATTTTGATTTTGTAAATTAAAATAAATATGTATCTTATACATAATACATAAAAAGAAAAAGAATAATAATGGATTAAATTCTAAATGTCAATAAATTTAATGAGTTTTTTTAAGGGAAATTTAAATTTTTAAGGGGAAAAAAGTGTTATATATTGAACTGTGTACCCAATAATTATATTGGCTGTAGCTGCACTTGTGGAACACACTGTTCTGAGCTAGGATTAACAATTCAATAAGTAACATTTCTCTCTCTAATAGAGATAAGTATATTAAATACAATTGATGTTAGTTGTAAGCTAGTTTTAAGTTGAGTTAATAAACAGAAGTGAAACTGGAAGCATCGTGTTCTTCATTCATTTCGGTCAAACAAATAAAAAAAAATGGATACCAAGTCTTGCAAAACTTATATCGGGCAGACAGAACGTTTATCATGTATATATTTATTTGGGTTTTTCCTTTTGGTGACAGATGTTATGTCAGTTGAGATGCACTTTTCCCTCCCTCATTACAAAATTGCAATTCGCCTTTCATAACTATTGCATCAGTAGTTTGTAGTTATCCCTAAATATACTTATGCCAGTAGGTATTTAGTGCATTGAAGAATTAGAGAAAGTGGAATGAATTATGACCCCACAAATAAAATTACTTACGATGGCATACCAGCCGAATTATTCCATCACGGCGGGCCAGCCTTACGTCAAGCAATTCATGATATTATAGTACAGGTATGGGAGCAGGAAGAAATGCCAGAAGACTGGCGAAAAGGTTTAATATGCCCCATACATAAGAAGGGAGATGTCACAACGTGCAGCAATTATAGAGGTATTACGTTGTTGAGTACCGCCTATAAGATACTCTCCTCTATCCTACAAGACCGGATAACCCCATACGCTGACAATATCAGTGTGGTTTCATTCCAGGCAAATCAACAACAACAACTGATTAGATATTTACCCTTAGGCAGGCGATGGAAAAATGTCTAGAATTTAACATCCCAACATACCATCTGTTTATAGACTTTAAGGCCGCCTATGATATCATACGACGATATCAATAACTATAGACCCATAAGTAACATCTCGACAATTTACAAGCTCTTTTCCAAAACACTTTACAGGACCATCAAAGAAGATTTTAATAACAAGCAACCAAAAGAACAAGCTGGATTTAGAGAAGGATTCTCAACAACAGACCACTTACAGACAATGAATCAGCTAATAGAAAAATGCAATGAATTTAGACTACCGGTTTATTTTCTATTTATTGACTTTAGTAAAGCTTTTGACTCCGTTGAACACGAAATGATATGGTCCTCCCTGAAAAATCAAAACATAAACCCAAATGTAGTAGAAACAATTAAAAACATATACAAAAATAACACAGCACGAATAAAAACAGAGAATAAAGGACGCAAATTTAATATAACAAGAGGAGTTAGACAAGGAGATCTGCTTTCACCACCTTTATTTAGTTCAGTTCTGGAAGACATTTTTCAAAAAACTAACTGGAATACAAAATATGGACTAATGATATGCGGACAAGTTCTTAACAACTTAAAATTTGCAGACGATATAGTTCTTATTTCTACAAAAGCCAGTGGCGTAGATAGGGGGGGGGATCAGGGGGATATATCCCCCCCCATTGGGATCGATAATTGTTCAGTATAACCAGTCATGAACCAAATAAGTTAAAGAAACGCACTCTGAAATTTTTTTTTACGTCTCTCACCAATTGATAACACTAGTTTACAAATTTTCGGTTTGTAGCGAGTACCTCCAAAAAAAAGTATTTTCTAGACTAATTTTGACTCTCTCAACACGAAAATGGCACTCATTTATTTTTCCAAAGAAGCGTTTTCGAGATATAAGCAAAAAACCGTTTTTTTTTTTTGCTCCTTTTTCATGTATGAGCCTAATTCTAAAAATCGGTCAAACTAATTAACATATTCTTTATGTTTTTGAACAGATATTTTGTTTGTCTTTCCAGCAGTATACGACTTGTGTAAATCGGCCCAACAATCATTAAGAAAAAGCCGTTCAAAGTTTCAAAAAACACAATTTTTCGCCGTTTTAGAAAATCGCTTGTTTTAAGTCATTCCGTAAGGATAGACAAAAAAATATTTAAAATACTTTTAAGATTTTAGGTTAGGTGGAAGATATTGTTTTTACAAAGCTAAAACGCACAAAATTAATGAAATCGAATAATAAATGTGGAAGTTATGAAACAGTACGTGAAGGCAGACCATTTCAGTTTCATTCTTTTTTTTAATAATTTATATTGAAAATATGACGTATATTGCTTACACTTCTTCTTTTATGTGGCGTTGAATCTTCGCGAAGCTGCATTTATTTTGTGATTTATTTTTTATATTAATATTATTTTACTTACTACAGTGCCTTGCATAAATATAACCTGTAAAAATGCGTTTTGTAGAAAATTAAAATGGGAATGACACCCTACTATTTTTTATTGAATGACATCAGTAAATTCAGAAGAAAAAAAAGTTTCGTTAGTTTCTCCTATGGTGGTTAAAAATTAAAACAGATTTTTTGTATTGCAAAAGTATAACCGCTTTTTTATTTTGATCTGTTTTTTTTTTTATTTTAAGTAATTTTTTTCGGCAAAATTAGTAAAGGACATTGCTGCCCTATTTTCGACCAATCTAAAAATTGTTTTTGACATACTGTTGACAAAGTTATTCAATATGGAATCGTCTATACAGTTCCATTCTTCCACAATCACCTCTCGCAGCTCAGCAACACTGTATAATTGCCTATTATGGGCATAAATTTTGCGGGTCAAAATTCCCCAAAGATTTTCAATATATCTGGAGAACGTGCCGGGAACACCATAAAATGTATGTTATTCGATTCGTACCATCAGAAACTTTGACGACTAACGTGAATTGGCCCATTATCATGCTGGAAGACATGCCGAACTCGACGAAATCGTCTTAAGTAGGGTACCAAATTATCCTGAAGCACCTGGGTGCAAGCTGAACTGTTCATCTTTGCAGGGGTGAAGGCAACTGCAACCTTACCACGGTCGCTGAAGGCCCCCCAAACCTTACAACTGCCACCGCCAAAGTTCCTCTTGAAAAAAAACTTTTTTCCTTTCTCAGATCGTGTCAATATCCGTTAAAACCACCTGACCCATCAAGATTAAACTTTTTTTCTCCACTGAAAATAATCTAAAATAATCTAAAAAAAACATTCATTAGATTATGCCATTTGGAATAACAAGAGTTAAGTATAAATTAATGGAATGTTACTTATGGTTTTCCAATTCCGTTTCATGTTTTGCCGGGCAAATTCTTACTTTTTTTTGTAGACTGTTGTCAAATTTGGAGCTGGCATCATTTTGCACCGGACAATCATATTACTGCTTTTTAAGGCACAAAAAACCGTTGAAACCGAAATTCCTAAGCCCAATTCGTCACGAACGTCTTGCAAAGAATGCGCCAAATTGGATGCAGCATTTATTAAACGCCTTTTATCTCGACGTGTCAGCTTCTGCAGATGCACGGGTCTTATTTTCGTTTCATAAGATTCTGGATCTTGTAAGAAATTTCGGACGACACGATCTGATATTTAAATTTTCCTACCAATAGCCCTTAAGCTAAGGCCAGTTAACCGAAAAGCTTGAATTTTGACTTTTTCCGTATCGCTTAAATGTTTACTCGTACCACGCGGCATTTTTTCTTGTCATTTCGAAGCACACAACTGAATCAAGCTTCAGAGAGGTTTGCATTGTGCGGTTATATAAAAATCTGTTTTTACTTGCTATATAGGTATTATAGGGCAAGTTCTGCATTTGGAAAAAAATCGAACTCGAGATTTTGATCAAAGTTGACATTACGATGATAGCGAAGACGAAAAAAGTGGGTCCGACAATTCCGTCTGTCTGTCTGTATGTCTGTATGTCTGTATGTCTGTACCTCGAACTACAGCCTAAACTACCGGACGTATTTTCTTCAAACTTGGTAGTTAAGGGTCTTCGGTGATTCCCTAGAGGAAAAATTGAAATTTTTTTTTTAGCTCCAAAACTAAGGGTACCCCCCATACACCCGTAATGCAAAATCTTATTAATCTAGAAAACGGCTCTAACGATTTTGATAAAAAAAATTACGTGTGATATTATGGACATGGACTATATTTTGGTGAAAAAAAATTTTGGGGGGAAATGTTATTAGGGGTACCTGTCATAGAACGGTTTTTTTGATTTTCGAATTTCTCACCAACGGCTCTAACGATTTTAACCAAAATTTTTATGCAGGAGCTGCTTTTTATTTGAAAAAATATAAACTACAATTTTTTTCGAAAAAATAGTTTTTGGATTTTTAAAAAAATAATACAATTTTTTTTTTGAAAATTCAATATCTTGAAAACCGATACACGATTAAATTTTTAAATTACGTTTTAAAATGTATTTTATTAAATACTAACAATTTGCATATCAATTTTTTTTATAAAAATTTTAAGGAAAATTTAGTACACAAAAAACATGTTTCAGTGTGTCTGTATGTCTGTACCTCTCACTACAGCCTAAACCCCTGGACCTATTTCTTTCAATCTCGGTAGATAAGGGTCGTCGGTGATTCCCTAGAGGAAAAATTGAAATTTTTTTTTTAGCTCCAAAACTAAGGGTACCCCCCATACACCCATAATGCAAAATCTTATTTATCTCGAAAACGGCTCTAACGATTTTGATAAAAAAAAATTAAGTGTGATATTATGGACATGGACTATATTTTTGTGAAAAAAAATTTTGGGGGGAAATGTTATTAGGGGTACCTGTCATAGAACGGTTTTTTTGATTTTCGAATTTCTCACCAACGGCTCTAACGATTTTAACCAAAATTTTTATGCAGGAGCTGCTTTGCATTTGAAAAAATATAAACTAAAAATTTTTTCGAAAAAATAGTTTTTGGATTTTTAAAAAAATAATACAATTTTTTTTTTGAAAATTCAATATCTTGAAAACTTATACACGATTAAATTTTTAAATTACGTTTTAAAATGTATTTTATTAAATACTAACAATTTGCATACCAATTTTTTTTATAAAAATTTTAAGGAAAATTTAGTACACAAAAAACATGTTTTAGTGTGTCTGTATGTCTGTACCTCTCACTACAGCCTAAACCACTGGACCTATTTCTTTCAATCTCGGTAGTTAAGGGTCTTCGGTGATTCCCTAGAGGAAAAATTGAAATTTTTTTTTTAGCTCCAAAACTAAGGGTACCCCCCATACACCCGTAATGCAAAATCTTATTTATCTCGAAAACGGCTCTAACGATTTTGATAAAAAAAATTAAGTGTGTTATTATGGACATGGACTATATTTTGGTGAAAAAAAAATTTGGGGGGAAATGTTATTAGGGGTACCTGTCATAGAACGGTGTTTTTGATTTTCGAATTTCTCACCAACGGCTCTAACGATTTTAACCAAAATTTTTATGCAGGAGCTGCTTTGCATTTGAAAAAATATAAACTAAAAATTTTTTCGAAAAAATAGTTTTTGGATTTTTAAAAAAATAATACAATTTTTTTTTTGAAAATTCAATATCTTGAAAACCGATACACGATTAAATTTTTAAATTACGTTTTAAAATGCAGTTTATTAAATACTAACAATTTGCATATCAATTTTTTTTATAAAAAATTTAAGGAAAATTTAGTACACAAAAAACATGTTTTAGTGTGTCTGTATGTCTGTACCTCTCACTACAGCCTAAACCACTGGACCTATTTCTTTCAATCTCGGTAGTTAAGGGTCTTCGGTGATTCCCTAGGGGAAAAATTGAAATTTTTTTTTTAGCTCCAAAACTAAGGGTACCCCCCATACACCCGTAATGCAAAATCTTATTAATCTCGAAAACGGCTCTAACGATTTTGATAAAAAAAATTAGGTGTGATATTATGGACATGGACTACATTTTGGTCAAACAAAATTTTGGGGCAAAATGTTATTAGGGGTACCTGCCATAGACCCGTTTTTTTGATTTTCGACTTTCTTATTAACGGCTCTAAGGATTTTAACCCAACATTTTTAGCAGGATTCCCCTTAAGTTAAAAATAATATTGTATATAAAAATATTCCAAAAAATATTTATTGGATTTAAAAAAAAAAAAAAAAAAATTTTAAATCAATATCTTCAAAACCTATGAACGATTATTTTTTGAAATTATTTCCTAAAACCAATATTATTAAATACTTAATATTCGCATCCCACATTTTTTTCTTGAAAAATTTTAGAGAAATTTCTTATATAAAAAATTTATTTAATAATAAAACGATTTTTTAAAGTTTATTTGCATAAATTCATACTTTTCCGGAAACCAGACGGCAATTTTATGCATTTGCACATTATTATCTCATTAAATCCATGTTTTATATTTATAAAATGTATCTTAAATTCCAAAGTACTTTTACATAAGAGCAAGTTCGTGCGATCCAGTCGTGCATTTTATTTTTTTTGTTTTTGTTTATAATCTACCCGCGCTCAAGGGATTATGATTACCCTTTAAATGTTTCAACACAGCGCGGGCGTGAAGGTGAAGTTAAGAGAAAGAAGAGAAAATAACGGAACTTTTTTTCTTCTCAATTTACTTGATTAGTGATGCCATTCAATAAAAAAAATAGTAAAGTGTCATTCTCATTTTAATTTTCTACAAAACGCATTTTTACAGGTGCGGTTATACTTATGCAAGGCACTGTATATCAATATTTATTCTAGTTCATATTTAAATTAATGCCTATAGTATATTATCTTTAAAAAATATATTTTTTTTTATGGCATACATAATGAATTCAATGAAGTCTTGTTATTTTTTTTTTTTTTAATTATTAAAACCTAAAAAAAAATGCGCGAACTAGATCTATCCCCCCCCATAGCGAAAAGCTATCTACGCCACTGACAAAAGCAACACACATTCAAGAAATGTTGACGGAACTAACTACCTTGTGTAAAAATTATGGACTTCAAATAAACAAATCGAAAACTAAAGTCATGACAAATCACACAAAAAACGATATAACGTTGGACGAAGAAAAAATTGAATACGTAGAAGATTACATATATTTGGGTCAACTAAAATCATTTAAGGACCAAGAAAATAAAGAAATTAACAGACGCATCACAAATAGCTGGAAACAATTCTGGAGCCTTAAACATATTTTACAATTAGACCAAAGCGCAGACACAATGAAATATATCTTCGACTCTGCTATTCTACCGATTCTTACTTACGGACTACAAACAATGATCTTGACTGCAAAAACACTTGACCAGCTAAGGATATGTCAGACCAAAATGGAAAGGAAAATACTGAACATACGACCAAAGTCAAAGGGTACGAAATGAAGATATTCGTAATAGAACCGGAATTATTGACGTCATAAATAGAACAAAAAGGCTGAAATGGAGCTGGGCAGGTCATGTATCTAGACTTCAGGACCAAAGATGGGCAAAAATGACAACGAAATGGAGACCAGAGAACAAGAGACCAGCAGGACGACCCAATAAAAGATGGAGTGACGACCTATCCCAAATAAGTACAAATTGGTACAACGAAGCCAAAAATAGAGACATTATGGGCAGCCTTGGGGGAGGCTTATGTCAGTAACCAACACTTTTAACTTTTATCCAATTATTTTCTTTCAAATAGAAAAATTTTTTTTTTTAATTATAACCTTAATACATATTACAAAGTTTGAATTTAAGAACAAACAAAAAAAATTATATCTGTCATTTTTTAGTAATAAGGTTTAATTTCTCACGATCTTAATATCTAAAATTTCTTTTAAAAATTATAAAAAAAATAAATTGTAAATATCTAATATTGTAATACAAATACCTGAGGCAATAAAAGGCTTATAATAATAATAATTGACATTTTAACTGTCACTAGTGGAAGTGTAATAAAATTTAAGCTCTTCAAATTATTTTAAATTCTTGCTAGTAATTTGTGTATTAATTATTTATTTCGCACCTTATCGCACTTAAAAGCGATTCTTTTAATAATATTTAAAAACTAATCATCAACTATTAAACTAAGGTACGAACTAGTTTAAGTTTTAATTTCACAAAAATTCAACTTGGGGCACAACGGATTTTCCCTATGAGCGGCAACAAAAGAAGCTTAACGGACACTTCACCAGAACCAAACTACACATATAAAAAACACAATCCAATCACAAATTCTAAAATGGAAGTAGGAAAGATGTCAATTTCTCAGCTAAAAAATCTTCTTAACGACACGATCTCGGAACAAATTAAAGATTTAGCAACTAAATTCGATATCGCTTCTCTGGCTCTTGAATTAGATGCTCTAAAGGCTTCCAATTCACAGTTAACCGAAAAACTATCCGCTATGACGGAACGGTGTGAGCTTCTCGAGTCCCAGCTTGAAATCGTTTCTCACAAATCCAACGAAGGTTGTTTGGTGGTACACCTTCCTCTAGGTGGAGAAACCAATGCAGTTGATCTTGCAAAACAAACTTGCGAGAGGCTTCTCAAATTAAAGGAAGGCGATGAAATTCATGTGAAAAAGGCACGAGAGGTTATCAACACGCGATTGCAAAGAGGAACCGTTTTCTTGGAGCTACGGTCTCCTGATACCGCGGATAAAATAATGTCGACGGTGGGTATACTAAAAGGAACTGGTATAAGCATCTTTCGAGAGCAATCACTCATGTGTAGAAAAAAAAGGCAAACGCTGAATGAACTCAAGCTTAAACTTCTGAAAATTAACCCCGACGCTAAAATATTTGTAAGAGACGATAAACTACAAATTAATAACTTCAAGTTTGTTTATAAATACTCTCGTGGTCTTGTTGTCAAATCGGCGGCAGAGGTGACTTTTATAAACAAAATGTTTGGTGACAGGTCTTCGGACTTTTTTGACTGCAGCGAGGGAGTGAAGTTGGCACCGATTCTAAATCAAAGGGAGGTACCATCAGGCTCTCAACTTTCATCAGCGCCACCTAGAAGTCAGGCCAATACCAATCTTCATCAGCAATAGGGTAACGCTGCCGTCTGCCAAAAAATAAATAATTTTTTAAACTTATCAATTTTAGCTTATAATATAACAGGTTTAAAAAGCAAAAGTCTTCAACCTGACTTTTTTAATTACATATTAGATTTTGATATTATTATATTATTAGAAACTTTCGTAGAAGAAAACTCTGAAAGTGATTATTTAAAAATTTTTAAGAACTTTAAACTAAAATTTATTCCAGCAATAAGAACAAATGTACATGGAAGAGCGAGTGGTGGGATTTTATGCGGCATTAAGAATGAATTTGTTAATTTTGTTAAATTTATTTCAATTATGGATAGGGTGGTTGTACAAATAAGCAGTGATAAGTCAAAATTTTTTATTATTCCGGTGTATCTTAATTGCAATAACTGGCAGAATGACTTCGAAAATGTATCTACCTTTATGAAAAATTCTTCGTTGGAAAATGTAATGGTTATTGGTGATCTTAACGCGAGAATTGGTGATTATCAAAACCCTTCTGCCCACAGTTTTCAAGAGTGCTTACTTTTTGAGAATATAAGAATGTCTAAAGATCTAACAACTAACAGAAATGGTAGAATATTGATGGAATTTTTTGAAGACTTTGGCCTGTTTGTTCTAAACGGAGTTACTAAAGGCGACAAGAAAGGAGAGCTTACATTCATTTCCGGTCAGGGGCAGTCGATCATTGACATATGTTCAATTATTGGAGAATGGTTTAACTCAGTAGATGATTTTCAGGTGCTCACAGCTAGTTTTTCAGCGCACTTGCCCATTTTAGTAAAAGCTCACTTTGCTGTGGAAGAGCAGCAAAGCAACTCAGAAGCTATCCGTAAATTAAAGTGGTCTGAAAGTAAAATTTGGCAATACAAAACACGGTTAAATCACCATTGTAATCTACTACCGATCCAATCATCATGTAGTGTTGAACAGATTGAAGAAAGTATAACAAGAATTATTTACGCCTCTGGACTGTCCACGAACAACAAAATCTCGTTCTCACCAAAAAACAAATGGTTTGATCTGGATTGTATCAATCTTCGCAAACTTTCCTTCAAATACCTGAAGCTATTCCGATCGACTAATTCCACAACTTTCAAAAATTTGTATCTCAAGGCAATCAGAAACTTTAAAGAACTATGTGCCATCAAAAAGGTTCTATATCTTAAAAATTCTGCCATTAAGCTACTGGATTGTAAGAACTCTAAGGAATTTTGGAACAGTGTACGGGAATTGGGTGGACAACACCGTAGTATAAAGATTTCTCTTGATGCCGAGGCTTTAGCGACTCATTTTAAAACGTTACTGTCAGTGGAGGAGAATATTAAAAGCTTTAGTTACGCAATGCAAGACGTTTGTGTACCGGAACTGGACTCCGTTATATCACTGAGTGAACTCGAAGCTACATTATTAAACTTGAAGAATAACAAAGCTCCAGGAAGTGATGGCATCCCAGTGGAGTTCTATAAAAATGGTACTGTTCAATTCAAAAACTATATCGTAGAGTTCTTTAACCTTATTTATAACACTAACTGCATACCTTCTAGTTTCTCCAAATCTCTAATTTTTGCGATTTTTAAAAAAGGAGACTCTAGTTGCCCAGATAACTATAGAGGGATTTCTATTCTTACTTCTCTAAGAAAAATATTCGCTACAATTCTCTACGCAAGAATTACAAAATGGATAGATGTCCACAATCGTCTCAACATATTTCAAGCGGGTTTTCGTTCAGACTTTTCAACGACAGACCATATCTTTGCACTCACTAGCATCGCCAGAAGATTCATCGATCTTAACAAAAGGTTGTATGTGTGTTATGTGGATTTCAAAGCTGCTTTCGATAAGGTAAATAGACAAGCTCTGATTTATAAATTAGCTTCGATCGGATTATCTAGAAAATTTCTTCAACTTTATCAAAATTTTCTGGCGTCAACGAGAGCCACGGTTTGGGATGGAATAAAATTGTCCGGTTGGTTTGAAACATCTGCAGGAGTACCACAAGGATGCATTTTAAGTCCGATTCTATTTGCTTTATTCATCGATGATGTATGCGAAATTCTACCTGGAGGAATATCGTTTGCTGGGAAGCTCATCAAGGTCCTTCTCTACGCCGATGATTTAGTTTTGCTTGCGGATAATCCTCTCACACTTCAATTACAGATCAATAAGTTACAGGCTTATTGTAACTCCTGGGATCTTACTATTAACATAAGCAAAACGAAGATCATGATCTTTGAGAAGCGACAGAGGAGAAGGCTACCGGAAGAATGCTGGCGTCTGAATAACATGCGGATTGAAGTGGTGCGTGACTTTAAGTATCTGGGTGTATTATTGTCATCTAACTTGAGCTTCAACAAGCATGCTAAAGAAAAGTGCAGCGAAGCTAAGTTGGCTCTGAACATGATGAGGCCAAAATTCTTCGCCAATCAAAATATTGACCTCAGGTCTAAGTACAAAGTTTTCAATGCTACTGTCAATACCTGTCTTTTCTATGGAGTGCAAGCATTTGGAGTTGGCCCTTTAGATGAATTTGAAGCGGTTCAAAGGTATTTCTTTAAGCGACTATTCCGATTACCCAACTCAACACCGACATATGCTATTCATGTGGAGTCTGGTCTGCCTCCTATCTACATACAAAACTTGAAATGGCATTCTGATTATTTACTTAGAGTTATGAAAAAAAGTGACAACAGTCTACATAAATCAATTTTGGTTCGGTTATTGAATAATAATTCTTATCCCTTCAGAGAGTGGAATCAGTTGGCGTCATCTCACGATATTTCTGAAAGGCTTTTAGAAACAAATGTAAATGATTGGAAGGATATATTTGCAAGGATTATCTCTAAAGTCGATGAAAAAATATACGATCAACATTTAACAAAGGCTTTAACGTCAAGTTCCAGGATATTCTATAAAAACCTAAACCACCAATTGTGTACAGAAGAAAATTATTTCAATACTCAATATTCTGCTGAGGCAATAAGCACTATATTCAGAGCAAGGGTTGAAATGTTGAATCTCAATTCCATACCTCACAGACCAGACTTACAGATAACTTGCAATCTTTGTAATAGAAGAGAACACGAAGATGTTTATCATTTCATCGCCGTTTATCCTATTTTACAAGAGTTAAGGAGATTGTACTTTCAAGAAAGTACGTTATCATTAAATAACCTTTATGAAGTACTAAACGGCCAGTGGGGCTGGCTGAATTTATACAAATTTTGCAACCATGCAATGGCATACCGAAATAGCTTCTAATCAGTCATCAGAATTTCTGCAAGTTATTGCGTTAATATCACCTTTTTATGTTTCAAATCATCTAAAATTGTTTTTTTTATGTTTTAAATCATCCAAAATTAATACCTATCATGTCGCAATGACTTATAATTATTCAATCCATCCGCTTAACCATTTTATTTAAAATTATTAGCTTTACTATCTTCTTTTTCCTAAACTTTGATAATATATTTTTTTTTGTGTCTATACAGTTTTAACTAATTAATTTATAACTATTACACTTCTTTTCTTTTTTTTATTCTTTTTGCTTACAAAATGTCATATCCGGCAGACGGCAAAATTGCCACGTCCGTATTCTATATCATTAAAAAAATTGTATCACTTTTTATAAGAAATAAAGAAAAATATCTATCTATCTATCTAATAATAATAATAATAATAATAATAATAATAATAATAATTATTATTATTATTATAATAATAATGATAGCATAGCCAGGGTAGAACTTTACAAAGCCATGAGAGAATTTGGCATCCCAAATAAATTGACACAACTATATGTAGGTTGACCATGACCAACGTAAAAAGCCAAGTAAAAATAGCCTGAGTGCTATCCAGACCAATCAACATCTTTAAAGGACTCCGACAAGGGGACGGTTTGGCCTGCCTCCTCTTCAACCTGGCGTTGGAGAAAGCAATCCGTGACTCTGGCACGTCAACAAGAGGGACCATCGTCAACAGGTCCAGCCAGTTACTAGCTTACGCAGACGACATTGACATCATCGGAAGAACCGAACAAGCTGTACACGATTCCTTCATCCAGATCGAGCAGGCGGCACAAAATCTGGGGCTGCACATTAGTGAAGGTAAAACAAAGTACATGGTGGCGTCGAATGCGAGAGGAACAGTTGGTCAAACAATCAAGGTAGCGGAGCACGAATTTGAAGTGGTGCAATCCTTTAAATACCTTGGGTCAATAGTAGCAGCCGATAACAATATAGAAGAAGAAATACGCGGGCGGATTCTCAAATCCAACAGAGCCTACTATAGTCTGACAAAGCTCTTCGAATCCAGAAATCTCACCATAACTTCAAAACTGCTGCTTTATAGGACCATGGTCCTGCCAGTACTAACATATGGATCCGAGACTTGGGTGCTTAGCAAAAGGCACTCCGACCTCTTAGCTGCGTTCGAGACAAAAGTCTTAAGGAGAATTGTTGGCCCCGTATGTGAGGAAGGACGATTCCGGAGACGGTACAATCATGAACTGTACGCAATCTACCTAGAAGCAGATATTGTGACAAAAATTAAGCTCTTTAGACTCCGGTGGGCAGGGCACCTAGCTCGCATGAGCGAAGAGGAACCTGCTCGGAAAGTTCTTTGTGGTAAATTCTATGGTAGACGACAGCGTGGTGGACCATGCTTGCGCTGGAGAGATGGCGTAGACCAGGACGCCCGAAGCCTTGGGGTGCGCAACTGGATGACGTCGGCTAGAGACCGGGATAGGTGGAGAGACTTGTTGAAAGAGGCCAGGACCGAAACCCGGTTGTCGAGCCGATGATGATGATGAATAAAAAAAAGTAATTACTTAAGTAATTACTTTAAGTAAAATTAGGTGTACGCAATGCATATATGTTTATTTTAAGACTGAAATTATTATATCAGTGTAATATGTGAAAATAATTAAATTAAAAGAAATTGGAAACTTACGGCCTTAAATATCTGGTTCCGATGATTGTGTTTGTGCGCACATGATCCAGTTGACTAAACCTTAATTTATTTGCGTATTTAAAAGAATTCACTGATATTTTTTTCACTTTAATTTAACTTATGAAACTTTTGAAAACTAACACTATATTTTATATTTTTCTTTTCTTTTTATATCACAGATAAAAATGTTTAAATGTTGCTTTATAACTGTAACTGCTTATTAGTATCTACTCGTACTCGTTCTTGTTCTTAAACAGTACCGGTGCGTAGTTGCTGTTGTGAGTACTAATAAACAATAACTTTAACATCTATCAAATGTTTTGCTTATCCCGTGACGACAAACAATGAAAAATTGTGGTTGAAGCTGATAAGTGACATATCATTTCGTACCTACGCGTATGTATATAGCGAGAACATGGTGAGGGAAAAATAGAGGCACTAAGCTATAACCAGGCAGGTAGAATTCCGTGTGATCAGAATTTTCACCCACCTGGGTTTTGCTAAGTGCCAAAACTGCTGGCCTGTTTTTCACAGTATGGACATATACCTACAAAAAATAAATTTTTTCTAAGCCCCCCAATGTTGTTACAGTCAACTCTACATTCACTTAACATCACAAAACACAAACATTATAAAAAAAAATAAAAAATGAAAAATAAATTATGCCCCATTGAGTTTTGCAAAGCCCTCCGAAAAATTGTGGTTATTTTATTTTCTGTAGCTGATTTGAGGTACAAATAACTTTTTTTATTTTTAAAGTAAAACAATATTTCGGCATGTATTTTGTATGTTTTTGTATTTAAATGAGTCATAACATTTCTTGAATATTCTCGAAATCCCAAACCAAATTAACTATATCAAGTTAGTGAATTATATTTTATTTAAGTGTGAACAAAAATGTATGCTTATGGCTTACTTACCATTGACTCTGCTCCCAAATGTAGTGGAGAATCAGAACTGAGTGCCATTGCTCTTATCACAATTGGGTGGACGAGATATGCACAGTATGTTACTCGCGAAAACGGATAAAGACAAGGGGCCGAAAGAATTGTATTAACAACTCCACCATACCCAGTGGAACATGCAATAGTTATCCAAGCCAGTGACATCGCCCACGCTGAATGGCTAAGGGAGCTATAAGCAGCAGCCGTCAATTGGGAGAGCTCTGTGTTATGAAGACCAAAAACAAGTACAAGCAAATTCATTGAAGCTAACGTCCACGCCACTGAGAGCATTGTCTTAGAAAACCGTATTTTGCAATTTGTCTTGAAAAGTATCCACCCCACAGACATGCCAATTAAGTAGGGTCCCAATCTAGTCCATGGTTTATCATAGATTTTATCAAAAAGAGCTAGTGGATCATCAGTATTGGGCTTGTGATTATTTTTGTAGGCAATAATTCCTGTCGTAATCCAAGATGAGAATAAGAAGATGAACATAGTGCTTGCTGCAAGTTTAAAGTGGCGAACGGCAATAATTAAAATAATAGCTCCAATGATGTAAAACTGGGTATCATTAGCAAGGTACCAACTCCACAGCATACACTAAAAATTGAAAAAAAATTTTGTTAAAAAATTATTTTATTCAATTGAAATTGTAAATATAAGTAATGAGACATGTAAAATATAATTGGCATAGATTCTTAAACAATATGATGGATACCATGGCTTTTACAACACACATATCGTTTACTCGTTATTAACTTTTTTGCATTGTAATAAGTTAACTCAGTGGCGTCCGTGCCATCTCGGCGCCCGGGGCAGGAGACCCATTTTGCCGCCCCCATTCAATACTTAATTAGAGTTAAATTTCGAGACATCATTTCACAGGCAATGAAGTAACTTTTATTGAAGATAAAAAAGGATCAGCGGTTTTACAAACGGATTCTACGGGCCTTACAAACAGCGAATTTAGAAATAACTTTGTCAAAATCAATATTTGCAGACAATTCTTGTTCAATCGAAAATATATCCAAGTTTGATAGTCTAGTGGAGCCCATAGTGGATCTGAGATAATTTTTGATTAGCTTCCCTCAGAACTAGCGATGATAATTTCCAAAGTCAAATATATACGAATCAAGATGACTATATTTGGAACCGAAATTCCCAGATTCAGATTTTGAATGAACTGGAGGAGCTCCAGTGGCCGTTTGCTCCTTATATCTTCCTCTGATTCAGAACTGGCGACAAACTGCTGGAGAAGCTTCCGCTCCATCTCGTCTCGTCTTTGTCTTTGTCGATGTCTTCTAATACATGGAATAGATCACACTTGTACTTTCTGTCCAAAAGTTTCGCTGACGTCAAAATTCCGAACTTGCCCGCTATTTCTTGATCTTTCTGGAATGGAGTCGTCATTTCTTGAATGATCTTGTCAAATGATGCGAACACCTCTCGACTAGTTCCTGCTCCTGAGACAAAGCTGCATCTGCGGATTCATCGCCATGCATGCGTTTTTTCCTGCGAATTTTCCTCGTTTTGAGTTCCATTCCAAGTTTTTTGCAGAGAGTCTTAGCAAAATCTATTGCGACTTGGACGAAACGGTCTCTGCTCTCCACTAGGAAAGTTTTTAAAGCGCAGAGTTTCTGAGCACACTTATCCACACTCAGTCCTCGTTGCTGCAGGTAAATCTGTGCGTCATCTACTTCAGGTAGCACTGCAGTTCAAAGGCCAAGAAAAGTAAGGAAGTTGAATGACTGCACGGCTGTCAGAAGAAGACTGGCTCCCGATCTTGTTTCGGAAGTTTGAGATGAATCCTTCAATTCTTCCAGTATCTCAAGAACTTTCTCAAACTTATTTTTAAGCGTCTTGACAGCTTCATGTCTAGCGCTCCAGCGCGTTTCACTGACTCGTTTCACTGCTTGACCTGTGAGTTGATGCAGAAAAGAAAGCAAATAGCTTTTTCAGAGTTCCAAAAACGTCACGGAATTCACTGATTCAGAAGCAGCTTGTACCCCAGCCAAGTTGAGTGAGTGGTTTGCGCATTCAACGAATGTAGCTTTCGGATGCAGTGCTTTAATCCGGGCTTGAAATCCATTGTCGATCCCTGACATTGTGGCCGCGTTGTCAAAAGCCTGTGCTCTCAAGTTCTGTATGTCCAGTCCGTCTGATGTTGAATTCGCGATTATATCGTTGCTTAGATTTTTTGCATTTTTTCCTTTTGGTTCGAAAAAGTCGATGAAAAATTCTACCACGGCGAACTTTTCTCCTTCGATATATACGTTTCGCAGAACCTGGCTCATTTGGTCTTTGTGGGAGATGTATGGTGTAATGTCGAGGATTACTTAATAATATTTAGCTTCTTGAATGCGACGGATGATGGTCGATCGAACTTGCTGTCCCAGTAAGTTTATTAATTCATTCTGGGTTTCTGAAGATAGATACGAAACTGGGACTGTTGCTCCCAGCTTTAACTTTGTCAGGTGTTAAGAAGGTGTTAGAAGAGGGTCATATTTAGGGAATAACAAACAACAACAAAATTGTACAGGCAGAAAAGAGTAGAAAAAAAACAGTTGTGTGTTATGATTTTTTTTGAGGGTGATGTTTGTTATATGGGAAAAAATAAACTTACTGCTCACGCCTTACAAAATAAAGTTATTTATGTTTTCAATTTTTGATTTTTGAAGCAATTTTTTTCATTAAATGAAGCAAATAAATAAAAAACTCGAGATATTAAAATCGACTTCAATGCTAAACACACCCAATGGGGATCTAGGCTCATAACAACAAAAGGTAAACGGCTATACCAAGCAGGCCGAAAATACAACTGTGAATTTTATTCTTCTGGTTCGCCAACATATTGGCCATCTGATACTAACAAAATACCAGACCTTATAGACTTTTTCGTAGTTAAAGGTATTAAACGAAATCATATAAGTGTCGAAGGTAATTACGATTTATCGTCAGATCATACTCCAGTAATTTTATCACTGAGCGAAGCAGAAATAATAGAAAAAAGTAATCCCAAGCTCGTGAATAACAGAACAAACTGGAACGAATTCAGAGACAAACTTGAAAGTTTTATAAACCTAAGATCCCCTATGCAAACAATTGAACAAATTGATCATGAAGTAGAACAATTTATTGCTGATGTGCAGCAGGCTGCAGAAGAAAGTACTCCAACTATTTCGAACGCGAGAGAAAAAGGTATAAAATATCCTATCGAAATAAAGGAGTTGATATTGGAAAAACGAAGAGCTAGAAGAAAATGGCAAACCACGAGATTCCCAGATGATAAGGTAGTTTTTAACCGTTTTAACAACGAATTAAAAAAAAGAATATGTGAGTTTAAAAATGAGTCACTAAGCAGATTCCTGAAAAGTCTGACGACGGATGCTTCTACTGAATACTCCTTATGGAAAGCAGCTAAGCGCCTAAAAAGACCTCAGACACAAAACCCGCCAATAAAATCTCAAGATGGTAAATGGATCGGAAACCCGAAACAAAAGGCTGATATCTTCGCTGAACATCTCGCGAATGTTTTCAAGCCATTCCCAGCAAACATAGCTACAGATCCCTTACAGTTTGTTGACAGAAACGACGAATGTGAAATACCTTCTGTCACGCTCAAAGAAGTAAGAAGCATGTGTCAACATAAGTTGTCTAACAAAAAATCACCAGGGTACGATCTTATAATTGCTCAGGTTTTGAAAGAAATGCCTCTACTAGCCTTCAAGAAACTCCAATTTATAATAAACGCATGCCTTAAACTAAGATATGTGCCACATCATTGGAAAATTGCAGAAGTCATTGTTATACCTAAACAAGGTAAGCCACCAACAGAAGTAACATCTTACAGACCAATATCGCTTATACCAATCATGGCAAAAGTTTTTGAAAAACTGCTACTGAAAAGGCTTAGCAAAATAATTGAAGAAAGAAGACTAATTCCAAGCCATCAATTTGGATTTAGAAATAAACATTCCACGATAGACCAAGTGCATCGAATTACGGATGTTGTGGAAAAGGCACTTGAAGAAAAACAAGTATGCTCTGCTTTATTCTTAGATGTTGCTCAAGCTTTTGACAAGGTTTGGCACTTGGAACTTGAGTACAAACTGCATAGGGACCTTCCCAGGCAGTACTACGAAGTACTGAAATACTACATTACGCACCGACTCTTTAGAGTACGGTACGACCAAAATTACTCGGAACTAAAGAAAATTGAAGCCGGTGTACCACAAGGAAGTGTCCTAGGACCAACCCTGTATCTGTTATATACAAGGGATATTCCAGTGGACATCAACGCTATCATGGCGACCTTTGCTGATGATACAGCAATATTGATGCCAGATAAATCCGTTACGAAGGCTACACAAAAATTGCAAAATGCAGTCGATAAAGTTAGTGATTGGACGCAGAAATGGCGTATCAAATTAAACGAAACAAAATCGACGCATATAAACTTTACAAACAAAAACATAAACAATGTTCCAATATTTATAAACAGTACAGAAGTACCTTACTCCAATACCGCCAAATACCTTGGAATGAATTTGGATGCAAAGCTTAAATGGAAAGAGCACATCAAAAAGAAAAGAGAAGAACTAAACTTAAAGTACAGAAAAATGTACTGGTTACTAGGAAATAACTCTGACCTATCTATCCAGAACAAACTAATGTTATATAAGCAAGTATTGAAACCCGTTTGGACATATGGCATCCAACTATGGGGCTGTACAAAGAAAACAAATGCTGAACCCATCCAAAAATTCCAAAGCAAGGTCCTTCGTGGAATAATAAATGCCCCTTGGTATATAAGAAATAGCGATCTACATCGTGACCTTCAAATTGAAATGGTTACAGAAGTGGTTAAGAAACACGCTATATCACATAATCAGCGACTGCAAAGTCATACTAACTCCGAAATGGAGACCGTATTAAATGTACGAGATAATGTTCGGAGATTAAGAAGAACCAAGCCTCATGAGCTGATGGTCTAAAAGTTATGGGAAAGTGTTATTACATTAAACTTCCCCCAATGCGATTTAAAAATTAAGAAATAAAAATCATTTGTCGATCTTTCATAGATTGGTACTGATTCACCGGTGGTTTTAGTGCGGTAAGAGTCCCACACTACTCGGTACCGATTCTTACCGAGTGTCTTTTGAAGATTTCCATCGGATAAAAAAAAAAATTGATCTAACGATTTTCATATTATGGACTACATTTTGGTCAAAACAAAAAATTAGGAAAACAAATTATCAATGGTATATTTGACATAAAATCGTTGTATTGATTTTCGACATTCTCATTTTTGAAAAAAAAAAAAAAAATCCTATGATTGCGAAGAGTTCGCAACTGCTCAGACGACAAACAATTTTTTGAGACATATAAGGAACACATTGGATAAGGCATTCAAATATTGCTGTATAGCAGAATGTAAGAGAAATATCATTTTTTAAGCAAAATCAAAAGCAATTACTGTTTTGAATATTTGACTGTAGTAAATTTGTCCTTTTTATATACTTATACAAAACTTACTGCTATAAATTACACCATATTTAGACAAAGATGAAAATAACAGAATTCAAATATTCTGCGCAGAATTTCGCCAATTTAAGACTGAACTGCTTCATTTGCGGATTATGATTGATTGTGATCAACTCTTGAGTAACTTCCATCTTTATCAGTTACCACACATTTTCAATAGAGTTCATGTCAGTGGCTAACAAGGAGATATTAGCTTTTTGTAAATACATTTTTACAGACCGGGCTCTATGACAGAGGTGCAGAGAAACAAAAGGTTCACCTTTCGAAGTCTAACATGAGTCAACATTCTTTATGACTTCTTTATGATGGTCCTGTTTCATTATGCCTTAAACCAACTTCAGACGTCGGCGTCGCTTGAAAGTCAAAAATATATGCATTAAAAACTAGTACAGTACCTGAATTTCTCAAAAAATGCATAGTGCTTCTAATAATATGGCCAGGGACTGTGTGAGTGAGGAGAAAATGAAACTTTCAGTGATAATTGACTTGCAACCCAAGAAACATTTTTAGCTGTATAAAAACTTGGAAAACGCTTTCAGAGCTAATCTTAGAACTCGTTTATTCAAAAACACGCTCTAGATGCACCTATAGAGCAAACATGGAGCTCACTTCCAGCTAATTCATTGAGTTTGAGAGCAATTTTTTGAGCTTCTTAATAGTGCAGTTAAAAGCTTTAATATACGCTATAAAAGTGCCATAGAGCTGCGTGCTTTTACGTAGAGTTATAAGTTATATTTTTTATTAAAATTGGCCAATATAAATCATACCATTAAACATGAAAACAAATCGTCGTCGTGCTATGAAAACTCCCTAAGTCCATTTAAAAAAAAAAATGTGATGCAATTCTTATTTAATTCATTTCGGATAAACCATTTGCAAAAAATTTTATTGCACAATGCCTACGCCAAACAAATTCAACAATTGAAGCCTGAGATCATGCTGTTCTGATAATTTTTGGATTTTTTTATATTAATTTCCAAGTTCAAATGCAAATATCTCAAAACACAAAAAATGGACTTAGGGAGTTTTCATAGAACGACGACGAAATTATCATTTGTATTGGTAAATTAACTTAGTACCAAAATTTGTCTCAGAACTTCTTTTTATTTAGTGTAATAATTAAAAGCTATAATACTGTAACATTTTTACTAGATTCGTTAAATAAAATTTATTACTCTTTTTAGTATTTCTTCTTTATTTATACTTTCCAAATCAAAACAATAAATCTCAATTTATAATCAACTCAAATACTTTTATTCAAATTTAAATCAAACTTGTTTAATAACACTTTCCACAATCCAATAAGAAAAGCCTTTTGCACACTCCCTTATATACTCAAATTGGTTGTTCTCGAAACTAAATCGCGACATTGGAAAAGAGCTTTTTGTTCCTTCCATAAAGTGAATATGTCATTTTCCAACAGATGGCGCTGTGGGAGTATAAAGCTCTGTGCCGGTGTTGTATGGTGTGCGTAACAATACATTCTACGTGGGGTGGTTTCTAAGTGCGATTTCATTTGTATCAGGAATGTTGATATTGTAATTCAAAATATTACAACGTCCTTCTAAAATAATTTATTTTAAGTAGATAATACATTTTATTTTAATTTTGAAATGAGAAAAAAATATTTATTTTTTCGTGTACTTTTTCATACAATAAATAATCTTAATGTGTGTGTTGAATGCTGCCCTAATCGTGACCTCAACTAATGTGATTGAATGCTGCCATTATTAACCTCTGAAGTCTGAACTATCATTCTAAATATTATACCAATTAATATGAAAATTATATGTAGGGTAACGAATAAAACAGAACTTCTTTTTGAAAGTTCGAAATTATCAGTTGTTTTATTTTGAGATTTATTTGCGAGTTTTAAATCTACCCTTTTTTTAAGTTTAAGCTGATTTTACCATTGAACAGTGTGAAAATACAACAGATTACAAAATCAAGTACGGTGTTAATTATAAATTTTTAAACTTTGGTGAATGTGGCAGAAATGACGATATAGCCTCTTAAGTAATTGAACTCACGCTATAGAGGCTTAAAACAAAATTGGGGTTGCGTACTACGTAGTTTCGCCAAACGGAGAACTTTCATTCGAAATGTCAGTCACAGTTACGAAAGAAGTTATATAAGAACACTGGTTGCGACGAAGGTTCCAAGAACGTTTTAGCTTACAAAAAGCTTCGACCATCCCTTTTTACTGAGTGTGGAGATTGATGATGGTAGAATTTTCTTTTGATGAAACACTAGATTTTACTAGAAAATGATAATGTGCATTGGAACGTGATGGAACAAATTTTTGCACAAAAACAAAGGCCCATATTCGAAAAAATGTCTGTTAGATTGGCTATGCAGATTTTCAGTACGAAATCTATATAGGAAAAGGAATACAATATGCACTGATGATAAACTTCTTCCAAATGTAGGAAGAAAGGACAATTGCTGGTGTAACTGCAAGATTTGTCAAACTAATTAAATATTTATTTGCTAATCTCAAAACGAGGAGACTAGATTACAGATATCCAAAGAAACAAGCTCTATCGGATACAAGGGAGACTCTTCATTTTCTAAATGAACAAAAAAATCCAAAATCTATTAGATAATGTTATAAAAATGATAATTATAAAGTTTAATATAAATCGGGCATATAGTTTTCGATAAAACACTCAGAAATATAAAATAAAAGGTACCCACCTAAACCTACATATAGGAACAATTTTGTATTTTACAATAAAGCGCCTGTTTTGTGGACGTATTGTGAAGATTGTTCAAAATCTGGACTTAATTTTTTTGCGGAATTCATAACTACACATATTTTCTATACCCCTGTGTTTATGCAGATATCGAAATACCTTCCTATAGGTATATCGGAAGTTCGATAATTTTAACTCTCAATAATTTCATTCTCTGAATCCGAAATACCTACCTATTTCAAATTTGTAGTGAAGGTACCAAATTCTCTCATACTAAAATTGACAATCGTTGAATTAAATAAAAATCCAAACAAAATACTACGAGTACAAAAACCATACTGACAAATAATAATGTACCTGCATACGTAAATATACAAACAAACAAAGGTCGTAGGTGCACAACAAAAAAAAAATCATTTCATTACAAGAAAACAGACAAACTTAAGCGCAAATATGTAAAAAAAGTTTACCATTTTCTTTTAGTATTATATCGTTATGACAACGAAAACAGCTATTTGCTATCCTCCTTTGTCTCTTTATTGATACTAGCCGACCCAGCTCTCGAAATTCGAGTGCCATGCCAACTTATTTATTTAATTCATTATCATTCAATAAAAGACAGAGAATTCATGATTTTTTTTAAATTGTTAAATGCAATGAGAAATTGAGAAGTAGCAACTAAGCACTCAATCCTGGAGTCCAAAGGAAAACAGTTAATGGTAAACAAACTTTCAAACCTATAGGTACACATTTTTTGACACATTAACAATTTTTGTTACGATTCTTTCGTGTCATTGTCCTTCAGCTATTGCCATGGCCATAATATTGGAATCGAACCCACGTCGCCGGAGTGACGTCAACCTGTGAATTTTGTGTTACATCTAAAATTTTCACTCTCATCATTTTTTTTCATATCGCGGCAATAACAAAATATTTATAATTCTATTGGAAGCGAACCCACGTCGTTGCAGTGACGTCAACCTGTGAATTTTGTGTTACATACATGTGACTTTTTTTTTTTAATTTCACTCATCATTTTTTCATAACGCGCCTAAAGAAATATATCTAACTTCAAAAACATAAATTCAATTTACTTTTTTAAACTTTTTTTGCTTGCACATCGATCGGCCAGCCGTTTATTGTAAGCAAATAAAATGCACGACTGGATCGCACGAACTTGCTCTTATTTAAAAGTATTTTGGGATTTAAAATACATTTTATAAATACAATGCATGAAATTGCCGTCTGATTTCCGGAAAAGTTTAAGAAAGTTTAAAAATCGTTTTATTAAAGTAATTTTTTATGTAACAAATTTCTTTCAAATTTTTCTAGAACAAAATTTGGGATGCCAATTTTAAGTTTTAATATAGATTTTGGGAAATAATTTAAAAAAAAATAATCGGTCACACGTTTTCAAGATATTGATTTTTCGAAAAATAACTTGGAATTTATTTTTTCAAAAACGAAATGAATATTTTTTTTTCGAATATTTTTGCTTACAATATTATTTTAAACTTAAGAGGCTCCTGGTAACAATTTTTGGTTAAAATGGTTAGAGCCGTTAATGAGAAAGTCAAAAATCAAAAAAACGGTTCTATGACAGGAACCCTTAGTACGAGTAACATTTTGGCCCAAAAATTTTTTTTTACAAAAATGTAGTCAATGTCCATAATATCACACCTAATTTTTTTTATCAAAATCGTTAGAGCCGTTTTCGAGATAAATAAGATTTTGCATTACGGGTGTATGGGGGGTACCGTTAGTTTTAGAGCTAAAAAAAAATTTCAATTTCCCCTCTAGGGAATCACCGAAGACCCATAACTACCAAGTTTGAAGAAAATAGGTCCAGTGGCCTAGGCTCTAGATCGAGGTACAGACATACAGACAGACAGACAGACAGACGGAATTGCCGGACCCACTTTATTCGTCTTCGCTATCATCGTAATGTCAACTTTGATCAAAATCTCGAGTTCGATTTTTTTTCCAAATGCAGAACTTGCCCTATAGTACCTATATCGCAAGTAAAAAGGCGGTTAAACATCCACTACTCCATCTCAAATTGAATAATTTTCCAATATTTTCTTCTTTCGGTGATTTGGTGTCGACCAACGAAAAAAATATTACTTTTTTCGAAGAAATTGGCTTAATACCAAATGAAAATTCAACTCCCGTGGCGGTGTGCAATTCTGGGTAACGCTAAATGAATTGCTCTACTGAACTAACAAAGATGCATTATGTTTATTAACATTAATCCTTAAAATGGAATCACCGTCACCACCAAAAATAAAAAAAAAACAGTTTTGGTAGTTTTCGATTTTCTCAAAAACTAGAAGACATAGAATCATGCGGTTTTTTGCGTTCGATTAAGAACTGATAGATACATGGAACACATATAAGCTATTTTACAATTTCATTTCACAATTTTGAAAACAATCGGTCTAAACTTTTTGTTTCACGTTTTTTTTTATCAAAATTTGGACTTTAAATGCGAATTTCTCAAAAACCATTGACATGAGTAATTTAATTTAAATGCAGGATTATAGAATCAACTTCTGGCTTTCAAACGCAGTATAGCACTTTATTGTAAGTGTTGCTGTTGTTTTTTAATATTTATTTTTTTTCAATTTAAACCATTTTTTTTATAAAAGTGCCCCTACCTCCTAAGCGGGGGGAGATAGACCCCCCCTCCCATAGTAAAAAGTGCTTGTTTTTGACCCCCCTACAAAAATCCGTCATCAAATCTTGGCGGCCAAGTTATCGTACTCTCCCCTTAAAAAGTAATGTATACAAAATATCAATGATTTTTCTTTGTAATTAACTACTGAATTTTAAAGATCCATAAAATATGTAGCGTCAGCGACAAAACGTACACTTCTTAGTATGATTTAGAAGAAGGAGCAATAGTTAAGAACGGGAAATATTGCTTTTTATTAGAGTGCTAACTAAAAATGTCTTGAAAAAAAAAAAGTTTCGCACTCTTTTAATTCAGTATAAGCTAATTTTAACCAGGTTGCAATTTTAGCACACACCTCTACCAAAGATTAATTTATTCATTTTTGTCTATAGAAAATGAATATGTACTTTAGAAATCGGTGCAAAGCATGCTGTGTAAATGATAAGAGACGTACCAGATTTTAATGATTTTTTCGGAATTGTAGTACCGAAACTTCTGACAAACTGTCATAAATCTAAGCAAAGCACATAATTTTTTCATAAAAAATTGTGGTTTTCAAAGTTTCTTATGTACCCCATTTGAGTTTAACAAACTAAAATCAGACGCTTCAATCGTAAGAACATTAAACTTTTTAAATATTTTAATAGTAACATATAAAATTTTGTGTTTTTCTTATACTTTTTGCCTTTTACTCGTTCTATAGGTAAAAAAAAATTCTTAATGTGGAAAATAACTTCTTTTTTTATACTGTAATACTATATTTTCGAAAAAATTATCAGAGATAGAGTAAAAAAATATGACTATGAAGTAACTTAATTTCAAAGTTACACGAAAGTCAAAAGTTCCTGAGATTTGCCCATATACCTCTGTAGCTGTAATAAAGTAAAAATATGTTTCTATGGGTGATTTCACTTATTTTTAAAATATAAAATATACATAAGTATCACTATGAGAATATCAGGTAACATGTAACCCAGTCCCTTAATTCATACGCTAGTGTAACCTTGAAACAACATCTGTCCCTCTGTTCAATAGTGTGCGTGGCTAGGGTCGTATACCTGCTTCATGTTGGAATGCGCAATAGATGAAATTCCGTTAGTCTTGAGCGCCGCTCTTCAGTATATACGTCGACATTTTGGTTCCAAAGTTACTGTCGTATTTGATGGCTATAATGATTGTATTACGAATGTTAAAGCAGCAGAACAACGTCGTCGAACTTTAGCTACATCTTCATCTACTGATATTTTGTTCGATGAACTTATGACAGTTCCTACCAGTCAACAAAAATTCCTTGCAAATACTTACAACGAGTCTCGGTTCATTTCAATGTTAAAAGAAAAGTTTACCGCTCAAAATATATTGGTTAAACAAGCTACTAACGACGCCGACACGTACTGATTATTGAAACAGCAATAGAGCAATTTAATTTGGTTCTCAAAACCAGGAAAAGCTCAAAATCAATCTGAAAGTTTATCGACTTTTGGAAAGTGTCAAAATCATGTACTATTCTGCATTTTACAGGAGAGGTAAAACAACAGTCTTTAAAATGTTTGAAAAGCAAGATTTAGTTCAATGTGCTGAAGTTTTCAAAAAAAGTAATTCAACGCCACAAGAAGTTATCACCAACGGAATTTGCTTTCTTCTTCGTATATACGGAGCCCCGAAAAAAACTACCTGCTTAGATAAGTATCGATATGCATGTTTTGTTAAAAACACTACTCGGAATAAAAAACAAGTACAATTAGCTTGTCTTCCTCCAACCTAAGTCGCTGCTCATCAACATCTTTTTCGGGTATATTATCAAGTTCAGACGTGGCTTGGTTATCAGCTGGACCCAACAGATTGGGGTTGGAAGTTGGTTGATAATGCATTGGAACCAAAACAGACTTTACTCCCACCTGCGCCGGAAAAACTGCTAAACTCAATTTTTTGCAACTGTTAAAAAGGATGCAGTGCTAAATGTGGTTGCAAAAAAGTTGGACTGTTTTGTTCTCAATTGTCAGGCCGGTCGTGTTCTAACGCTGAATCACCAGCAGCAGAGGATTCGTTTGATACCGATGAACAAACATGGGATACATCGCTTATTATATTATATACACGCAAATTAAGAAGAAGAAGAAGAAGAAGAAGAAGAAGAAGAAAAAGAAGAAGAAGAAGAAGAAGAAGAAGAAGAAGAAGAAGAAGAAGAAGAAGAAGAAGAAGAAGAAGAAGAAGAAGAAGAGAAGAAGAAGAAGAAGAAGAAGAAGAAGAAGAAGAAGAAGAAGAAGAAGAAGAAGAAGAAGAAGAAGAAGAAGAAGAAGAAGAAGAAGAAGAAGAAGGAGAAGAAGAAGAAGAAGAAGAAGAGAAGAAGAAGAAGAAGAAGAAGAAGAAGAAGAATAAGAAGAAGAAGAAGAAGAAGAAGAAGAAGAAGAAGAAGAAGAAGAAGAAGAAGAAGAAGAAGAAGAAGAAGAAGAAGAAGAAGAAGAAGAAGAAGAAGAAGAAGAAGAAGAAGAAGAAGAAGAAGACAACGAAGAAGAAGAAGACGACGACGAAGAAGAAGAAGACGACGACGAAGATTAACAAGAAGTAATTGAAGATTACGAGTAGAAGTAATACATTTTTCTACTGTTTTTTTATTTCCATCGCTTTTATCAATTCCAACTTCCATTTCCATCGCTTTTATCAATTTCAAATTGTGGAATAGGCCTACAGGAGAAACTACGTTAAAAAAAACGCGCTAAGTACACTACCCCAGAGGTAGCGTGGAAACGTGTGCATAAAATGACGTTTACAACTTTTTGAATCGTTTTATCTAAGGAGCGGCAGCTTTTAGGAAAAAAACTATTGATACCTTTTTTATAGATAATTTTATGATCTACAATTTTTGTCTGAGGTAATTTTACGATAAAACTTACTGTTTTGAAGAAAATCGTGAAAAACCCATTTTTTTTACCTTTGACCTTGAGTCAATTTTTTTTCCATTGGTCGTAACGATGGGGAATTCTGAAAAATTGTTTTTAATTGTGTTTTGAACAAGTTTACTCAGTTCCAGCTTGATGGTAATTTTTGTAGCTTTGCTCTTGTTTTTTGACCTAATTTGACCGGACTAAAAAAGTAAAAAAGACAAAAGACACGTACACTAGCCACATCTGTTGCTGAAAAGAGTGTATAATTTACACCATACAATTTCAGTTCAGACATCTATCGGCGATTTTCTGAAAAAATGTATTCCATGTAATAGTGTTTTTAAAAAGTGAAAAAGTAAAAAGGTGTAACCATTTAACCATCAAGCGTTGACGTCAATTGGCAATTTTTGCAGAATGTACAATAAGTGAAACAATGAAAAAGAATACACACATACACTACCGACATCTGTTTCTTTCAGTTTGGCAACATCTATCGGTCAATTTCTAAAGCAATTTATTCAATGTATTGTTGTGAACAGAGCTTTATACTACTACAGCGCCATCTGTTGGAAAATTCCATATCTAATTTATAGAAGAAACAAAAAGCTCTTTTCCAATGTCAAATGTATTTCCCCTTATTCCAACCATCTAGAACATTCCAAGACGAGAAGCTTCGCGAATTTTCGAGAACAACTAACATGAGTATATAAGGGAGTGCTCGCGGTGAGCACAACACAGTTGATTTTGGATTATGAAAGTGTGCAAAAGTATTATTTATTGGATTGTAATATTAAACAAGTGCGATTTAAATTTGAATAAAAGTATTTGAGTTGTTTATAAATTGAGATTTACTGTTTTGAATTGGAAAGTGTGAATAAAGAAGAAATACTAAAAAGAGTTATAAGTTTTATTTAACGAACCTAGTAAAAATATTACAGTATTATTGTTTTCAAAAAGTGAAACATTTACTTTTTGGTTTTTTGAGATGGGAGATAACATTTTAAATTGAGTTGGAAAAGAAGAGCAAATTTTTTTTAACATTTTCACTTTTCAACTTTCAAGTTCATTGCAGTTATGGCTTTACAATAATAGGGGTATTCATGCAAAAGTGTAAGCTCTGAGTATTTGTATAAGTCAATTATTTTCAAAACTTATTTATATTTGTCTGCATTTGAATTTTAAATATTTGCGAAAAAAAGAGAATAAAAAATACTCGAAATGTATTTGTCCTCAGGGGAAGAGAGAATATAGAAAATGCAGACGTGAGACGTCGCGTCGTCAAAAATGCGGACGAACATGACTTGCGATACAAATTTAAATCTCCATGGCTGAATGCGTTCCATGGGCTCAAACTACCTCATTTTCTGGAAAACTTCCATTTATGTCATTTTTACTTGCGATATAGGTACTATAGGGCAAGTTCTGCATTTGGAAAAAAAATCGAACTCAAGATTTTGATCAAAGTTGACATTACGATGATAGCGAAGACGAATAAAGTGGGTCTGACAATTCCGTGTGTCTGTCTGTATGTCTGTCTGTCTGTCTGTCTGTACCTCGAACTACAGCCTAAACTACTAGAGGAATTTTCTTCAAACTTGGTACTTAAGGCTTAAGGGTCTTCGGTGATTCCCTAGAGGGGAAATTGAAAATTTTTTTTTTAGCTCCAAAACTAACGGTACCCCCCATACACCCGTAATGCAAAATCTTATTTATCTCGAAAACGGCTCTAACGATTTTGATAAAAAAAATTAGGTGTGATATTATGGACATTGACTACATTTTTGTAAAAAAAAATTTTTGGGCCAAAATGTTACTCGTACTAAGGGTTCCTGTCATAGAACCGTTTTTTTGATTTTCGACTTTCTCATTAACGGCTCTAACGATTTTAACCAAAAATTTTCAGCAGGAGTCCGCCTCAGTTTAAAATAATATTGTATATAAAAATATTCGAAAAATCATTTGTTGGGTTTTTTTGAAAAAATTTTTTTTTTGAAAAATCAATATCTTCAAAACCTATGAACGATTATTTTTTGAAATTATTTCCAAAAATCAATATTATTAAATACTTAAAATTCGCATCCCACATTTTTTTCTTGAAAAATTTTAAAGAAATTTCTAATATAAAAAATTTATTTATTTAATAATAAAACGATTTTTTAAAGTTTGTTTACATAAATTCATACTTTTTTAGAAATCAGACGGCAATTTTATTTTAAATTCATGTTTTATAATTATAAAATGTATCTTAAATTCCAAAGTACTTTTACATAAGAGCAAGTTCGTGCGATCCAGTCGTGCATTTTATTTACTTGCGACATAGGTACTATAGGGAAGTTCTGCATTTGGAAAAAAAATCGAACTCGAGATTTTGATCAAAGTTGACATTACGATGATAGCGAAGACGAAAAAAGTGGGTCCGACAATTCCGTCTGTCTGTCTGTATGTCTGTATGTCTGTATGTCTGTATGTCTGTATGTCTGTATGTCTGTATGTCTGTACCTCGAACTACAGCCTAAACTACCGGAGGTATTTTCTTCAAACTTGGTAGTTAAGGGTCTTCGGTGATTCCCTAGAGGAGAAATTGAAAGTTTTTTTTTAGCTCCAAAACTAAGGGTACCCCCCATACACCCGTAATGCAAAATCTTATTTATCTCGAAAACGGCTCTAACGATTTTGATAAAAAAAATTAAGTGTGATATTATGGACATGGACTATATTTTGGTGAAAAAAAAAATTTGGGGGGAAATGTTATTAGGGGTACCTGTCATAGAACCGTTTTTTTGATTTTCGAATTTCTCACCAACGGCTTTAACGATTTTAACCAAACTTTTTATGCACGAGCTGCTTTGCATTTGAAAAAATATGAACTAAATTTTTTTTCGAAAAAATAGTTTTTGGATTTTTAAAAAAATAATACAATTTTTTTTTTGAAAATTCAATATCTTCAAAACCAATACATGATCAAATTTTTAAATTACGTTTTAAAATGTATTTTATTAAATACTAACAATTTGCATATTAATTTTTTTTATAAAAATTTTAAGGAAAATTTAGTACACAAAAAACTTGTTTCAGTGTGTCTGTATGTCTGTACCTCTCACTACAGCCTAAACCACTGGACCTATTTCTTTCAATCTCGGTAGTTAAGAGTCTTCGGTGATTCCCTAGAGGAGAAATTGAAATTTTTTTTTTAGCTCCAAAACTAAGCGTACCCCCCATACACCCGTAATGCAAAATCTTATTTATCTCGAAAACGGCTCTAACGATTTTGATAAAAAAAAATTAAGTGTGATATTATGGACATGGACTACATTTTGATCAAAAAAAATTTTGGGGCAAAATGTTATTAGGGGTACCTGTCATAGAACCGTTTTTTGGATTTTCGACTTTCTCATTAACGGCTCTAAGGATTTTAGCCCAAAATTTTTAGCAGGAGTCCCCTTAAGTTTAAAATAATATTGTATATAAAAAGATTCGAAAAAATATTTATTGGGTTTTTAAAAAAAAAAAAAATTTTTAAATCAATATCTTTAAAACCTATAAACGATTATTTTTCGAAATTATTTCCTAAAACCAATATTATTAAATACTTAAAATTCGCATCCCACATTTTTTTCTTGAAAAATTTTAAAGAAATTTCTTATATAAAAAATTTATTTAATAATAAAACGATTTTTTAAAGTTTGTTTGCATAAATTCATACTTTTCTAGAAATCAGACTGCAATTTCATTTTAAACTCATGTTTTATAATTATAAAATGTATCTTAAATTCCAAAGTACTTTTACATAAGAGCAAGTTCGTGCGATCCAGTCGTGCATTTTATTTATTTAGAGAAAAAAACATTTCACTCTTACAAAAGTTGAATAACGAATGACCTTGGTAAACAATAACTTGTACCACATTTATCATTTGTTGTAAAAATTAAAAATTTCTATATTAATTTAAAATTTCGCGCTTACATATTTTCTGTGGTTCAAATATTAACGAATGCAAGCTAGGGCAGTGAGAAAAGTGAAAGAAAATGATCCTTATCAATAACATTCTTATAAACATAGGTATAAACAACTTACGTCAAACGTTATTGTGGTATCAGTAGTCTTTGTGACTCGGCCACGTAAAGACGTTTCGTGTTACTGTTTCGATAGTTCAACGTCGCACTATGGGACCAAAAGATAAAATCCATCTCAAAAATGGTTTTGGTGAATTTCGTAATTTGAAAAATCTAATGATGGGATTATATACTAGAAATAGGGTTCTTCCTAACACAGTAAATTTTTTGTATCTTACTTTTGTTCTAGGTACCTAAAATTACAGTTAAAAATGACATTTCGATATTTTTATTTTTTAGAATTATTGGAAGTGCGAGTTTGAAGTCAATTATTTCGTATTTTTTCTGAACAGAATGTATAAGTATTATACCTTTTTGAAAAGCCCAAGCCCTCTTCTTTACAAAACAGTTATATTTTTTTAATTAAGTTCACCAGTAAATTAATAAAAAAAATGAGTAAGGTGTAGTATATTTTTCTTTTTTTTGTTTTCAATTGAAGTTTTCTCTGTTAGCTCCGGCTGCCTGCGCTTAGTTAATAGCTGTTTAGTATTCTAAAAATATTCTAAATTTGGAAGAAAAAATAAAAACTTTCGCATTTTCATGCATTTTTGTTTAAGAAGAAAAAACGTATGATGAGGAAGAAAAATAAGTTTTTAGAATAAAAATTCGTATTCTTATAACTTTATTGTTAAGTGATGAAAAAAATTAAAATTTGGCAAAAATGTGGAACTTTTATTGATGCACATAAATGTGTATTCCAAAAAGTTTTAGACCATCATTTTATAACTTTTAGCCCAAAATTTCAAAAAAAAATGTTATTTTTTGTCAAAAGTTAAAAAATATAACATGTGCAACACATTTTCATAAACATCATATAAGTGACTATGACGTTTCCACAAAATTTATAAGTTTTTATCATTTATTTCCAATATTATTAAAATTCTAAATTTTATTTTTAGAATAAAATATTTTTTGTTTTCCAATTTTAAACTTCCTTACTCATATTTATATTAAAAAAAATCATAATTAAAAAAAAATAAATGCCAAGCATTTCAGGGTGGGAGGGGGTGTGTGGTTTATGGTTGCATATAATACAAATAATGTAGGTACATAGTTATAAATAACACTAGCATTGTTTGACGAGGCTTAAGAACTTTTAGACATTAATTAATATACCTAGTAATAAGGTGTACTTTTGAATTCCTTTTTTTTGTCTTAAGGGCGAAAAACTTTCATATATCAAAAAGGGGCATGGCATTAAACGGATTTTACTAAAAATAAATAACACTTTTCATAAACTCACTTCTTCATATAAAACTTAATTAAAAAAATGCCTGCTCTTAATGAACTTTAAGCTGAAAATAAATAAAATGCACGACTGGATCGCACGAACTTGCTCTTATGTAAAAGTACTTTGGAATTTAAGATACATTTTATAAATATAAAACATGGATTTAAAATGAAATTGCCGTCTGATTTCTAGAAAAGTATGAATTTATGCAAACAAACATTAAAAAATCGTTTTATTATTAAATAAATAAATTTCTTATATAAGAAATTTCTTTAAAATTTTTCAAGAAAAAAATGTGGGATGCGAATTTTAAGTATTTTATAATATTGATTTAAGGAAATAATTTCAAAAAATAATCGTTCATAGGTTTTGAAGATATTGATTTTAAAAAAAAAAAAATTTTTCAAAAAAAAACCAACAAATAATTTTTTGAATATTTTTATATACAATATTATTTTAAACTTAGGGGGACGCCTGCTGAAAATTTTTGGTTAAAATCGTTAGAGCCGTTAATGAGAAAGTCGAAAATCCAAAAAACGGTTCTATGACAGGTACCGTTAATAACATTTTGCCCCAAATGTTTTTTTACCAAAACGTAGTCCATGTCCATAATATCACACCTAATTTTTTTTATCAAAATCGTTAGAGCCGTTTTCGAGATAAATAAGATTTTGCATTACGGGTGTATGGGGGGTACCGTTAGTTTTAGAGCTAAAAAAAAAATTTCAATTTCCCCTCTAGGGAATCACCGAAGACCCATAACTACCGAGTTTGAAGAAAATAGGTCCAGTGGCTTAGGCTCTAGATCGAGGTACAGACATACAGACAGACAGACAGACAGACAGACAGACAGACAGACAGACAGACGGAATTGCCGGACCCACTTTATTGGTCTTCGCTATCATCGTAATGTCAACTTTGATCAAAATCTCGAGTTCGATTTTTTTCCAAATGCAGAACTTGCCCTATAGTACCTATATCGCAAGTAAAAAGGGGAGTGAAAGTAGGCGGGAAAGTGGGCAGACAAAATATACATGCGATGTCTTAAGTTTAAAAAACCTCAAAAACAAATTTTCGGCTTCCTGTTCACTGAAAATAAGAAAATAACAAAAATTTGAAAAACATGGGCGTGGTAGTGGGCGGAATTTACAAAAAACTACTTTCAAATATTTTCACCGGTAAAAGAAGAAAACAAATTTCATCCAAATTGTTGCAATAATTCTTGCTCCAACAAATTTTTCCAATATAAATGAAACAAAATCTACAAATTTGTTATTTTATTTTATTAAACAAATAATAAAATAATTTATTTCTATCTGAAACGTTTTAATATTTTAAATTCTTGGTTATACAAGTATAAGTATACAAAATTTCAAAAAAAAATATTGAGAAACGAAAAAGTTATGGATTTTTGAAATGGTTTGCATAGTGCGTCGCCGGAAAATGAGTGAGAATTTTTTAAGCATTCGTTAATAAAAGAGGAACACCATCAATTATATTTTCTGATGTTACAATGGTGCTATAAACTTAATTTTAAAGGTGTGCTTAGTTATTTTCTCTTTACGCGTTTTCAAAAGTCTAAAGTCAAAAGTTTTTGAGATTTGCCCATATACGTGGCGCGCTTATTAGCATGCAATGACGTTTACAACTTTTTGAATCGTTTTATCTCAGATAATTTTATGATCTACAATTTTTGTCTGAGGTAATTTTACGATTGATTGATTGAAAATCGTGAAAAATCCATTTTGTTGACCTTTGACCTTGAGTCAATTTTTTTCCATGGGTCGTAACGATGGGGAATTTTGAAAAGTTGTTTTTGATTGTGTTTTGAACAAGTTTACTCAATTTCAGCTTTGACCGGACTATTAACTAAAGTATCAAAATGTCTATAGATTTTACAATTAAGTATATTAATCTAAGTTATAAAATAGCTATATTTCTCACTTATTAAACACAATACTTACCATTTGGTCGACAGGAAAAAAGGTATTGATGTATAAAAGGTTTCTCCACCAGTATTTGGGACATGTGATATGATCCATAGTTGGAGGGTCGAAGATTGAAAATGCATCTAAATATTTCATTGTTACTTGGACAACAAAAAGGACATACATGTACGGAGCAGTTAATCTAAAAAAAATGTAGATAAAAATATATTTGTCAATAATGCGTGAAATAGGTATCTATATTATGTATAAGGTGTGTTTTAGAGTCGTACAATTTTAAATTGAAATAAAACAAAGAAAATGACTTTCATAAAATTGATATCATTTTGGGCCAATTGATATTGATATGAATTTGGACCAATTCACTGGCCTGCAGGATCTCCCGATCCCACTGTACTGCATTTTTTTGTATGGAGACGAATGAAAGAAATCGTTTACTCATATGAAATAACAACTTTAACTGAATTAAAACAACTTATTTCTGAAGGATCACCAAAAGTAAGGCAAGAGTTATCAAGAATAAACATTCAAAATGAAATCCAAAAACGGGCTCAAGCATGCATTCAAAACGCAGGAGGGCACTTTGAGCACTTATTATGACTGTATTTGTGTGTACATAAAATACAAAAAATACTGAAAAATACACAAATTATTGTTTTATTCAAACACATTACAGGGCGAAAATTTTTTTTTTTTTTAATTTTACCTGTTTTAGATTTTCCCAAGTATAAGGTATGGGTTTTTGGGTGCACTTATTAAAGAATTTTTTAATTATTGTTTATATTTATTACGCATTTTTTGAAAAAAATTGACCTCAAAGTCAAAATTTTGCTGGGGCAAGAAAAATTGAACAACATTTAAAATTGAATATGTGGCAACCCTAAAAACATATCAGCTGAATTTAAACGTAGTTTTAAAGGTTAGCATTTTGACTAAAAAAAGTCCAAAATGAGGTGCCTGCCATTAGTACTGACAGAGAAATTGACCTTAACATGGGTTAGGGTACACCAAAGTTAGCCTCGAGGGTACCGTCATATCTTGTAGATTATATTAAGAAACTTTTATTTATCAAGTTTTAAAAAAATCGAGCATGGGTTTTTGAGTTTTCAAAAAACATTTTTGAATTTTTTTTTTTTAAATCCAAAAAAATTTTTTTTGGAAAATTTGAATACCTACACAATAACATTGAAAATGCTGAGCAGCTTTAAAGTGCTAAACACATGCAGCCTTATTTATTATTTTTCACTAATACTGGGTTCAACCTCGGAATAGTTAAACCGAGACGAAGCACTTACTTCGAGTTTACGCCACGTCAAACAAATCCTTATTTAAAATTATTTTCTTAGCCATTTTAGCTACGCCTTCCTTATGTCAAATATACTGGGAATATACTGGGAAAAAAAGTGACAAATCTAAAACTCTGGTTATTAAACACTGGTTATACAACCCCAGCTGATTTCCATTATTATTCATTTTATTATCATTGTATGCATATTGGAAATTGGATACATTTAAAATTGGACTGTATAAAGTTCAAATCCAATAAATGAATGTACCAACCAAACCACATTGCGTTCCCAATACCGTACAACTGTTAGAACGTTTGGAAAATATAAATAATTTATGCAAAATATCTATACTTTTTGTCTTAGTAAGAAACGAAAAAAAATTGCTTACACTCCTTTTTGTAAATTTCACAAGATGTCATCTTAAAATGACATTTAGATACTAAAACGGCCTTAAACCTCCTATGAACCAGTTTTAGCTTATTCCATCGCTATTCCTCGTGCATTTTCATTATAAATAAGGTTTTCAGGTTTAGAGCCGTTGTAAAGTCGAAGTAACTTTACTCCGTCGCTAAAACGAGTTAGTAAATAAGGCTGATGATCTGCGGGCTGCGAATAAATCTTTTTAAGCTATTTTCACAGCTAATATCAAGTTTTGTTTTGTTTTAACTTTACGACGAAGTGAATTAATGATCGAGTCAACTATTTAAAAGGAAAACACTGAATAAAATATTTATAAATTATTGAAATATTTTGTATTTCAAATTTACATTTGACAGTTCGCAGAAGATTCGTTGTTGGTCGCGTAAAAAAATATTAAAATACAAAATATATCAATATATAATTATTTTATGCAGTGTTTTGCTTTTAAATAGTTGATTCGATCATTAAATTACTTCGTCGTAAAGTTAAAACAAAACAAAAATTGATATTAGCTTTGAAAATACCTTAAAAAGATATATTCGCATTCGCAGTTCCTAGCTCATGTGCTTAGCACTTAACATAAGAAAAATAATCAAAATCGGTTGTACCGTTTTTGAGAGAATCAAAAACAAAAGAAATGGTTCCAAGGGGGTACCAAAAATAACTATTTTTTGGAAAAAAATTTTCAAGCTTTACTTAGCTTTAACTAAATGCCTTTTTTTTAAATCTGTAGGACAGTTTTAAAAAAAAAAAAAAAATTTTAAATTTCGGAAAAAAAATCGTTTGGCAGGTATCGTTATTTTTGGTCCTAAAAAAAAAGTATGGGGGGGTTAAATTTAAAACCAAGTTTGACCAAAATCTTTCAATCCTGAAAATATATCAGCTCGTATTTTTACTAAAAAAAAGTTCAAAGTGAGGTCTCTACCATTAGTACTGACAGAGAATTTGATCTTAACATGGATCAGGGTACACCAAAGTTAGCCTTTTTTTAAATCGTCAAAAAATGATGTCAACAAAACAACCCAGCAATAATACGAAAAACAAAAGTCATTCGTTCCAGGAACAATAGATTGGCTAATGTCATCGTAGAACTACAACACAGCGACGACACGTACCACGCATATTCAAGGCTGCCATAAAGTTGAGAGATACTAGAATTTCTATCCACCGAGATTATACCAGAGCTGCTCGAGAAAAACGGCGAATTCTTATGCAAATAAAGGCAAAAATCAATGCAGACAATAAAAACACCAAAGTATCTATTCGTGGACAACAACTTTTATTCGATAACAAAACTTATTACTTCGACCATAACAATTCTCTGAAGTGTGAAGTAGAAGGCGGGATGGCGGTAATAAACAAATTCATTAGCGTGACAGCTGGTAGTGACAGTCATCAACTGACAGGAACTGCACAACAAGTCAACATCGTCGGTAATGCAGTACAGCTGCCAGCACCCAGTGCTGTAGTACTAAAGCCGTCTGCCATTCAAGTAAAATTGTAGTATCTAGTAATTTAAGCGAAGAAAAAGAATATTTTAAAATTTTATCGTACAATGTATCAGGTCTGTTTAATAAATCCTTATTTAGTGATTTTTATAAATTTGTAAATAGCTTTGATTTGATATTTTTGTATGAAACTTTTGTAACTGAAAACAACTTTTCAATTATCGAAAATAAGCTGTTAGATTTTGTATTTAAGTGGATCCCGGCAATGCGGACGCATGAGCGTGGAAGAGCAAGTGGAGGTTGCTACTTTGGTTTCAAAAAAAAGCTTCAAAGTTTGAAATGCGAGTTTCGGATGCACAATAACATATGGTTTGTTTACTTAGAAATTAATACCAAACACCTGTGGATACTTCCTCAATACCTCAACTGTAATAATTGGGAAGAAGATTTTGAAAGAACAACGGAGTTACTTAGCCACATGAGATCGACGAACGTTATGCTTATTGGAGACCTGAACGCGAGAATCGGGCTAGAGGCAGGAGTAATGAACGTTATTAACGGTTTTTATAGGCAATCAAAGGATACTGTTTGTAATGCAAGAGGAAAGAAACTCCTAGAGCTTTGCGATTCTTTTGGACTTCGAATTCAGAATGGAACGAGTGCGAGTGACACCTTGGATAATTTCACATTTATTGGAGGCCAAGGATCATCGTTGATTGATTATGCAATCCTAGGTGAAGACTGGGAGTCACTGGTGACGGATCTAGAAGTTAAAGAATTTCCGTATTCGGATCACCTTCCCATTGTTGTAACATTCCAACGGCGGCGCTTGCAACCAAATCATGATGAAATTATTTGCCCGCAATCACTGCCCAGACTTAACTGGAAGATATCGCAAGCCTCAGCATACAGACAACAACTGGATAGTAGACTACAAGCGCATCAAAGACCAGACTTTCAAATGTTAGAGCGAACCATAAAGGAATCTTACCCCCAACAACAGCCTCGCGGAAAAGGATGGAGATGAGCCTTGGTTTGATCAAGAATGCCGAAAAGCTAGGAAGATTTCTTTTGCATGGTTGAAAAATTTTCGAAGTTCCTCCCAAAGCTCATTTAGGATTAACTACTTAGAGGCCAATAGGAAATTTAAAGAGCTATGCAAAGCCAAAAAGTTGAAATATGAAGAAAAACAAGCATGCAGATTGCTGTCTTGTAAAAACGCTAGGGACTTTTGGAAACTGGCTTGGGAATTAAATGGAAAACAACCAGTAATACACAAAAAACTGTGTGCAAATTCACTTTTCCTTCACTTCAAAGATCTACTAAATCCCGAAACAACAGTAGCAAACTGGCATTATGCAGTTCCTCGATTTGAGAACGTAATTTTAGACCCAGAATTTAGTATGCATGAACTTGAACAAACTTTATGGACACTTAGAGATGGGAAAGCGGCAGGTTCAAATGGTATTCCAGTAGAGTTCTACAAATACGAAAGCGTCACACTGAAAGCGCATCTGGTAACATTATTTAATAATGTTTTTGAGGGGAATCTTCCGGTAGATGAATTCAGGAATGCTGTAATATTCCCGATACACAAAAAAGGATCCTTGTTGGATGCAGCGAACTATCGAGGAATCTCTTTTCTAAATGCAACATATAAGATCTTCACAACAATGTTACAGAAACGACTTACAAGATGGATTACAACGCAAAATGTGCTAAACGAGTGTCAAGCTGGTTTTAGATCCGGATACTCTACAATCGACAATATGTTTGTCCTCAGGAGCATTGCTGAAAGCTTTTGCATGCAGGGTAAAAAATTGTATGTATTTTTCATTGATTTCAAAGCAGCCTTTGACACGATCAACAGAGGTGCCTTATTTTACAAATTGTACAATCTGGGATTTTCGTTGAAGTTCGGCTTAATACTCGAAGAGTTGTACAGAGGAACACGGGCTGCAGTTTGGAATGGAGCGGAACTTTCGGATTGGTTTGCAACTTCGTCAGGAGTGAGGCAGGGATGCACACTGAGTCCTACCCTCTTTTCGCTCTTCATAAATGATCTAATTGATTTCCTTCCTGGAGGAGTTGACTTTGCGGGAGAGCATATTAAAGCACTGATGTTCGCGGATGATATAGTCTTGTTTGCTTCCTCCCCAAAAACACTCCAACTTATGATAAACAAGATTTACAATTACTGTTGTTTATGGAATTTGGTTGTCAACACTCAAAAATCCAAGGTGATGATTTTTAAAAGAGGAGGTGGACGAAACGCATCGAATGAAAAGTGGGTGTTTAACGGAGAAGACATAGAATGAACAAATACCTAGGCGTCATCTTTTCGAGCAACTTAAACATGGAAAAGCATCTAGTAGAAAAACTGCAAAAAGCAAAAACAGCTATAAATATAGCATGGAAAAGAGTTTTTATGAACGTCAACATAGCTCATAGTATAAAATATAATATATTTGAAGCTGCAGCGGAGAGTATTCTTTTATACGGCGCCCAAGTTTGGGGATGTAAAAAGTTTCTCACAGTGGAGAAACTACTAACTCACTACGTGAAAAGAGTATTTCGTCTGCCATCGAACACACCAAACTATGTTATTATGCTAGAGACAGGACTTTCACCTCTATTCGTCAAAACCCTTAAACTGCAAGCGGACTATTTACTGAAAGTTTTCAAGATGCCTGATTCCCGACTGGTCAAGAAAGTAGCTCTTAAAGCAGTACAAAATCAAAATAGCTGGTACAGGGAGTGGAATTGCCTCGCCGAAGGATGTAACATGAAGTTAAATTTAAACGTTGGAAGCATATCAAGTTGCAAGGATATCTTATATGATGTGATTGCGAAAGTAGATGAAAAATGTAGAGAAGATTATGTAGCTGAAGCTTCCGAGTCCTTATTCAGAACTGTTTATAGAAGGCTGAACCACAATCTTGCTGAAAGAAACTACTTCAGTGATGCAAATAGTGTGAACGAGATTTCAACAATGGTTAGACTCCGAAGCGAACTTATAAGCCTGAATTTCATACCACATAGACCCGAATTACCATTGGAGTGCAGTATGTGCAATCTTAGAGAAAGGGAGGACGTTATTCATTTCGTTGGAAAATGCCCTACGTTAATGGAAACAAGAAGGAGCTTTTTTGGAAGCGACTTCTTATCGGATGAACAAGTTGTTGCCTTGCTGAATGAGATGAATGTCGGCAATTTGTACAAATATTGCAAAATCGCGTTAAGTTATAGATCTAGAATTATGAACGAAGATTTCTGATTTAAACTTCTTCTTTTTTAAATCCACATAAATAATTATAAAAGTTTATTACAATATTAGTATAATTTATGTTAATTGTCAATCTGGCAGACGGCAAATGCCATGTCGTAATGATTTTTTGTTTGTATATATGTAAAAAACATGATTTGTAAAATGTATTTATATTATTCTAATAAAAAATCTATCTAATCTAATCTAAATCTAAAGTGATGTCAAAGTTGAAAATCAGACTTTACTGTAGAATATTTTTTTCTTAAAATACGACCAAGAATCACATCCCAAAGTTTGGTACACGAATTACCGGACACTCTGTATACTTCATTTCCATCTAAGTTAATGTAAATAACTCATAAACAATCAACGTCTGTACCGAGGTTGTATTTAAAGTGCACTTTTTTCGGCAAAAATTATTTGGTTTAAAGTTGACTTTTTATTTTTTTTTATTTGTGTTGTTGTGTTGTTGTAAAACCAACATTAGTTATAAGAGTTGTCTAAAATTTTAAAATTATGAAAAAGTTAGACAAAGCCTCCAAGCTAAACGACTGCGTAAAGTAGAGCTGGTTTTATTGCTTAAACGAGAACTGTTTAAAATCTTACGCCATACAGGGTAACAGGGTATAGTTTTACTGCGAATTCATTTCACAAAACTTTCACAGCTTCTATTAGAAAAACGAATACAAAATAAATAAAGATAATTATTGTTTTCATACAAATTTCTAAGCAAGGAAAGAGTTTTCTAAAGTTAAAATAAATGAACACAGAAAGGTTTTAATATTATTATAAAGTGTTAATTATACACTTTTATTTAAAGATATCAAAATCTTATATATCGTATTTAAACACGAAAATCGCAGCATTTGTCTAACACATAAATCTTGATATTGAGAAAAATATTAATTTGACTTTAGATTTTAAATGTACATACCATACAGATGAATGTAAGTAGAAGTTGTCATTAAAACTCATTACAGAAAATTCAAACTTATATTTTTGTATTCACCTTTAAAACACCATCATCAATCATTATTTATCAAAATTATAATTAATATTTTTTTATGATCTGTTTTATAGCAAAATAAGAACTTTAAAATTTTCGGACTAACCGCGTTACCTATATACCGGGACCACGGCCAGTGAAAATTGTAGAGAAACGTTCTGGGTGGTTACAATATTGCATATTGCACTTGCTAAATATATTTTATATACGCGGCTAATCCAGAAATTTAAAATAATTATTGAAATATAATAATTGATTTTATGTGGAAGGTTGGTTTAAATAATTTTTTTCTGGGCCAGAAATAATGATAACACCAAAATAATGATTGATAGTGCTATTCACAAGTTACAATTTTCAAAGACTAGTTTTATAAATATCTTTAACTACTCCCTAGACAAAATATATATATATATATGTATATATTTCAATTTTTTTCATACGGTTGAATTTCACATATTAGTGTAATACTACTTGTAATCAAAAGTATTTGTTTCTTAATTAAGTAGGTGGTATAAGAGGTCTAAATTTCTGCGAATATTGGAATATAAACACTCCTAATTCTATGTAAATATTCTATGCCTATTAAACACACATTTAGTATAGACGGATTTGGTCCTTATTCGGAATTTCCCCCCCCCCCCCCCACCAAAATGCACTTTTTTTATTGAATCGATAAAAAAAGTGTGCTGCTGATAAAAAACATCAAATTATGGAGGAGAAACACTTTTTTATGGTAAAAAAGTGAAGTATAAAAAAAATTAATATAGGCCATAGGGTAAATTCAAAGTTTCTTTAAATCCAGATTCTGTAAATGCAAAAGAAACCTTGCATACACCCAACCTCGCACCTACCCCAATTCCTATAGTGTGCCCAAGCAGGGGAGTTGCAGGGGGGCAGCATGCCCCCCCGATACATATCTCACTGTTTATACACCGCCGTAATTCGTAAGCAAGAAAAAAAGCAAATATCCCATAAAAAAGTAGTTTTAGTTATAGTACTGTGGGTGGTCGGCTTATACTTCACTTTTTTACCATAAAAAAGTGTTTCTCCTCCATAATTTGATGTTTTTTATCAACAGCAAACACTTTTTTACCGATTCGTTAAAAAAAGTTCATTTTGGTGGGGGGGGGGGAATTCCGAATTAGGGGCAATAGTACTGTGAGTGGTCCACTTATACTTCACTTTTTTACCATAAAAAAGAGTTTCTCCTCCATAATTTAATGTTTTTTATCAACAGCAAACACTTTTTTATCGATTCGTTAAAAAAAAAGTTCATTTTGGTGTGGGGGGGGGGAATTCCGAATACGGTCCACGGATTTTTCAAAAATTTATTTTTTTTTTAATTTGACAATATTTTTTTCGTCCTTAATTTTGGTGTACTTATATAATATTTACTTACATTCTTGACTTCTATTTTCATATATTTTTTGGGTTTTCAAGTTGTGTAATAATGAAATATTTATTATAATAATAAAATATAAAATTAAAGTTTTTAATTAAATTGAAATTCAAGCGACCTTAACTCCAAAGTGCTTTCGCCCAGTTACGACAGTGAGCTCATCAGTAAGATGTTGAAGGCTACGACAGCATCTAGCTGATAAGCCCTCTGTCGTACCTGGACTAAACGCACATATTCTTATTTCATATACTGTTAAGTAAACATTCTTGCTTTGTTGAGTAAACATTATTATTAGTCATTAATTCGATTACCTTGCATAAATGCTCTATTTATCATTTGACAAATGTAAAAGAATCCTCCAGTTGTTCTTCTTTTTATATGATTCATTTGAAATATCAATCATAGAATATCACACTTCGTGCATTCTTGCTTGATATAAAATACTTTAATCTATACTATTATATAAAAGCGAAACCATTTTAAAGTTTGGCTAGAACGATCTCAGAAAGTAGTCAACCGATTTATTTGGAATAAATTTTATTATTTTCTGTATTGTTATAAGAGTGTTCCTGGCTATAATCTTTTTTCATTAGTTATTTGTCAAACTTAAATATTATTAATTTTACATTTTTTGCCCATTTGTGTTCATTAGTTGCCTTATACATACAACCACTTATATCTTAAAGCCTATATAATAATCCACAAAGATAGATAAAGCCAATATTGTTGCGCAAATTTTAAGCCTAAAATCACTTCTTAGTTACACATACAACTTGAGAAATAAATAAAAACAAATTATAAAATTATAAACATTTTGAATTTATTTTATCCAGGAATAAGATTTCATCAGAATCGCGAGGTCGCTGCTTTGTTTCATGTCATTATCATTCCAACATTTTTAAACTTCTTTCCTCCCTATGCTCTCTCTCTCTTAATATCTATTCCATTCAATAGTTACTTTTTTCTCTTACCTTACTACCTTTATATTCAATTTTTCTGTATTGAGTTCATCTAACATATTGTTTTTACTTTTTACTATAGGGCAAGTTCTGCATTTGGAAAAACTCGAGATTTTGATCAAAGTTGACATTATGATGATAGCGGAGACGAAAAAAGTGGGTCCGACAATTCCGTCTGTCTGTATGTCTGTACCTCGATCTAAAGCCTAAGCCACTGGAGCTATTTTCTTCAAACTCTGTACTTAAGGGTCTTCGGTGATTCCCTAGAGAGGAAATTGAAAGCTCTAAAACTAACGGTACCCCCCATACACCCGTAATACATAATCTTATTGATAAAAAAAAATTAGGTTTGATATTATGAACATGGACTACATCTTGGTAAAAAAAAATTTTGGGGGAAAGGTTATCAACGGTACCTGTAAAGAATGGTTTTTGTGATTTTCGAATTTCTCATAAACAGCTCTAACGATTTTAACCAAAAATTTTATGCAGGAGCTCCTTTGCATATGAAAAAATATGATCCAAATTTTTTTTTGAAAAAAATTGGTTTTGGATTAAAAAAAACATAATACAATTTTTTTTTGAAAATTCAGTATATTGAAAACGTATACACGATTAAATTTTTAAATTACGTTATTAAATGTATTTTATTAAATACTAACAATTTGGATATCAATTTTTTTTATAAAAATTTTAAGGAAAATTTAGTACACAAAAAACATGTTTCAGTGTGTCTGTATGTCCGTACCTCTCACTACAGCCTATGTAGACCTATGTTCTTCAATCCCAGTAGTTGAGGGTCTTCGGCGATTTCCTAGGGTGGAAATTGAAATTCTTTTTTAGCTCCAAAACTAACGGTACCTCTTATACACCCGTATTGCAAAATCTTATTTATCTCGAAAACGGCTCTATCTATTTTGATAAAAAAAAATTTGTGTGTTGTTATGGACATGGACTACATTTTTATAAAAAAAAAATTGGGGCAAAATGTTATTAATGGTACCTGTCATAGAACCGTTTTTTTGATTTTCGACTTTCTCATTAACGGCTCTTATGATTTTAACCAAAAATTTTCACCAGAATCCCCCTTAAGTTTTAAATAATATTGTATATAAAAATATTCAAAAATTTTTTTTTGTTTTTGAGAAAAAAAAAATGCAATTTATTTTTTGAAAAATCAATAACTTGAAAACGTGTGAACCATTATTTTTTGAAATTATTTCCTAAGATCTATATTACTAAGCACTTAAAATTGACATCCCGAATTTTGTTCTAGAAAAATTTGCAAGAAACTTGTTATACTTATAAAAAATTACTTTAATAAAACGATTTTTAAACTTTATTTGCATAAATTCATACTTTTCCGGAAATCAGACGGCAATTTCATGCATTTAAACATTTTTATCTTATTAAATACATGTTTTATATTAAATGTGCGTATTTAAATTCCAAAGTACTTTTACATAAGAGTCACTGTTTGGAAACTAATTCCACATCATTTATTATCAATTAATATTTGAAATTTAAAATTTATAATTTTTGGCTAAACATTACTGGAATTTCGCACAGTGTACATAATTTTAATAATATGTAAATTCTTAGTTAACTTCTTCTTCTTTTGTATACTAAACTTCTTTGAATTACATGTGTTGGTATGATGTGGTGTGACTTTGATACAGATATCGATCATTGCTCTTAATTTGCAACAGCATCCACAAATCACAACAACAACGCACTCTTGTGCGAATATGCGTGGGTAGAAAATCTACACTAATTATAATTATCATCACTGCGATCGATCGACGACAACTCAGCTCTTTCACTTGGATCGAGACCGCAGAGCACACCACATCATTGCTAAGTATCACTCTAATATACATATATTATATATATACTATTAAACAATAAATTTTATAACGTTTGGAATTGCATTGTATTCTTGTTGGGTTTTCTTCTGATGTAACTGCAAGAATTATTATAATTACGTCTTAAATTAACTCGAAAACATTGGTCCTTCGCATTAGCCGAATTTATCATATGAATCGGTAGAAATAATCTTGTGCATAAAACTAAGAAAATCGCAAATTCGTGAGCTGTCGTGGTACATACATATATATGTACATATATATTTTTTGATAGCTAGAAAATCTCGTGCGCTTAATGAACTAAGAATACTGCATATACCTATATATATATTTACGTGAACAATTTAATTTTTAAAGCTATTTTTTTCTGATCTATCTGATTGCTATTTTTTCTTTTCATATTTCACCGTCGAACTTAATACATATTTGTGAAATATGAACGTGTTAAAGCAAAAGCGTGGTATCGCAAAAGCCACTATAACTCGTGCGGTTGAATTTCTAACAACCATTGGACAATTGACAACTTTGGAGATGTTAGAAATTAGATTGAATAGGGTAATTGAAGCGTGGCAAGAATTCAGCACCCTACATTATGAATGCCTTCAGTTCGTCGATGAAGGTGATGTCGAGGAGTTTAATAGTGATTTCGGGTTATATGAAGACAAATACTTTGAGGTCCATGCAAAATTGAATGAGGCGATACGTGAAAGGAATTCTAGAAACTCAAATCCGTCCGTGTTAGAACGCATTGCAAATGAACAGAGTGATTTTTTGAAATCGTTAGATTCTTCGGCAAAAACTTCTGGAAAAATCAATCTGCCACCAATCGTTATTCCGAAATTTTCCGGTGATTATAAGGACTGGCCGTCCTTTCGCGATTTGTTTCTGGGTTCGGTGGATGTAAAAGAAAATTTATCATCCACTCATAAGTTTCAATATTTGAAATCTTTTTGAAGCGGGACTGCTGCTGATCTTATCCAACATATAAAGGTTTCAGATGCTAATTACACTGAAGCTTGGGATAGGCTTGAAAAACGGTTCGATCGGGGAAATTTAGTTGTTCAGTCCTTTGTTCAGACATTCTTTTCACTTCCATCCATAAACGCTCCAAATGCGCAAATACTTCGAAGAATTACGGACGGTGCAGATGAGGTGATTCGGGGTTTAAATGCATTGTCGAAGAACAATCGTGATCCGTGGCTTATTTTCATTCTGGTCAATAAACTAGACAGTGAGACAAAACATGCTTGGGCAGAAGAAGTCGGGTCTCGGGAAGATATGACAATAATAATGCTTATTGAATTTCTTGAACGTCGGTGCGATGCACTTGAGTCGTGTCAAACTCTTAATCGGTTGCCAACATCGCGTGGTAAGCAGGCAGGTGCGGTTCGAGCGCTGGTGGCTAAGTCTTCTGAAATTTGCTCACAGTGTCCTTTATGCAAAAACAATCATCTTTTATACCAGTGCACAAAATTTCTTGAATTAGATATTCCATCACGCAGAAATTTTACTAAAACAAACGTTATTTGTTTTAACTGCCTTCGGCCTGGTCATTCGGTGAAAAAATGTCGGTCGACCTTTCGTTGTCGTGTATGCAAGGCTCGACATCACTATCTGGTTCATCAAGATGAATCCAATAATATTTCTTCGGCCATATCAGACCCCTATCCAACAACTCAATCGTCACAATCGTCGTCATCAAATTTACTTGAAAATAAGTTTTCGGGAGCTTCTAATTCGTCTGCTCTTACACCGTTGATTAGTAACCATTCTCGTGAGTTTAGCGTTCGAAAACAAACAGTTTTACCGACAATTCTGGCTAGACTACACAATAAACAAAACCAGCTTATTGATGTTCGTGTCTTATTGGATACAGGGTCCCAGTCATCATTTATCTCTGAATCATGTGTTCAAAAACTTGGACTTCGACGAACTCATGCACGAATTCCAGTGTTAGGACTAAGTTCAATAGAAGCCGGGCATACCAAGGGAGTCGTGTCTTTGAAACTAATGTCGCGTTATAACGACACTCTTTTAACGGTCGATGCTTTTATTTTGGGTAAATTGACGTCGAATCTACCCTCTAAATCGTTTGATATTTCGACTTTGGATTATATTTGCAATTTAGATCTAGCAGATCCTGGGTTTAATTTCTCTTGTGAAGTTGATGTGATTCTTGGTGCTGATAAGGTTTGGTCCATCTTGAAATCGGAAAAGGTTGTAGGACCACCAGGAAAACCTATCGCCCAAAACACTACATTCGGTTGGGTTATCTCTGGAGAGTTTTTTGATTCAACTACTCGTAATGTGGAATTTTCGTCTTATCATTCCGCTCTTGACGTGGATGTTCTTCTCCAACGATTTTGGGAGCTAGAGCATATCCCTTCTCACAATTCTTTTGATGCATTTAACGATCCAGCTGAAAAACATTTTCAACAAACATTTAGTCGAGCTTCTGATGGAAAATATGTGGTTTCACTTCCTTTCAAAACCCATTCACCAAAGTTCGAAGGTACATTGCAGCAAGCGGTTACCCGACTGTATTCGATGGAGCGTCGGCTCCGACATATGCCTGAATTGAATCGGCAATACTCCAAATTCATGCAAGAGTACCTTGAACTTGGTCATATGGAACTTATTCCACAAAATGAAATTCAAGGAAACTCATCCTGTCAATTTTATTTACCCCACCATGCCGTTTTCAAGCCGGGCAGTTCGACAACGAAGCTTCGCGTCGTATTTGATGGCTCTGTCAAAGACTCTAATGGACAATCATTAAATAGCAAGTTGTTAATCGGTCCGCCTATACAACGTGATCTAATTGGAGTCTGCCTACGGTTTCGACAACATCGTTATGTTTTTACCGCCGATATTGTTAAAATGTTTCGACAAATATGGATAAACGAAAAGGATCGTGATTATCAACGTATAGTGTGGCGATCAAATCCAAACAATCGCATTGAACATTATCGACTACGAACCGTAACTTATGGTACTGCTTCAGCTCCATTTTTATCGGTACGTGTACTACAACAAATCGCCAATGACTATAAAACTGTGTATCCAAATGCAACTCGGGTTTTGCTTAGTGACGTCTACGTTGACGACGTAATGACGGGTGGAAATTCAATTCAAGAGTTGCTCGAATTACAGTCTGAACTCATCGCGTTAGTATCGGAAGCTCGTCTTCAGCTTCGCAAATGGAGTTCCAATTGCTGGGCTTTACTAGCTAAACAAAATCCAGAAGACTGCGAGTATTCTTTCGTGGATTCTGAACGTTCGGAGTCAATCATAAAGGTATTGGGAATGTTTTGGAACCCTTCTTCGGATATGTACTCATATCGCCTAACAAGCTCCAAGACTTGTCCCTCGATAACAAGAAGAACCCTGCTATCGGAAGTAGCCAGTATTTTTGACCCTTTAGGGCTTTTAGCACCTTCAGTGATCCTCTTTAAAATGTTGTTTCAGAATCTTTGGTCATCTAATTTAAATTTGGGTTGGGATGATCCTCTTCCCCACGACCTCGCGGAAAAATGGTTAAACTATCGTGACCAATTGCCATTGCTTGAAAAAATTTGTGTTCCGCGAAATGTGTTCTCTTCTGTAGAAAATATCGAATTGCACGGCTTTTCAGATGCTTCATCGCTAGCTTATGCCGCGGTTGTTTATGCCTTATCGAAATCTGCGGACGGGAAAGTGAATGTTGTAATCGTTCCTGCTAAAACTAAAATAGCCCCTTTAAAACCGGTCTCTATTCCCCGCCTGGAACTCTGTGGTGCGGTTTTGCTTGCGCGATTAATAAACTTAATAAAATCATCATTAAATACTAACATTAATAGAACCTTTGCGTGGTGCGATTCCGAAATAGTTTTGCATTGGCTTTCATCGCCCCCGCGTCGCTGGGCAACTTTCGTCGCCAATAGAACCGCCGCTATCTTGGAAACCCTACCCAGGTCTGTTTGGCGACATGTTCCGTCTGAATCGAACCCTGCCGATTGTGCATCGCGTGGTGTACTACCTGCAAATTTATTCGATCACACTCTTTAGTGGACCGGTCCACATTGGCTGTCCGATTCAGAAGACCATTGGCCAAAATCAAACCTTTCTACAAGTACTTTGGATGTTCAATCAGTCAACCTGGAGGAGAAATCAGTCGCAAGGCATGCACTCGTCACGTCGTTTGATGGACATGTCTTTCGCGATCTGATCGAAAAGATTTCGTGTTGGAATCGACTGCAACGTATTGTTGCATACATCTTTAGATTTATTTCCAACCTTCAACCAAAAACCAATCCTCGAGCTGTTCATGGACTTAGCTATGCTGAAATCCAAAGGGCAACAATCGCACTATTAAAATTTGTTCAAATATCATTCTTCGAAGAGGATATCTTGCATCTGCGAACCAAAAATCAACTACCTGCTAAATCAAAACTATTGAGATACGCCGCCTTTTTGGACAGTGATGGGCTACTTCGCATTGGTGGACGCATAAAAAACGCAAGCGTATCATTTAATATCAAGCATCCTATCATTTTACCTAAATCTAACTCCATATCTAACCTCATTATTACAGATATCCATCACCGATATTTACATGCAGGAGTATCGGAAACGTTTGCATTCGTTCGACAACAATTTTGGATCTTGGGTAGCCGAAATCTTATCCGCAAAATAGTTCACAACTGCAAAACGTGTTTTATGCAACGTAAAGAAAACAGCCAGCAGATTATGGGTAATCTACCGTCCTACCGCATTCAACCCAGTCGGCCGTTTACAAATACCGGTTGTGACTATGCGGGCCCTATCACAATCAGACTATCCCGATGTCGTAAAGCTAAGATGTCCAAAGCTTATATCGCCTTGTTTGTGTGTATGGCTACAAAGGCCATACATCTAGAACTGGTCAGTGACCTAACAACGGACGCCTTTATTGCAGCTTTGCGCAGATTTGTATCTCGACGCGGGAAGTGTACCAACATCTACAGCGATAACGGGACGAACTTTCATGGAGCTCGTCGCTGCTTAAATGAGATGCACACCCTGGTCATGGCACAATCCCATAATGATTTGGTAACTACAGCCCCAGCTATGGACGGCATATCGTGGCACTTTATCCCTCCCTCTGCTCCACACTTTGGTGGGTTATGGGAGGCTGGCGTCAAGTCAGTTAAGCTACATTTGCGTCGTGTTGTTGGGGGCTCAATTCTCACATTTGAGGAACTATATACTTTCTTAGCACAAGTAGAAGCAATACTTAATTCTCGTCCATTATGTTCCTTATCTGATTTTGATTTGAATCCACTAACCCCAGGTCATTTTCTTATAGGTCAACCACTCACAGCTGTTCCTGAACCAAGTCAAATCGACACTACAAGCAACCGCCTTTCAAACTGGAATCATATCCAAAGCATGGTCCAAGGCTTTTGGAAACGATGGCACACTGAGTACCTGACATCTCTACAAGAGAGACCGAAGTGGCAGACACCTACAACAAATTTTAAACCTGGAGACTTGGTGGTTATCAAAGAACCTAATCTTCCACCAACGAAGTGGGTTTTGGGCCGAATCGTATCCGTCAACCCTGGCACCGATGAAAGAGTAAGAGTTGCCAACGTAAGAACAGCAACAGGAACATTTATTCGTCCTATTACAAAATTGGCCTTGCTACCGACGTCCTGAAACTCGTTCCAGGGGGGGCGGTATGTTTGGAAACTAATTCCACATCATTTATTATCAATTAATATTTGAAATTTAAAATTTATAATTTTTGGCTAAACATTACTGGAATTTCGCACAGTGTACATAATTTTAATAATATGTAAATTCTTAGTTAACTTCTTCTTCTTTTGTATACTAAACTTCTTTGAATTACATGTGTTGGTATGATGTGGTGTGACTTTGATACAGATATCGATCATTGCTCTTAATTTGCAACAGCATCCACAAATCACAACAACAACGCACTCTTGTGCGAATATGCGTGGGTAGAAAATCTACACTAATTATAATTATCATCACTGCGATCGATCGACGACAACTCAGCTCTTTCACTTGGATCGAGACCGCAGAGCACACCACATCATTGCTAAGTATCACTCTAATATACATATATTATATATATACTATTAAACAATAAATTTTATAACGTTTGGAATTGCATTGTATTCTTGTTGGGTTTTCTTCTGATGTAACTGCAAGAATTATTATAATTACGTCTTAAATTAACTCGAAAACAGTCACTTTGTGTGATCCAGTCGTGAATTTTATTTTTTTCTTTAATTCTATCGTCACATCGCTGAGCAGCGTGGGCTCTTTTTTTTTAAGTTACTTGAATACACTCAATAGCATTTTGAGTGACAAAAAATGGACATTCAATTGACTACAGTACCGTGCACATGAAATGCCGATTTCATTTATCTAAAGAAAACTTAGACCTTTTTTTATTTTTCTGGTTCGAGGAAGTGAATAGATTATAATTCTTCCAGTTTAAAAATAAAAAAAGTTCCATTATAATAATTGAATTACCAATTTTTTATCACTTCCTCGAACAATAAAACTGAAATTATGATAATATTTTCTTTACAAATAACTCAAAGAAGGTACTTACAATGACGTCGGTAAGAAGAGCACAAAAATGTAGGTAGGTTAAGTCAGTTGCACTGCACTGAACTTGAGCAGGTCAATAAAAAATCGTGTCTATGTATATTTACACACGCACAGATTCAAGTATATATAGATGAATGAGAACATTAAAAACACAAATTTGTTTTTTGTTTACTTCAAACTATATTTTTCGGTTACAAAAAAATGTTTCTAGGTATAGGTATAAATAAAAGAAAGAAGAGAAGAAAATAAACAAACATTTCATTCGGTTTTCATAAATAAAAAATTAAAACGGTTTTGTTTGTTTTCACGTGCGGCTTGGCCTTGACCACGTATATCTTTCTTAAGTTTTTTTTTTTTTTTAAAGAGTGTTAATTTCGGTAAGGAAGTGTTTTTTGATTTTTTTATTAATTACAAAAATATTCGTAGTTACAATTTGCGAAGCAACGCGAGCACGGGTCGGCTAGTTCTTAATATACTTGTAAGTTTGTTGCTATCTATCACCCAAACTTAGCCACCATCATGACTACTTTTGCCTCACCTCGTCTCCTCACTTTGTTATAAGCAGACTCGATATATTTAGATCAAGTATAATTGATCTTACTTTTAAATATTAATATTATATTATTTTATATTATTTTCCAATTGTTCTTGAATAGTCTGGTAAGTTGGATCATAGATCCCAAAGCCGACATAATTGTTGATTTAGGTAAATCTATATTATTATTATTGTTATGTTTTAATTTGTTAATTTGTTTTATTTACGATTAATTATAGTTCTTTACTACATCAACTTATGTCTCAATCCGTATTATTCGAAGAATTCCTGTCTTGTCTTCAAGGTTTCAAGCTATATACATAGTTGAAATCTACAAATCAACAATTAACATGGAAAACATAAAAGCCAAGTTCTGTTTATCTTCCGAAACTTGGGATAACAAAACTACCGTTGTCGTTAAAACCATACAAATTTTGGGCCAAGAAGAAATTTTTTCTTTCCCAACTGAAAATCAACCAATCCAAAAACATACTGAATTGGTGAAGCTGTCCATAATCAAGACTGCAGTGTAGAGTCTTAATACAAGAGGAAAAATTAGAAATATAACTGTTACACTGAAGAAGGAATTGCAGAGTTCATATTTGGATGAGGAAGGTAATGTAGTCTTTGGTGGTTATTATTTAGAGGCAATGTACTTCTCCTCTCAACCCACTACCAATAACCCTTTACTTACTTTTGAAAATCCCATCCAATCTATTTCAAATAATATGGTTCTAGAAAAATTTTCAAGTAAAATTTAAAACGCAAAGTCGTGGTTAAATTTATTTTTGCTCGAATGTGAGAGATTAAATATAAATGAAAAACAGTTTCCGGAAACTTTAAAATTATTCTTGGAAGGACCTGCTTTAGACTGGTTCTCAACTTTATATAAAACGTATTCTATGATCAAACCTTGTGATCATTGGAAAGCATCTTTTCTGAATACATTTGGAGAGAAATCTTGGAATGAAATTGATTACGCTTATTCTTTTCATTGGCTAAATGGTCCATTCCTAGATTTTGATTAAAAAAAGATAGATCTTCTTATTGATGTCGATCCAGACCTAAGCATAAATTCTCAAATCAATTTTATTGTATTAGCTTTACCGAAATTCGTTAGATCGCGTTTAAATAAGAAAGAATTAATAACGATTGAAAGTCTTGTCTAGCTTGCGTCAACTCGATCCGATATCAAACAATAACACAAATGCGAAGAAATCTCAATTAGAAGTGAATAAACAAAACCGAAGCTTCGCACCATGTCACGTTTGTGAGAAATCCGGCTACGCGAATAGATTTCATTCAGAAAATATATGTAGAAACAAAGTAAAACCAGCTAGTATAAGATTCTCAGAATGAAAAAACTGAATACGATCCCGCTCATAAAACTTAATGTTATAATCAATAATGAAATTGCCATTGCGCTTTATGATTCTGGAGCCAATGTGTCATTAATAAATTACAGGTTTTATAAGAAATTACAATTGATTAACAATATAAGCGGGATCCAAACGATCAAAACGATGGGTGGCTTCACAGACGCGCATGGTGAAGTAACGGTATCTTTGAAAATATTAAATATACAAAAACGATTTTCTTTTGTAATTTTTAAAAGTGATTTGTTTGAAGAAGATTTAATAATCGGGCTGAATTGTATTAAAGAGTTTCGATTATGCCAAAATGAAAATTTAGAAATCACTCAGAGTTTGATGCATATTCTTGCAAGCGAAGATTTAAAATGTAATCAGAGTTTGATTTCAACGATTGGAGTTTTGGATGATATTCTTAAGAAATATAATCTTGTTTTTGCTAAAGAAAAATTTGATATCGGTGGTAAAAAAATTTCGAAGCAACGATCAGATTAACTGAAAATAGATATGTATCGAGAAAACCATATAAATGTTCCATTCCGGATAAAATAGAAATAGAATCTCAAATAAAAAAATTATTGAAAGCTGGACTTATTGAAGAGTCATATAGCCCATATGCCTCCCCTGTTACTTTAGTCGTTAAGAGAGAAGAGGGAAAGAAATCATGATTGTGTATTGACTATCGTGAGCTTAATAAAATAGTTGTTCCCGAAGGTCAACCATTCCCTCGAATAGATGATCTTGTTGTTCGTGTAGGAAAGTGTGTTTACTTTTCCAAATTAGATATTAATTCAGCCTTCTGGTCTATTCCGTTGCGAGCTAATGATAAATACAAAACCGCTTTTGTGACACACCATGGTCACTGGCAATGGGCATGTTTACCTTTTGGTTTAAAATCAGCTCCTGCCATTTTTCAAAGAATTTTGTCAAGCATAATTAGAAATAACGACTTAGATTCTTTTACTTTAAATTATATAGATGATATATTAATTTATTCGAATAACTATTCTGATCATATAAAACACATTAAAAGAACATTAAAGGTTTTACAAGAACAAGGTTTAAAGTTAAATACAAATAAATGTAGTTTTGCACAAAAAGAAGTAACTTATTTAGGACACATAATATCAAACAATAGTATTAGACCGATTAATGATAATTTAATAGCTATAAAGGATTTTCCTGAACCAAAAACAAGGAAAAATATAAGACAGTTTCTGGCCAAGGGAATTTTTATTTGAAATACATTCCCAGGTCTGCAATAACACTAGAACCTTTACATAACCTTTTACGAAAAAATGTTAAATTTTCATGGTCAGATGAATGTAAATACAGCTTTGAAAAAGTAAAAAAATATTTATGTACAGCACCTGTCTTAGCGATATTCGATCCAAATAAACCAATATACATTTATACGGATGCTAGCATAGAAGGAGTTGGTGCAATTTTGAAACAACCTCAAGAAAACGAATCCGTTAAATCGGTATTTTGTTTCTCACGAAAACTTAATAAATATCAGAAAACGAAGAGAGCTATATATATTGAATGTTTGGCAATAAAAGAAGCCATATTATACTGGCAATATTATTTAATAGGCCAAAGATTTAAAATATTCACAGATCATGAACCATTACGAAATTTCAATGTAAAGAACTGTAAAGACATAGAATTACTTCACATTTTAAATTTCATCTCACAATTCGAATTTGAAATTCAATACAATCCAGGTAAAAACAATGAAGAAGCCGATTGTCTTTCGCGAAATCCAGTTCTCTCAGAAGAAAATGATAGTTATAATTCACAAATAAAAATAGTTAATCACTTGACAGTACAAAATATATTGGATAATCAAAAGCAATTAACTTGTGATAAATATTGTAAAATAAAAGATAAAATTATATACAGAACTTTAAATGAAAGAGAGAAAATATGGTTAACAGAGGACTATGGTATCTCATTAAAAAAAAATACATGATTCGAAAGGTCATATTGGTGTTAAGCAAATGATATTAACAATCACACCAACATTTTATTTCAAAAATATGCACAAGCACATAAAAATTATTTGTAGAACTTGCGAAACATGTATAAAAAATAAAACAAGATTCGGTAACTTCAAAGCTCCTTTGTCGCAGCTAGGTCCAGCATCGGTACCATTAGAAATAGTATCGTTAGATACAATAGGAGGTTTCACGGGAAATAGATCCCCAAAAAAGTATTTACATTTGATGGTAGATCAATTTACACGATACGCGTTTATTTCTACGTCAAAAACGCAGATAGCGAGAGATTTTATAAATCTTGTAAAATCAATTGAGAATAAAGGCAACATTAAGACGATTTTGACTGATCAATACCCAGGAATTAATTCCTCAGAATTCAAAAATTATTTGAAGAATAAAAATATAAAACTGATTTTCACAGCGACAGACTGTGCATTTTCTAATGGACAGAATGAGCGAACCAACCAAACTTTAGTAAATAGAATTCGTTGCAAAATATATGAGAACAAAAATAAACCCTGGTCAGTGATTGCTGAACAGTGTATTTCCGAATATAATATAACACCATACATAGCTCAACGGGTTTCTCTCCCAATTATTTATTAACGGGAGTGGATGACTCAATTATCCCAATGGAATTAAATAAAAATACGCTTGATAATTTAAATTTTAATAGATCTGTAGCAATACAAAATGCAAACAGATCTCATAACATAAACAAACAATATTACGATAAATATGCTAAAGAAAGTGAATATAAAGAAAACGATTTAGTTTATTTTCAAACTGGTAACAAACTGAATAGAAAAAAATTAGATCCGGTTCGAATGGGTCCTTTCAAGATTAAAAAAAAAATCTCTGAATCCATTTACGAGATAAATATTGGCGGAAAAAAGAAAGACTTGAACATTTTTCATAAGAGCAAGATGATTCCTTACTATTCTGATCCTAATGAATCCTCTCAGGGAAGGGGGGATGTAAGTTTGTTGCTATCTATCACCCAAACTTAGCCACCATCATGACTACTTTTGCCTCACCTCGTCTCCTCACTTTGTTATAAACACTCGATATATTTAGATCAAGTATAATTGATCTTACTTTTAAATATTAATATTTTATTATTTTATATTATTTTTCAATTGTTCTTGAATAGTCTGATAAGTTGGATCATATATCCGAAAGCCGACATAATTGTTGATTTAGGTAAATCTATATTATTATTATTGTTATGTTTTAATTTATTAATTTGTTTTATTTAATAACGATTAATTATATGTAGTTCTTTACTACATCAACTTGTGTCTCAATCCGTATTATTCGAAGAATTCCTGTCTTGTCTTCAAGGTTTCAAGCTATATTATGTACATAGTTGAAATCTACATACTCATGTTCACTGGTTACTTATTCAGTGACCTTAATCAAAATTCAAATAAATACTACGAACTGATTTGCAAGCTTCACACTTTTCGTCGAAGAGAATGTTAGTTCATCATTAATGCCAGCACCAGTAAAAATATTATTTATAATTGGAGGAATTTGCTGTGCAGCATGTTTTATCCATACCGTATCTAAATTGTGGACGGCAATAGGTTGCTTTAAGCAACCTATTTATGGGATTGGATCGGATAGCAAAAAAACCTTGAAAGGAGATCAGATAATCTTTGTTTTTAAATAAATAAAATAAAATTTTAATATTGAAAGAAAACTTGTGTATCCGAAGTTTATTTTTAAAAACGAGTCAGATAAAACAATCTGACTGCGCCATATACCTTCGTTGATTAAAGTTTGTTTTTATTTTAAAAACCACCTGATGGAATTGTTAGCTGAAAGGTAATCGAATTTATCTTAAATAAATACTATCGCACGAACTTGCTCTTATGCAAAAGTATTTTGGGATTTAAAATAAATTTTATAAATACAATGCATGGAATTGCCGTCTGATTTACGGAAATGTATGAATTTACGCAAAGAAAATTTAAAAATCGTTTTATTAAAGTAATTTTTTATATAACAAATTTCTTGCAAATTTTTATAGAACAATATTAGGGATGCCAATTTTAAGTGTTTAGTAAAATAGATTTTAAGAAATAATTTCAAAAAATAATCGGTCACACGTTTTCAAGATATCGATTTTTCAAAAAATAAATTGGAATTCATTTTTTTCAAAAAACAAAAAAAAATTTTTTTTTTCGAATATTTGTATATACAATAATATTTTAAACTTAAGGGGCTCCTAGTGAAAATTTTTGGTTAAGATCGTAAGAGCCGTTAATGAGAAAGTCGAAAATAAAAAAAAAAACGGTTCTATGACAGGTACCATTAATAACATTTTGCCCCAAAAAATTTTTTTTACAAATATGTAGTCCATGTTTATAATATCATACATAATTTTTTTTTTATCAAAATCGTTAGAGCCGTTTTCGAGATAAATAAGATTTTGCATAACGTGTGTATGGGGGGTACCGTTTGTTTTGGAGCTAAAAAAAACTTTCAATTTTCCCTCTAGGGAATCACCGAAGACCCTTACCTACCGGGATTGAAGAACATAGGTCTAGTGGCTTAGGCTGTAGGTAGAGGTACAGACATACAGACATGCAGACATACTGAAACATGTTTTTTGTGTAGGTAGATACTAAATTTTCCTTAAAATTTTTATAAAACAAATTATTATGCAAATTGTTAGTATTCAATAAAATACATTTTATAACGTAATTTAAAATTTTATTCGTGTATCCGTTTTCAAGATATTGAATTTAAAAAAAAAAAAATTGAATTAATTTTTTGAAAATCCAAAAACTATTTTTTCGAAAAAATTTTTAAATTTTATATTTTTACATACATAGGGAATTTTTAAATTTTATATTTGTGGTATAGTGCCATCTGGATTTCAAATAAGTCAATAAGATTAAGTTTATACCAATGTCATTTATACCTTTTGTAAATATGTATGTATAATTAAGAATTAAATACATTAGTTACTATTTAACCTTCAAACGAAGTACATCGCATTGGCGAGCGACGAGGCTAAACTCTAAGTAATCTTTTTTTAATAAAAAAAAAATGGCACCTAAAGTAGACCCCGAAATGTGTACTCATAACGAAAGTATGCTGATGAGTACAATTTCGTTAGCATCTGGTATACGAGAGTATAGGCCTTCGATAGACAAATGGCGAAATTGGAGAGAAGTTTTGGATTCCCATTTTATCGAGTCATCAATAGACGACGAGCGCATTAAAACTTCAGTTTTGCTGAAAACAGTCGGCTTGGAGGCATATGGTCTATTGAGGGAATTGTGCGATCCGGTTTTGCCGGCAACAAAGAAATATGAAGATCTTTGCAAACTCCTGGAGCAACATTATTCACCTCCAATTATAATTTTCCGGGAGCGAAGGAAGTTTTTCGAGGCTATGAAGATAGATGGTGAATCAGTGTCCAAGTGGTATGCCGCTTAAAAAAGCTAGCTATGGAATGTAAGTTTGGAGCACAACTAGATGTCTTCCTATTAAACAAATTTGTAACCGGCTGCGGGGGCAAAATATTTGAGCGCTTGTGCGAAGAAGACGAGGAGATGACGTTGCCCAAAGCTTTACAAAAAGCATTAACCGTAGAAGCAAAAGTCTTGGCGCAGGTGAGTGAGCACCAAGAAAACGAGGTCAATTATCTACATAAGAGGCAGCAGCGAGGGCGAATCAACAGTAACGAATGTTCTACAACAGTTGTAACGGGTCGCAGCAAAATATCATCAGATGACAGCAGCAATCAGAAGGCAAGAAAGAGATGCACACATTGCGGATGGAAAAACCATACAAGCGACAAGTGCAAATACAAGAATAGCAAGTGACATAAATGTAACCGCATGGGTCACTTAGCTAGTGTATGTTCCAGTAAGCAGATAAATATCGTATCCCGGGAAGTTTCTCAACCTAATTTTAGTCAAAGTTATAGAAATTCTGATTTAATAAATTGTAAAGATTTTTCTATTTATAGTATATCCGGTGAACAGGCGTCTGTACATACTCCTCACGCTACATTTACTATGACGGTGGAAGTCAATCGAATTTTGCTCGATTTTGTTTTGGACTCGGGCGCTGCTGGCTCACTGATACCGAAGGCTATGTTTGACAAATATTTTGATCGTTCAACTTTAAAGCCATGTCTTGATGTTTTCTACTCATACAATGGAGATTCCATTAAAGTAACCGGTGAGTTTCTTGCAATGGTAGGGTTCCGTAATCAATTAAAAGAATTACGATTAGTTGTTACTAATACTTGTGGCCCACCAATTTTAGGGCGAGACTTTATGTCTTTGTTCGGTATCGGTCTCTCGAATATAAATTCAATTGAAACTATTAATGAATACATACAAGGCATTTTAAGGCGATTTAGCGATGTGTTTAGGCAAGATTGTAGGTACGTTTACCGGGAATAGAGTCAAATTAGATTTGATGGAAAAAGTTAAGCCGATCTTTTGTAAGCCTAGACCTATGCCGTTGGCATGGCGATCTAAAATCGAAAACCAGATTAACGAATTGGTAGAAAAGGGAGTTCTGGTTCAAGTCGATAACTCCGAATGGGGTACACCTTTGGTGCCCATAATCAAACCCAACGGTGAGCTTCGCATTTGCGGCGATTACAAATCAACTATCAACAAGTATTTAGTCGACACAAAATACCCCTTACCGCGTATTGACGAGTTGTTTTCATCGTTAAAGGGAGAATTGTTTTCGAAATTAGATTGATCTAATGCGTATAATCAGTTAGTTTTAGACGACCCTTCTCAGTTGTTATGTGCATGGAGTACTCATTTAGGAATTTTCAAGATGACGCGTTTGCCGTTTGGTGTCAAGCCGGCGGCGGCTATTTTTCAAAAGACCGTTGAGAATATTTTACGTGGAATTCCTAACGTAGTTAATTATATAGACGATATTATTATCACAGGTAAAAATTTGCATGAGCATGCTAAAACGTTAGAATTAGTGTTAAATAAATTAAAATATGTAGGTCTACGTCTAAATGCTTGCAAGTGTGTGTTTTTTCAAAAACAGGTTTCTTACCTAGGATTTATTATAGATCGAAACGGCTTAAAAAAGAATAAAAGTAAAGTGTCCGCCATTTTAGATGCTCCGGTACCTAAAAATGTGTCCGAGTTAAGAGCGTTTTTTGCACACAAAATGGCTCCGCTTTATGCATTACTTCGGAAGGATGCAAAATTTAGATGGTCAAAGTTTTGTCAAGAAGCTTATGACAACCTTAAACAAGAAGTAATGTCGGATCAAATTTTGGTACATTTCGATTCTATGCAACGTATAGTTTTATCAACAGACGCTTCCAATGAAGCAGTGGCAGGTATTTTATCTCATGAGTATGACGACGGCTCACGAAAACCTATTGCTTTTGTTTCACGTGCTTTAAGTAAGGCTGAAAGAGGTTATAGTACCATTCATAAAGAAGCACTGGCAATTGTATTTTCTGTTACCAAACTTCGACAGTATTTATTAGGTCACCATTTTATTCTAGAGTCGGACACAAGCCGCTTATTCGCCGCTATTTTTGGCGAAAATAAAGGCTTGCCTGTTATGGCAGCAGCCCGCATGCAAAGATGGGCATTTATTTTATCGGGTTTTAATTATACGATGCGTCATATCAAAGGGTCAACAAATCCTGCAGATCCTTTGTCTAGATTACCGCAACAAAAGTTAATTGTTGACGATGGTAAAGATTTCAATTATGTTAATTATATTAATAAAAATAATGAATTGAATTTGAATTTTAAAACGATTGCAAAAGAAACTAGGCGCGATCCTATTTTATCGAAGTTAAGCAGGCAATTCAGATAGGTAGTTTAGGTTCCTTAGAAACCAAAGAATTCATTCCGTTTCGAAATAGGAAAGAAGAGTTTTCAGTCGAGTACGGCTGCGTTTTATGGGGTTACAGGGTAATTATCCCTAACAAATTGCGTAACAAAGTTTTGTCAGAATTACATCGATCTCACTTGGGTATCGTCAAAACTAAAGCTTTACCGCGTTCTTACGTGTGGTGGCCTAAGTTAGATCAAAGTATTGAAATTTTGATATCAAAATGTATCCCATGTAAAACTTGTCAGCCAAGTCCAGAAAAGGGATTTTTATACCCATGGGCTCCAACCGAGGTTGCCTGGTCTCGGATTCATGTGGACTTTGCTGGACCCATCAATAATTTTCATTTCTTAATTGTTATCGATTCCTTTTCAAAATGGGTAGAAATTTTTAAAACTAAGGATATTACTTCGAATTTCACTATAACCAAATTAAGAGAAACTTTTTGTAGGTTCGGTTTGGTAGACACGCTTGTCAGCGACAATGGTCGACAACTCACGTCGGAGGAGTTTCATCAATTCTTAGCAAAGAATAATATTAAACATATTTTGACAGCTCCTGGCCATCTTGCCAGTAATGACAGGCAGAAAATTTTGTAAAAACTTTTAAAAAGTCTATTTTAGCTAATTTGAAAGAAAGTGCTGAGAAAAACTTAGATAAAGTGCTAAATACATTTCTGTTCGATTACAGATGCACAATACATTGTGCTACAGGGCAAACACCTGCAAAACTATTATTCGGTAGAGAATTGAAAAATCGTTTTACTATGTTGAGACCGCCTTTAGTAAGAGACAAAATTGTAGAGAGTCAGTTATCGAATGCAAGAAATCATAAAGGTTCAAGAAAAGCTAGTTTTGAAGTCGGTGAAAATGTTTTCGTTCGCGATTATTCCAATCCTAACAAAGCAAATTGGCAACAAGCTTCAGTTAAAGAACGAATTGGACCGCAATCATATCAATGCATATTAACTCGAAACAAAAAAACCATTAAACGACATTTAAATCAAATGATTCACGGTACACCCAGTGATGAGCAGAATAGCGTCACGACCTTAGCGCAGAGTGTGGAGGATCAAGCTCCAACTACTGCTTTGAACAAGAGCCCTAGTTCAAGTGAGCCGGTGGTGCCTGTAGCCAACATTGAGTCGGCTTTATCAACTTCAGAAAACGGAGGGAGAAGTGAGCAGGCGCCTATTCAAGGCACACAACGCACAGGTAGAAGAACTTTGAGAAAGTTAAATCGCATTAATTATAAAGAATAATCATGACATATTATTAATAAAAGATTCAAAATATTGTAAATTGAAATACCTAGATGAAATTATGAAATATAAAAATAAAATGACTATATACATATATATATAGATACGGTTAAGATACTTTTGATTTTTCTAAAGCATTGTGCCAACAATATGAAATATTTGTAATTTGAAGTACTTAAATGAATTAACTAAACAAGTATTGTTATTGTCCATTCTATATTTTAATTATGTATATAACATCTTAGGATGGGAGTTGTGGTATAGTGCCATCTGGATTTCAAATAAGTCAATAAGATTAAGTTTATACCAATGTCATTTATACCTTTTGTAAATATGTATGTATAATTAAGAATTAAATAAATTAGTTACTATTTAACCTTTAAACGAAGAACATCGCAATATTTTTACATGCATAGGAACTTCTGCATAAAAATTTTGGTAAAAATCGATAAACCGTTGATGGGAAATTCGAAAATCAAAAAAAACGTTCTATGACAGGTACCCCTAATAAAATTTCCCTCCAAATTTTTTTTTTACCAAAATATAGTCCATGTCCATAATATCACACCTAATTTTTTTATAAAAATCGTTAAAGCCGTTTTCGAGATAAATAAGATTATGCATTACGAGTGTGTGGGGGGTACACTCAAAACATTTCGTGTGTAAATATTACTAATTCATGCGTACATTTTACGAATTTTATTCGTGGTTTTCAGCCACGAATAGTATTCATAGAATGGAGGTTTATTAGTACATATTACTAAAATTTTATTAGTATTCGTAGAAAATCAAACGTATATTAACGTAACGTAAATTTCCTTAAATACTCGTACCTATTGTAAGAAATAATAACAAAATATATTTATGTTGTAAGTTAAAAATAGTTTTTTAATTCATTTTATTGTCATATATATGAATAAATTAAAAAATTAATTAATTCATTATAAATATGTATAATTAAAAATCAATTAAATATCTAAAAACTCCTCATTTTACGAGTATGTACTAAGGGCCACTGAAAATAAATTTAACATTTAAAATATTGAAAACTTCGGAAAAAAATTGTACTTACATTGAAATTCTTTTAGGAGTAAAATTCCCACATATGTACATATGTACATATGTATGTATGCTCTGCTGCTTCTGGATGCTGTATATTAAATATAAAATAAGCTTTAAAGCATTATGTATGTACATATGTCTAGGTACTTACCTCATCTTTTCGAAAAAAACATATGTTAGTCTGATCCACCACTGCAGCACTTTATAAATAATATCACGTTTGAACGTGTTGACTAATAGAATACATTTAATTTTTAGAATTGAACACATATGTATTATTTTTCTTACTCATGATTAGTAAATAATACTAATGCACTTCATGAAAATACGAAGTTATTAGTACATTCTACGCATAATGCGTACGGTCAACCTACGAATGAATTCTGTCTACTAATATTAGTTTTACTTAGTACTCGTAAATAGTACGAATTTATTAGTAAATACTACGAATGCAAAAGATTAAAGTACGAAGTCAGTCGTACGATAAATTAACGAATGTTATTAGTTATATGTACACAATAATTCGTACAATGTACTCAAACAAATTGTTTACTTCTTGTTTACGAATGAAATTAGTGTATTAAACGAATAGATTCGTAGATAGTACGACAGTTATTAGTAAAATTTTACGAATGCATTCGTAGGTATACCACAGTACAAATACTTCGTACATCTTACGAATATTCGTACAATGCACGAATATTTTCTTTTCGAATATCATTCGTAGCCATTTTACTAATAAATTTTTTGAGTGTACCGTTAGCCTTAGAGCTAAAAAAATTTCAATTTCTCCTCTAGGGAATCAAACGAAAACCCTTAAGTACTAAGTTTCAAGAAAATACCTCCAGTAGTTTAGGCTGTAGTCCGAGATACAGACATACAGACAGACAGACAGACGGAATTGTCGGACCCACTTTATTCGTCTTCGCTATCATCGTAATGTCAACTTTGATCAAAATCTCGAGTTCGATTTTTTTTCCAAATGCAGAACTTGCCCTATAGTACCTATATCGCAAGTTAAAAATGATGCCCAAAGCTTACAAACATATGTATGTATATACATATACATGTGTATATAGATTTTCAAAAAATGAATGTAAGAATGGCGGTACAGACAATAAATGGATCGGTTGCTATTAGAACAGAATTATTTCACACAATTTTTCACAACATTTAGTTGAATACCTATGCAAGCCCAACATAAAATTTTATTAAAAAGATTATTTGATTTATTAATAGGAAACAAGCGTTTACACGTGATGATAGAAACATATATGGTCAACATTTTGAACAACATATTATTGAGAGCTTGGCTTTTTATTTGTTAGCAATTTGTTGCACTTTTAGTAATTTACTAGCTCTTCGAAATTTTTTTTTTTTGTTTTACTAATTAGTAATAGACTAATTACCTTTTATTAAAAACGGTGCATCTGAACACATTTAAATCAGTACAGTTCGTTAAAATTAACAAAACAAAGAAAACTAAATCTGGGTCAGACCTAATAGTTTGAAATGTCGGAAACTCAAAAATCAAAAGGACAACCTTTAATTTATTTTGCTGTTTGTTTATTTTTGACAACCTTTTCGAAATGTTGTTGGATTGGGCCATTCCAGTCTTCTTCTAAAGAAGTGTACTGTAAATAGTAGGTACTTGGAATTCTGGTGCAATCGAAAGCCTACGGCTTGTAATTCGATCTTGGATGTTTAGATTTAAACTAAAAACCGAACTGCTATCTTGTCAAACCTATGTATGCCTGAAGTAAAATTCTCCATAAAGCTGGGTCTTCAATTATATACATATGTATGTATATGAAAATCTTCGTCTTCCGAAAACATTTTATTTTATTTTATTTACTTTTAAAAACAATTAACCCACGAAGTATAAAAAACACAATTTAACTCTTTCAAATAAAATTGCCAAGAGATTTTTTTAAGGAAACTGACAGATTTCATATGAATTAAGCAAATTACTAAAAGTTAAAGTAACCAGTTTGTGATTTTAACTTTAGTATAATGCTTAGAGATAGTAAGATGACAAAATCGTTTAAAATTAGCGAAATCCTCTTTGAACTTAGTAACTCACTAAAATGTCTAAAATGTTTACAATTTTGCGTTAATGTATTTAAACAAAAAATAATATTTTTCAAATTGGTTTGACAATAAGAATGAGTCGTACGCACAGTCTTGATACAGTCAACTTTTTGATAATTGTTTTTCTCTCGAAAATTTGTAAATGGACTCTTGACAAGAACTTGAAAAACTAAAGACTGGAAAACCGAAGAAATGGATTTTAAAAATAATAAAAGTAAAATGGGATTAAAGGTGGGTGAACTAAACAAATACGCAATTAACAGTATAAATGCATCAGATATTTTATTTGGAATAGGCTAGAAGCAGAAAATATTCAAAAGCTAAAAAATGGCCCTTTTTTCTTTATCAAAACTATCATTATTTAATCACTTACAAAAACAAATTAGAAAACAGACTTTTAATTTAATTATTTTTTTTTAACTTTTTTTTTGTTTTTATTTTTATCAAAGGCAAAAAAGTCAACCATGTTATTCTCGCCAATATCAAAAGATCGCACCAAATCAAATAAAACCAACCTTCCTACCTATAGGTGTTATCATAGCGGGTTGGCTACGTTTTCCCGCAAAACGATTTCCCGCGTAACGTTAGCCCGAAAATCATTTGCCCGTAACTCGTTTTCCCGTAAGACGATATCCCGAATCACAGTTTCCCGTGTAATGTTTGCCCACCGATTCCTACCTTTCTTGATACAAAGCAACAGCGCTGTATTAATCACTATTTGGTAAACTGACCAATGAGAATCAAGGACTATTTTAACAATACACAGAAGCCCGCACTGTTTTAACAATTGCAATACCTCAGCTCGCACTAACATGAGAGATCGCGGAGGAAGAAGGGCCAAAAAGGTTGCACAATAAAAGGCAGGAGAGATTAAGAAAAAAATCTTCAGCTCTTCTTATGCCGGATATACATTGTTCAAATGCATGACAAGCATATGCAAGTGTATTGGTAATTTGGGGTTTAAGTTGCATATACACATATCAAGCATGAGTCTTCAATCTTTTGTTTTTACATCGACGGTGTGGTGAGAGGACGTTGCGCTTTGTGGGTTTTTCTTCCGTCAAAATTGTGATTTTACAAAATTCTTTGGGATTTTTTCAGTTCTATGCGAGTAATTTGTTTTATTTTGTCTGTCCATTTCATCATACAATGTTTGTTTACTGTTTTAATATTTAAATCTGTGCTTATGCTGTGGTGTGTTCTCATCTCTTCAACGTATACGCAAATGAACCAATAAATGCATGATCAATTATCAATCTTGCATTATACACTACTTCAATGCAGGACGCTAGATTGAAAGAAAATCAAAAGATTTTGATTTTGCTTTAATCCAACCATTGTATATATATCTTATAGTATTATCAATTGACGTGATTTTATGTTAGAGTCCCTAGCCTGTGATGTCGCTGAAATCAGCAAAATTTGTCAGTGGAGAGTAGGATAAGAAAGATAGAAACAAGTAGTATGAAAGAGAGATTTTATTATTTTCATTTTTCAACGAAAGACAGAGTAAGGGAGATTTCCGAGAGGTGGAAATGAAAAAAAAATTCTTTTTTGACTTTTTTCTGTTGGAATATATTTTCTTGTTCGTATGTTTTTGTGAGTATGTATGGAGGTAGATACATTTTTTGCTTGAACTTCTTTGGCTGAATACATTTTTTTGTTTGTATGGTGTTTGTAGGTATTGAAAAAAAGAGATATGCCTATCATTTGATTTGAAATTTTCAATTCTGGTGAAAAATCAAATAATTACTAGGTTGATATCTAAAACGAGAACTATCAACCAATGCTACAAAGATACAGTGTGTTCTAGAAGGCATAATAATTGCAATGACAAACTTTATAAAAAGTATATTGGCGATAAATTTTATTGAAATTAGTACCTAATTAAACTGTTTTAATTTTGAATAAATATCTGCCATAAATTTTTTTTTCCAAATCTTAGAAAATGTTTTTTTTTCTCTAGAATGTTTTTTTTTTATTTTCGTAGGTATTTATTTACGGCGGATTGATGAAAAAAATGTCGAGGATGAAAAAAAATGTAATGGAATCGCCCATTCCAAATTATTTTTTTAAATTAAATTATAGATCGTAAGAATTAATTGAAAGGAAACAATTTTAGCAAAATTTTCGGAAATTTTTTAGAGAAAAATGCGACTTTCGATAACCATTTTTTAGCATTTGTATGGAGGATACCCTTATTTTTTAGGTAAAATACATTTTTTTCTCATATCTTGTGGATTACATTAAGAAAATTTTTTTTTTCAAATTTAAAAAAAAATCGAGAATGAGGTTTTCGAAATATGTATTGAGTTTCCAAAAAAAAAATTTTGAAAATTCTTAAAAAAATCTCAAAAATTATTGTTTGAAAATTTAAAGTCATAATAATATTCAAATCACAGAAAAATCCGTCGTACTGTTTTTAAGAAGATCAAAAACAAAAAAAAAATGTTCCAAAAATATCTAACAATTTCTTGCAATTTTTTTTTCAACTGGCACTGCAACTTATTCAAAAAATCGGGAAAATTATTTGCAAGAAAATATTTTGATATGGCATATGTCTAAATAGTAAACAAAAATACAGTGCAACCCTAATATAACGTACCTAAATATAACGACTTACTCGATTTAACAAATTCTTCGTAATCCCCTTAAATTGTCCATAAGAGTTAATGTAAAATATACCTTTACATTGCGAACATTTTTTGCGAACAACCTCTTTATAACGAATTTTCAACTATCAAGAAAAAGGATAAACGCCTTCAACTAAAGAATTTTCTCAACCCAAACCTTTATATAAAGTTCCCACCAATGTATGACCCTTAATCTCATAGTATGTGATTCATGTCGCTACAGGTTTCGACCCGCTTTTGTTCGTAAAACAATCATTGTTGTTTGATGGAAAGTAATGCAAATACTGCTGCTCGTCACTTTTACCTCTTATACCTCTTTATAACTAATTTTAGACCAATCTAACCTCAACATAACAAACCTCAGTTCAACGAATTACTTGATATAACGAATATTTACTTGTTCCCTTCCGATTTGGTATATCGAGGTTGAACTGTATACATGTGTTCACAAATCCACAAAAAACCTTTAAAATTTGCAGAGGAAAAATCAGACAGAAAGTCATGGTTGCCAAATTGATTATTTTCAATGCATTATGATTCGAATCATTTGTTCCATATAATTTTGAGATTTTGATTAATTTTTTATATTTTCTCAAAATGTGTCCCTTTACTTGCCCAAAACTAATAATTTCAATTTATTTAACAAAAAACTAACGCCGCTACCCACCATACAAATGTTAAAAACTGGTTTTCGAAAATTGTATTATTCTCGAAAACGGCATCTAGAATTTTAATAACATTTTTTTCTTTCGATTAATTCTTGCGATCTATAATTTAATAAAAAAAAATTGAAATGAAATTTTGTATAGAGAAGATTTTAAAAAGTTTGAAAAATATTGCATTTCAAAACTTAAAAAAAAAATATTTTTTGAATGTTTGAAAAATACCATTTTTTTTGGAAAATTCGACATCGCAAAAACGGTTCAATATTTTATTTATGTTAATTCTTACAATAATAGAAGCTTTAAGTTGGCGTACTAAATTTTTTCTTAATTCATATTTGCATAGCTTTCTTTTTTATCTCTTACTACTTAAGGAGTTTAAAAAAAAAATAATTTTATGCTTATGAATAGTTTTCTCTAACAAAATTGGTTTTTAAAATTCCTATTCTATTACATAGGAGCAAGTTCGTGCGACCCAGTTGTGCATTTTATTATTTAAAAAAATATAAGCCAGTAAGTGCAACAAACTCTGTTATTCTAACTGCCTATATTGCTATTAGTTTCGTAAATCGAGTTTGTACTGTTTATCCTAATAATGAACTGTACACATATTCATATATATTTTATTTTATTTACAAGTATTTAAGGTAAAATAAGTAAAATAAGGCTAACCAAAACATAAAAAAACTTTCTTTTATTCTATATGCCATGATTACATTCTATATTTATATTTATTTGTTTGTGGCAGCCATGGTCACAGATTTATATTTTTCCATACAAATATATTTTCCCTATCCTCACAAAACGTCACATATACATCCATGAATATAATTTTCTCGTTCTGTTATTATTCCTATTTTTTCTTTCAGCGCACATTCTCAACACAATTTATTTTTTCTCATTCTTCCATTATCTCTACACCCATATTTTGAGGTCTCCAAAATTTAGCAGAGACACATTTTAGCAAATGCGGTCCGTAGCCTGAAGATGCCGCCACAATCTTTTGACTTCTCGATATTACTATAAGATATATATACAATGATCCAACATTCAATCTATACGTGTGACTTTTTCACTAATACACCTGCACATGCTTTTCATGCATTTGAACAGTGTATATCCGGCATTAGACCTTCATAGAAGTAAGAAATTGAGAGATGTCTTGCTAGAGGTTTGGGGACTGAGTTGACTGACGTGGTGGACATGGTAGCATTGTATATTGTATATCTTATAGTATTATCATTGTATATATATCTTATAGTAATATCGAGAAGTCAAAAGATTGTGGCGGCATCTTCAGGCTACGGACCGCATTTGCTAAAATGTGTCTCTGCTAAATTTTGGAGACCTCAAAATATGGGTGTAGAGATAATGGAAGAATGAGAAAAAATAAATTGTGTTGAGAATGTGCGCTGAAAGAAAAAATAGGAATAATAACAGAACGAGAAAATTATATTCATGGATGTATATGTGACGTTTTGTGAGGATAGGGAAAATATATTTGTATGGAAAAATATAAATCTGTGACCATGGTTGCCACAAACAAATAAATATAAATATAGAATGTAATCATGGCATATGGAATAAAAGAAAGTTTTTTTATGTTTTGGTTAGCCTTATTTTACTTATTTTACCTTAAATACTTGTAAATAAAATAAAATATATATGAATATGTGTACAGTTCATTATTAGGATAAACAGTACAAACTCGATTTACGAAACTAATAGAAATATAGGCAGTTAGAATAACAAAGTTTGTTGCACTTACTGGCTTATATTTTTTTAAATAATAAAATGCACAACTGGGTCGCACGAACTTGCTCCTATGTAATAGAATAGGAATTTTAAAAACCAATTTTGTTAGAGAAAACTATTCATAAGCATAAAATTAACTCCTTAAGTAGTAAGAGATAAAAAAGAAAGCTATGCAAATATGAATTAAGAAAAAATTTAGTACGCCAACTTAAAGCTTCTATTATTGTAAGAATTAACATAAATAAAATATTGAACCGTTTTTGCGATGTCGAATTTTCCAAAAAAAATGGTATTTTTCAAACATTCAAAAAATATTTTTTTTTTAAGTTTTGAAATGCAATATTTTTCAAACTTTTTAAAATCTTCTCTATACAAAATTTCATTTCAATTTTTTTTTATTAAATTATAGATCGCAAGAATTAATCGAAAGAAAAAAATGTTATTAAAATTCTAGATGCCGTTTTCGAGAATAATACAATTTTCGAAAACCAGTTTTTAACATTTGTATGGTGGGTAGCGGCGTTAGTTTTTTGTTAAATAAATTGAAATTATTAGTTTTGGGCAAGTAAAGGGACACATTTTGAGAAAATATAAAAAATTAATCAAAATCTCAAAATTATATGGAACAAATGATTCGAATCATAATGCATTGAAAATAATCAATTTGGCAACCATGACTTTCTGTCTGATTTTTCCTCTGCAAATTTTAAAGGTTTTTTGTGGATTTGTGAATACATGTACACAGTTCAACCTCGATATAACAAATCGGAAGGGAACAAGTAAATATTCGTTATATCAAGTAATTCGTTGAACTGAGGTTTGTTATGTTGAGGTTAGATTGGTCTAAAATTAGTTATAAAGAGGTATAAGAGGTAAAAGTGACGAGCAGCAGTATTTGCATTACTTTCCATCAAACAACAATGATTGTTTTACGAACAAAAGCGGGTCGAAACCTGTAGCGACATGAATCACATACTATGAGATTAAGGGTCATACATTGGTGGGAACTTTATATAAAGGTTTGGGTTGAGAAAATTCTTTAGTTGAAGGCGTTTATCCTTTTTCTTGATAGTTGAAAATTCGTTATAAAGAGGTTGTTCGCAAAAAATGTTCGCAATGTAAAGGTATATTTTACATTAACTCTTATGGACAATTTAAGGGGATTACGAAGAATTTGTTAAATCGAGTAAGTCGTTATATTTAGGTACGTTATATTAGGGTTGCACTGTATTTTTGTTTACTATTTAGACATATGCCATATCAAAATATTTTCTTGCAAATAATTTTCCCGATTTTTTGAATAAGTTGCAGTGCCAGTTGAAAAAAAAATTGCAAGAAATTGTTAGATATTTTTGGAACATTTTTTTTTTGTTTTTGATCTTCTTAAAAACAGTACGACGGATTTTTCTGTGATTTGAATATTATTATGACTTTAAATTTTCAAACAATAATTTTTGAGATTTTTTTAAGAATTTTCAAAATTTTTTTTTTGGAAACTCAATACATATTTCGAAAACCTCATTCTCGATTTTTTTTTAAATTTGAAAAAAAAAATTTTCTTAATGTAATCCACAAGATATGAGAAAAAAATGTATTTTACCTAAAAAATAAGGGTATCCTCCATACAAATGCTAAAAAATGGTTATCGAAAGTCGCATTTTTCTCTAAACAATTTCCGAAAATTTTGCTAAAATTGTTTCCTTTCAATTAATTCTTACGATCTATAATTTAATTTAAAAAAATAATTTGGAATGGGCGATTCCATTACATTTTTTTTCATCCTCGACATTTTTTTCATCAATCCGCCGTAAATAAATACCTACGAAAATAAAAAAAAAACATTCTAGAGAAAAAAAAACATTTTCTAAGATTTGGAAAAAAAAATTTATGGCAGATATTTATTCAAAATTAAAACAGTTTAATTAGGTACTAATTTCAATAAAATTTATCGCCAATATACTTTTTATAAAGTTTGTCATTGCAATTATTATGCCTTCTAGAACACACTGTATCTTTGTAGCATTGGTTGATAGTTCTCGTTTTAGATATCAACCTAGTAATTATTTGATTTTTCACCAGAATTGAAAATTTCAAATCAAATGATAGGCATATCTCTTTTTTTCAATACCTACAAACACCATACAAACAAAAAAATGTATTCAGCCAAAGAAGTTCAAGCAAAAAATGTATCTACCTCCATACATACTCACAAAAACATACGAACAAGAAAATATATTCCAACAGAAAAAAGTCAAAAAAGAATTTTTTTTTCATTTCCACCTCTCGGAAATCTCCCTTACTCTGTCTTTCGTTGAAAAATGAAAATAATAAAATCTCTCTTTCATACTACTTGTTTCTATCTTTCTTATCCTACTCTCCACTGACAAATTTTGCTGATTTCAGCGACATCACAGGCTAGGGACTCTAACATAAAATCACGTCAATTGATAATACTATAAGATATATATACAATGGTATTATCAATTGACGTGATTTTATGTTAGAGTCCCTAGCCTGTGGTGTCGCTGAAATCAGCAAAATTTGTCAGTGGAGAATAGGATAAGAAAGATAGAAACAAGTAGAAGTAGTAAGAAAGAGAAATTTTATTATTTTCATTTTTCAACGAAAGACAGATTAAGGGAGATTTCCGAGTGGTGGAAATGAAAAAAAAAATTTCTTTTTTGACCTTTTTCTGTTGGAATATATTTTCTTGTTTGTATGGTTTTTGTAGGTATTGAAATAAAGAGATATGCTTATCATTTGATTTGAAATTTTCAATTCTGGTGAAAAATCAAATAATTACTATCCAATGCTACAAAGATACAGTGTGTTCTAAAAAGCATAATAATTGCAATGAAAAACTTTATAAAAAGTACATATATTGGCGATAAATTTCATGGAAATTAGTAATTAAACTGTTTTAATTTTAAATAAGTATCTGCCATACATTTTTTTTTCCAAATTTAAGAAAATATTTTTTTTTTCTCTAGAATGTTTTTGTTTTACTTTCGTATTTACGGCGGATTGATGAAAATTTTATTAGTGTTGATAATCGTCGACTAATATATTGCGTCTTAGAAGGGTACGACAGCATCTAACTGATGAGCCCAACTGTCGTACCTGGGCGAAACGCATTTGGACTAGAGGTCACAAAACGCTTTCAATTGATTCATTCAATATAGTCCACAAAAACAAAAACAAAAACTATAAAATTTATTTTTATATTTTTCGTTTTTACTTCTTCGTTTTACATCAGCCAGACCACGGGCTTTATTTTCTAGGTGTCTGAATTTGACCAAATTCCCCTAGATAAATATAATTTACATTGCGTTCGTGCTGTAAATTTTATTAGTGTTGATAATCGTCGACTAATATATTGCGTCTTAGAAGGGTACGACAGCATCTAACTGATGAGCCCAACTGTCGTACCTGGGCGAAACGCATTTGGACTAGAGGTCACAAAACGCTTTCAATTGATTCATTCAATATAGTCCACAAAAACAAAAACAAAAACTATAAAATTTATTTTTATATTTTTCGTTTTTACTTCTTCGTTTTACATCAGCCAGACCACGGGCTTTATTTTCTAGGTGTCTGAATTTGACCAAATTCCCCTAGATAAATATAATTTACATTGCGTTCGTGCTGTAAATTTTATTAGTGTTGATAATCGTCGACTAATATATTGCGTCTTAGAAGGGTACGACAGCATCTAACTGATGAGCCCAACTGTCGTACCTGGGCGCAACGCATTTGGACTAGAGGTCACAAAACGCTTTCAATTGATTCATTCAATATAGTCCACAAAAACAAAAACAAAAACTATAAAATTTATTTTTATATTTTTCGTTTTTACTTCTTCGTTTTACATCAGCCAGACCACGGGCTTTATTTTCTAGGTGTCTGAATTTGACCAAATTCCCCTAGATAAATATAATTTACATTGCGTTCGTGCTGTAAATTTTATTAGTGTTGATAATCGTCGACTAATATATTGCGTCTTAGAAGGGTACGACAGCATCTAACTGATGAGCCCAACTGTCGTACCTGGGCGAAACGCATTTGGACTAGAGGTCACAAAACGCTTTCAATTGATTCATTCAATATAGTCCACAAAAACAAAAACAAAAACTATAAAATTTATTTTTATATTTTTCGTTTTTACTTCTTCGTTCATTCGGACGATTGCATATTTGACGACAGCAATATTTGTGTCAAAAAATGACGATCATTTGACGATCAAATTGACGATCAAATTGACGTTGATTTGACGTTTTCGGAAACAACCTTCTTTTTAGAAGTCTGTTAATTAGGTATGAAGACCAATAATGGAATTTGGCAGATAATTAATTTGTTTTTTTTTTTTTTTTTTTTTTTTTTTTATAATCTACTCACGCTCAAGGGATTTTTGATTACCCTTTAAATGTTTCAACACAGCGTGGGCGTGAAGTTACGGAAGAGAAAGAAGGATAGGAAAGATGTGTGGCACGATGTTCTGAGACTGAAGGTGGTTGTCTCAGATTTTTTTTATCTCCAGGGATGGCGGCTGAACTAAAGCGGAGAATTGCCGTGTCTTATTTCTATGTCCCTTATAATTCGCATTATTTTATTCGTTTTTCATCCTTGTTGGGCATACTAGTTTAACTCAATCACATGTTGTTAGTGTTATGCCTGAACAACATGTAATGAGTAAACCAGCAACCCATTGATGACAATTTAGAGAAGGTTTTAATGGAATTAAAGACGGCATAGACGACGGCAGGGATCGAACCTGAGATATTGAGGTTGACAGGCGAGCACACAACCATCGCGCCACGGCCACCCCCAATTATTTAATTATTTATTATTTAATAGTGAATATTTTATTTAAAGTATATCACCCATATTAATAAATATGGTTTAGTGAAGGTTTATCGTTAAGCCCTGGACTAAGTGCGAAATTTCATTAATAAAACAAATTTTCTGTTAAGTGACGTTTACTAAGTATGATTAAGTTAAACCACCGAAGTAGGTGGTTTAGCGAAGGAATAAGAAATAGAAATGTCAAATTCGTTTTTTTTTAATCAAAAAATTAAACAAAAGTGAGAAGTTTCTAAATTAATTTTGAAAAGAAATAGTAATAATAAAAATGGCACAAAGTTTTAACGATTTCTTGAACCGTTTGGATTCGCTGGATAATAATCAATAAAAGGGTTACACAATTAAAAAAAAAACATACTTTGTCTTTTAGGCTCCAATTTTCACTCCTTTTTCTTTTTTTGGTAATATTGTCCATGATGGATTTTTTGATAGAATTTATAAAAAAAACAAGCAACAGCAACAAGCAATATCCACAATCAGACACAACAAAAGCAATTGACAATCAATTTAGGTAGCCACAGAATATAAAAAAGAGATTGCTTACTTTTGTAGAAGATTTTCTTAAAAGGATTTTTGATAAACGTCATTTTACTATTCCGGGAACATTTTGTTTTTATTAATGTAAATATTTAAGCCAGGACTAAACTCCTATTCTATGGTTTAGTAAGACAGTGGACTATAGAAGGAATAAGCGTTTTTTATTAATATGGGTGTATAAGTTTATATAAATAAATTAATCAAAAATCAATCAATTGCAAAATAAACAAACAAATAAACAAAATAATAGTTAAATAAATAAATAAAAGCAAGGAAAGAAAATAAATAAATAAATTTATAAATGAACAAAAATAAATAAATAAATACATGAACAGATAAATAAATACATAAATAGAGATTTAAATAATTAAATAACAGATGAATTAAACAAAAGAATGCACATATAAATAAGTTTATTTAAGGGTTTAAGTATTTTGTTTTCAATTTCAGTTAAGGTTTAGAGCGAATTTTATTTGTTCAGAGCTTAAAATGCATTTAAAGCTTTTTGGTAATCCCTAAGATGGTCTGGGTTTTCATTTATTAAGCCTAAGAAACGTTTTACATTATGAATTTTTATTTTTTCTAGCTTTAGAAGTTTTTTAAGCGTAACTATGTAATAGCATTGTATATATATCTTATAGTATTATCAATTGACGTGATTTTATGTTAGAGTCCCTAGCCTGTGATGTCGCTGAAATCAGCAAAATTTGTCAGTGGAGAGTAGGATAAGAAAGATAGAAACAAGTAGTATGAAAGAGAGATTTTATTATTTTCATTTTTCAACGAAAGACAGAGTAAGGGAGATTTCCGAGAGGTGGAAATGAAAAAAAATTCTTTTTTGACCTTTTTCTGTTGGAATATATTTTCTTGTTCGTATGTTTTTGTGAGTATGTATGGAGGTAGATATATTTTTTGCTTGAACTTCTTTGGCTGAATACATTTTCTTGTTTGTATGGTGTTTGTAGGTATTGAAAAAAAGAGATGATAGGCATTCATTTGATTTGAAATTTTCAATTCTGGTGAAAAATCAAATAATTACTAGGTTGATATCTAAAACGAGAACTATCAACCAATGCTACAAAGATACAGTGGCGCAAAATTTTAAACATTTAAAACCTATTCTAAATCAATTTTAGAATGGGAGTCGACTCTAAATATTGAGTATAAAACGAGAACCGACTTTTTGTTAATTTTAAAGGACATAAACTATACTTTAACGTTAAAGAGGTCGTCTTACTTTAACAGCAGCAAATAGCTAGTTTATCTTTTAAAAGTATACTTTATCCATATTGACAATGGTCATTTCATACCAAAGCAAATGGAAGAAAAAATGTTTACTGATGTTTTATTAGATTTTTTAAAGATGTTCTTTGTAAATAGACTGAATAACTGAATATTATAAATTCGAAACAATCGTACGAAAGTGCTCTACGATGAACAAATCTGTAAATACAAAAGTATGTAGGTACATATACATACATATCTTATGTACGCACGCGCGCCGCCGCCACAGCCGGCCGAGACGAGTATAGCTAAATGAATCTGCACCTTGCAACAACAAATTGAGTTTTTATGCTGTGAATTTGCGATTTATATCTACTTTATTTCCATCTAAAATAATGTAAATAACTTATAAACAATCAAAATCTGTACCGAGGTAGTATATAAAATGTACTTTTTTCGGTGAAAAATTATTTGGTTTAAAGTTGTCTTTTCTTTTTACTTTTTTTTTGTGTTTTTGTAGTTGTGTGAGTTATGTATCTGTCAAATTAAGGGTTGTTCAACGCAAATTCGCTTAGGTTCTGTTGTAAAACCCACATCAGTTAGAAGAGTTGTCTAACGTGTTTAAAATTATGCAAAAGTTAGACCAAGTCTCCAAGCTAAACGACTGCGTTAAGTAGAGCGGGTTTAATTCCTTAAACAAGAACTGTTTAAAATTTTGCGCCAGTGTGTTCTAGAAAGCATAATAATTGCAATGACAAACTTTATAAAAAGTATATTGGCGATAAATTTTATGGAAATTAGTACCTAATTAAACTGTTTTAATTTTGAATAAATATCTGCCATAAATTTTTTTTTCCAAATTTTCCAAAGTCAAAATATTGTGGCGGCATCTTCAGGCTACGGACCGCATTTGCTAAAATGTGTCTCTGCTAAATTTTGGAGACTTCAAAATATGGGTGTAGAGATAATGGAAGAATGAGAAAAAATAAATTGTGTTGAGAATGTGCGCTGAAAGAAAAAATAGGAGCAATAACAGAACGAGAAAATTATATTCATGGATGTATATGTGACGTTTTGTGAGGATAGGGAAAATATATTTGTATGGAAAAATATAAATCTGTGACCATGGTTGCCACAAACAAATAAATATAAATATAGAATGTAATCATGGCATATAGAATAAAAGAAAGTTTTTTATGTTTTGGTTAGCCTTATTTTACTTATTTTACCTTAAATACTTGTAAATAAAATAAAATATATATGAATATGTGTACAGTTCATTATTAGGATAAACAGTACAAACTCGATTTACGAAACTAATAGAAATATAGGCAGTTAGAATAACAGAGTTTGTTGCACTTACTGGCTTATATTTTTTTAAATAATAAAATGCACAACTGGGTCGCACGAACTTGCTCCTATGTAATAGAATGTAATAGAATAGGAATTTAAAAACCAATTTTGTTAGAGAAAACTATTCATAAGCATAAAATTATTTTTTTTTTAAACTCCTTAAGTAGTAAGAGATAAAAAAGAAAGCTATGCAAATATGAATTAAGAAAAAATTTAGTACGCCAACTTAAAGCTTCTATTATTGTAAGAATTAACATAAATAAAATATTGAACCGATTTTGCGATGTCGAATTTTCCAAAAAAAAATGGTATTTTTCAAACATTCAAAAAATATTTTTTTTTTAAGTTTTGAAATGCAATATTTTTTAAACTTTTTAAAATCTTCTCTATACAAAATTTCATTAAAATCTAAAAATGGTTCTATGGTAGGTACAGACAGTAATATATTAATTTCAATTTTTTTTTTATTAAATTATAGATCGCAAGAATTAATCGAAAGAAAAAAATGTTATTAAAATTCTAGATGCCGTTTTCGAGAATAATACAATTTTCGAAAACCAGTTTTTAACATTTGTATGGTGGGTAGCGGCGTTAGTTTTTGGTTAAATAAATTGAAATTATTAGTTTTGGGCAAGTAAAGGGACACATTTTGAGAAAATATAAAAAATTAATCAAAATCTCAAAATTATATGGAACAAATGATTCGAATCATAATGCATTGAAAATAATCAATTTGGCAACCATGACTTTCTGTCTGATTTTTCCTCTGCAAATTTTAAAGGTTTTTTGTGGATTTGTGAACACATGTATACAGTTCAACCTCGATATACCAAATCGGAAGGGAACAAGTAAATATTCGTTATATCAAGTAATTCGTTGAACTGAGGTTTGTTATGTTGAGGTTAGATTGGTCTAAAATTAGTTATAAAGAGGTATAAGAGGTAAAAGTGACGAGCAGCAGTATTTGCATTACTTTCCATCAAACAACAATGATTGTTTTACGAACAAAAGCGGGTCGAAACCTGTAGCGACATGAATCACATACTATGAGATTAAGGGTCATACATTGGTGGGAACTTTATATAAAGGTTTGGGTTGAGAAAATTCTTTAGTTGAAGGCGTTTATCCTTTTTCTTGATAGTTGAAAATTCGTTATAAAGAGGTTGTTCGCAAAAAATGTTCGCAATGTAAAGGTATATTTTACATTAACTCTTATGGACAATTTAAGGGGATTACGAAGAATTTGTTAAATCGAGTAAGTCGTTATATTTAGGTACGTTATATTAGGGTTGCACTGTATTTTTGTTTACTATTTAGACATATGCCATATCAAAATATTTTCTTGCAAATAATTTTCCCGATTTTTTGAATAAGTTGGAGTGCCAGTTGAAAAAAAAATTGCAAGAAATTGTTAGATATTTTTGGAACATTTTTTTTTGTTTTTGATCTTCTTAAAAACAGTACTTAGGACGGATTTTTCTGTGATTTGAAAAAAATTAGAGAGAACTCAATCTGGAAACAATTGGAAACAAAGAAACATTTCATTAATGTTTCTCAAAGCGTCCACACCAAAGAAACAAATCAGAAACATTTCTGAAATGTTTCTGCAATGTTTCTGAAATATTTTTTAAGCAAATGGGAAACATTTCAGAAACGTTTTTTAAACAATGTTTCCTGAAATGTTTCTTTGGTGTGGACACACCTTAAGAATCTGCGTCTTTAAAATGATTGACTAATTAATAAAGTGTGCTATTTTTATGAATACAACTGTATATTCTTCTGTTTACGTTTTTCATACAACTTTCAATTTAAGTTTTTCGAAAATTACCGAAAATTATCATTTTTTTTAGTTAAAACAAATAAAGTAACCCGTAAAACGTGTATCAAAATTTTTTTAGGATTTTGTTTTCTTCCCCATTGTCGCCCTATTTGAAATTGAAGTTTTAATTTAAATACGGTTTTTTTTTAACTTTTCAGATTGTTTTTATTTGTACTCGTATCTATAAAACCCAAAAAAGTCAACCATGTTATTCTTGACATTTTTAAAAGATCACGCCAAATCAAATAAAACCAACGTTCCTACCTGCAGGTGTCATCATAACCTCATGAACGTGAATGCAAAATGCGTGGGAAGTAGGAGTAACAAAAAATACTGAAAATTGAGCAAAGAAAATAAAGTAATTTGTATGGCAATTGAAAAAACAAATACCAAAAAAGATTGAGAATAATATTATTTCACAAATCCACCAAAAAGCATTGACATACCTACATAAGTTCCTAATTTGCTTCTAAATGCAACAAAATATCTAAGTAGGTGTCCTTTTCATGAAAAAATCTGTCTTAGTATCCAATTCCTATTCCCAGATAAAAATGCAAGAAACCGAATAACGCACATAATTTTTTTTTTCTTCACAAGATTCCTCTACGAAAAATGTAGGTGCATACGAGTATATACATAATGTATATGTCTTTGTACAAATTTGTTGGAAAAAATGTTCTGTCTGGATTAAAAAAAAAGAGCAACGATGAATATAGAGATGAATGCGCAAGAGCAACGGCTGAAGCTGATACAGATTTAATTTGTGAATTCAGAGAGCACACATTTTAATGAGAAAAAGCACTGCTCACGTGATCACACATCTTAAAAAAAAAAGTTTTTAAAAATATCTCTTTAAAACGAAGATTTTCATTTTCATTTATGTCAATTTTTGTAATTGATGTTGGATATGGAATTGTAAAGCTAAGACGAGAAGCGAGAACCATTGTTTTAAAAAAATAAAAAAAAATAAATTAAATTTGGTGGTGCAACAGCTCGGAGTGAACCAGGAGTGACTTACAACTCTCAAGTCTCAACCAATCCTGTGTGCGTGTTACCAAAACGGAGGGGACTTACAATTTTCTGCCGATTCCGAACGGCTTATGAGCAGCACTTTCCATGACAAGAGATACTCTTGGAGAATTTGTCAATTTCTCGCAAGAGGCAGCTGAGGCGGCTGAGAATCGAACTCGAGACCTTCCGCATGACAGTCGAACGCACTAACCATTATGCCAGGGGGTACTACTGTTTTGTTTTTGCTTTTTTTTTTTTGCCTTTGAAATCTAGTGTTTGTTTCCTACTTCTTTTTTTACTATGATATTGCTTCGAAAATCATTCGATTCTTTAAATGTTTTGAATACTAATATCTCGATTCTTTAAATCATTCGATTATGCTCAACACTAGACTATATTTGTGAATTGATTGATTTTCACACATACAATTCTATACCGAATGTTGATGAACGCAACAATTAGTCCCATGTTGGGGAATATGAAATTAATGCCATTGCAGCATACGAGTATATTTCCGAAGAATTTATTATTGCGAAATTCAAACATGAAAATTGGAATAGAAGCAAATGGAATCTGAAATCCAATGCGACGAGAAAATACGTATACAGTCGACTCCCTCTAAGTCGAACTTTCCGGGATATCAAAACTAGTTCGAGTTAGAGGGAGTTTTAGAAAAATTCGAGTTAGAGAGAGTTTTTTTTTAATGATTTATTGAATTAAATAACGAATAAAATAAATAAAAAATTATTTGGAATCTCACTGGAACGTAGATATACATATGTACATCTTTTTTTACTTAGATTCTTTCAAATAAAAAAAAACTAACTATGAAACTCATAAGCATAATGTACATCTTTTTTTACTTAGATTCTTTCAAATAAAAAAAAACTAACTATGAAACTCATAAGCATAATCCGCACGTCCGCAAATATGCACATGTATTGCAATTGAAATCTCAACGCCTCGTTCCCCTTTTCTTTTCCAATGCACATACCCACAATGATTTAAGAGAACTTCAGTGATATAGTTTTACTGCTTTCAAATAAAGCATAAAATCTTTGGAAGTTAGAATGGAATCCAACTGCAATTTTTATGAATATGAATATCTTTTTGAGAAGAGATTTTTGTGTTTGATAGTATTGTAAATTGCAGGTATAGCAGCGCAGCACACTGACTTGGCGGTGACGGCGCAGGCGATGCAACATAGAGAATCAATATATTCGAGTGTGTGCTTGATATTTTAATAACAATTTCAAACAATAACGAGTTGCGATTTGAGAGATTTTTTTTGATTTTTTTTTCGGCAAAAGAAAGAAAAATTCGACTTAGAGGGAAAGAAAATAGGTCAATAATCAAGAGAATGTATTCGAGTTAGAGGGAACTTCGACTTAGAGGGAGTTCGACTTAGAGGATAGTTTTTGTATGGAAAATTGAGGGGAATGCAAAAATACGGGTAAAAAGTTCGTAGTTAGAGGGAACTTCGACTTAGAGGGAGTTCTACTTAGAGAGAGTCGACTGTATTTCAATAAAGCTGGATCTATTGGAAAATTATTAGGATTCAGTAAACTTATTCTCGAAGAGAATATGACTCACTCATCCGATCCAAGGTAAATGTAATACGAGTCGAGTGTAATATTATTACGTGTTCTTATTTTAATAATACTCCTTTATGCATAATAGATGAATTTTCATCAGAAACAGAAGCAGGGTATAAAATCATTGAAGTTCCAAAAAATGTCATCAATTTGTTTTGTCTTGAGATTATTTTTGATTCAATCAAATTAATTAGTCCAAAAAATATAGACTCGTATTAAAAAAAGTACTTCTGTTTTTTATCTTAACATTAACTTTAACTTACCAACAAAAAACATGAATAAATACTTTATAGATAAAATGGATTGTTTGCAACAATTTATGGGAAAAATTGATTTTTTACACTTGACCGTTAGTTTAAAAAAACTGCAAAAAATGATTTTTTTTTTATACTTGCGTATATCTTTTTCTGATTTACAAATGCTGACTATGGTTTTTTTTAACAAGATTACCAATGTTCTTTTAAATTTTCAAATTGATTGATCAAACCGTTTGTCCATACCGAATGTCCAAATTTGTACAAATTTATTAAATGATCAAAAATTTAAATTAGAATATTATTAACTGTTCGTTAGTATTATGTTATCATCAAAATAAAAACAATGATAACAATTTTCATTCACTTCTTTCAAAGTTTTGGTTTTGTTGCATATCTATTTCTAATACTTGAAGTTCCCATTAGCTGAAACAAATTTTGTAGAAAAAGTTTGTCAATTTTATTTCCAATAACATCATTGTATTTTAATTTTGCTTTGTATGCTACTATACTACTTCTTAGCTTCTATTTTATAACCCAGAGACGTAGCAGCCAAAGATGTCTTAGCCCAATTAAGGAATTAAAAATATACTGTTAATTTTTTCGTGATCACATTAAGCAAAAACTAAAAATGCCTTTTTCATAAAAACTGATTTAATGTGGTCAAAAAATCGAATTCCATCAAGTAATTTCGAAATTATTCACAATTAGTCAACAACAAACCTACGCATTTGTAGTCGCAAGAGAAACATGTTAGAAACCTTTTAGTGCAAAGGACGATGGGCAGACATGTATGGATTACTGGCTTAGCTTAAATAAAACGAACTTAGATAAGGTTAGATTAGATAGATTCTTTATTGTTTCATGATAAGGTTTTACAATTTGCTTTCCTAAGAATAAGGACATGGTAATTACTGCCTGCTGCTTGAAAAAAAGCAAAACTTAATACTGGTTTTTCAATCATTTGTTATATGTCATAATTAGGACTAGGATTTCCATGCAAATGCATATTTTTCTGAGAAACTTTAGAAACACTGGAATAAAATACAAACACGAAGCAATCAAATTGCTTTAAAATGACATTTAATCGTTAGTGCATATTTTTGCATATTTTACTATAAATACATATTTTACTTTTAATTGCATATTTTCAAATAATCCTAAAGTAAAAAATGCACATACATGGTAATGGCCGCTCGAGGAATTAAAAATTTTATATCCGAAAATGATCATGTAACCTGCTTAGCACATGCAGTAGATAGAGTGGCATAACATATAAGAAGTAATTTTAAAAATATAGATTTATTAATATTAAATGGAAACAAAAATATTTTTAAAAGCAACATCTCGCGTTGAGCATTTCAAAGCAAAGTATGCCTCGACCCCTCTTCCTCCCCAGCCAATTGTTACCAGGTGGGAAACTTGGTTGGAAGTTGTTGCTTACTACGGCAAAAACTATAAACATTTTGAAGATGTTGTAAATGATCTTGATAACTCGTTACCATTAAAAATATAAAAGAAGCATTGAATCAGCCTTTGGTAAGGAATCAAATCATACGAGTATTCATCAGTTCCACCTACAGTTTCCTGCGCGATACAATTGTATAGATTGAAGGAAAAAATACATTAAAAAAGAAAAACAAATCGATTTAATTGAAATAGTTTTTCAAAAATTAGTGCAGTTTAATCACCTTTTGGTGCTTAAGGTTTTGCAAAAATAAAAAATATTTACAAGGCATTTACACTGAGTTGTGTCGATGAGAATTACATTGAGCCCTTAATACCTCAAGAAATATTATGTTCTTTAAAGAATTCTCCATTAATTTCAGTTGACGTTGAGCGATCATTCTCTATGTACTTATAAAGCATTTCAGAGACCGAATCGTCAAAGTTTTACGTTTGAAAATTTGAGAGAAAGCTTTATGATTTATGCGAATAAAGCATACGAAAATTTTGAAGATTAGATGTAATGCAATAATGGATTTAACTGTTCAATTCCCATGCTTATGTTTATGAACAAAAAAACGATTTCTTCTTCTTAATAGCATAAATGGATTTAAAAAAGACCAACAAAAATTATAAAAACAAAACACCTCTCCCTTTTTTTAAGAGGGCGTCACCTGCAGGTGACACTGGGCACTGCGTGTATTGTTTTCCTCTTTTTGCTTGCAGAAATAAAACATCACGTTTCTTATAAGAATATTTATTTTTAAGTGGAAATTTTCGGTGAAAATAAGACAACATCACCTGGATCCTCTCCAGCGTGCAAGTCCTCAACAATCTCATCTAAAGTCAATCTGTAAGACGTACAATAGCTCTTAAATCCCATCGCCATCAATGATTCAGTAATAATTGTTCTAATACCTACAGGTGACACTTAACATTTTTACCGTTGTAATAATCACTTTTTTTTTTATTTTTGTCCTGAAATGCATTTATATACAACTTTATATATTCTTTTACCACATTCAATTAGAAAAAAAAAATAATATTTACAGTTTAGACATTTTTATCTCAATTTATATTCCACTAAATCACAAACAGTAAGAACACTACAATAATATTATACACGAAACAATGAATTGAAATGAAGAAATGACGTAAAGCTAGTATTTTGAAAAAATAATATGGCCTACTAGGACCTATTGGCTTTGCATAAGTGAAGGAAGAATAAAAAAAAAGCGTTGCGGTATGGTTGGAAAAAAAATATATGTACCTATATGTCACCCATAGCCCATAGGTGACACTGGGAATTGAAGAGTTAATTCAAATTCTGTGCTATTTTTAATATTTTTTTTTATTTTAATTGAAATGAAGAATTCTATTTTTCTATTGACATAATTTTGTTTTCCTTAATAATAAAGACTGAATTTGTTACATATATATGTATAAATGCGTACGCATTAGTTTTCTAACTGTGCATGTACATATCTATATTAATTTAAAATAAAATACAATTGCCACTATCTAACTACCCACTGCATATAATTATTATAAAATTTTTTTGGTTACCATAACGAAATAAAGCCAATTTGAAATTATTTAGTTTTCAAAAACGAAATAAAACCATTTGAGTTTATTAAGTTCAAATTCCTCTAGATCTTATTACAAAGTCGATAAAATGGCAACCTCGGTAATTAATCGTATCAGAATTCAAACAAACCAGATTGCATGAGTATCTAATAAAACAAAATTCACAAAAGCTCTCATACACTCTCAATACTTTTTGCTTGTATTCATCTCGCGCTTGGCATATACAACTTTATATACCTACCTACAATAATTGATTCTGACAGCAAAAAGAAACGCAGATAAGATATTCTCCCTTACCCTCTTTATTGTTGTCAGAATAAATATATCACTACCGCATCTCTTCTTTTGCTTATATTTTCTCCTTCCACGTCAACTCTGCACTGCTTAAAATAGCCACACTTACGATTCCGCGGCACAATAAGTTAACTTTTTTTCGTGTTCCATGAGAGCAGCGTCCGGACTTTACTGCGAAAGCAGTAGATCTACTGCACTTTTTTCTTATTTCTTAAATCTACTGCACCACTGCGCTTTTCCTACAATCTACTGCGATTCTTCAGATTTTGTTCGAATAGCAGCACTGGTCATAGAAATAAATGTGCTCATAACAAAATGTCAAATTTCAAAAAGATTCTTGTCTCTTTAGTGCAAGTCTTGTCAGCTATATACGTTTTTAGTTCTACTACTCTTTAATTTGTTCTTGTTTCAAAAAGTACAAATTTGTAGATGATAAATTTATTTTGATTACCTAGCTTGATATATTTTTGTTAAAACCATACATTTTCATTATCGAGTAAGAGTATATTTGTTCACAAATACTATGTAAATGAATCGGTGATAGTTAAAACAACATAACTGAAATTTTATTTTTTTTACAGGAGATACAAAAAATCCTACATTTTTGGCCTTGTAGTCATTGTCATTTTTCAACCCAAAAATCTTATAAGAGTGTTTCTACTTTTTAAGGAGTTTTTAATATGTTTTTTTTTCTTCCGTAAAAAATTAAAACAGCACTTATGTTGTTTTAACAATCAACGATGATTTAAATGTGATTTAACTTTGGTTCTTTTGTTTATAATTTGTTGTTACCTAATCAAAAAAATATGTGTATTTCTACTGCGAAAATTTTGGTTTTACTGCGATTTCTTTGCAAATTTACTGCGATCTGCGATTTATGAAGTCCAAACCCTGCATGAGAGTACTATACAAATATATATACAATGGTGCGTGTTACCAGGAATGGAGGGACACTTCTCATGACAATTTGTCAATTCATCGCAAGAGGTTGTACACACCTGAAAACTTTCTGCAGCAGTTGAGAATCGAACTCAAGGTTATTGCTAGTCCAATGCAATAACCATTATCCCAATGTGTACTACCATTAACCTTGACATATATTTTATTGCTTTCAATTTAAATATGTTCGCCAACATAAAACTTTTACTACTGTACGAATAAAAATTAAATTATCAAAAAAAATATTGAGCCGTTTTTTGAGATAATCCAATTTTGCAAAAAAAATTTTTTTTTTTTTTTTTTTTCAAACTCTAGAAATATTTTTTTTTTGAAGTTCTGAAATGCAATATTTTTCAAACTTCTTAGAAGCATTTCTATACAAAATTTCATTATAGTCAGTAATATCTTAATTTCAATTTTTTTTAATTAAATTATAGATCGTAAAAATTTATCGAAAGAAAAAAAAATTTATCGAAATTCTAGGCGCCGTTTTTGAGAAAAGTACTATTTTCGAAAACAATTTTTTAACATTTGTATGGTCGGTACCGTTGTTTTTAGGTAAAATAAATTTTTTTCTTTCGCACATCTTGTAGATTATATTGAGAAACTTTTATTTATCAAGATTAAAAAAATCTAGCATGGGGTTTTCGAAATATTGAGTTTTGAATAAAAAATGTTGAAACTTTTCTTAAAAATCCAAACAATTTTTTTTTGGAAATTTGAATGCACAATTCTATTCAAATTTTTGGGGGCCTTAGCAAAAAAAAAATTAACAAAATCGGTTGTACCGTTTTTGGGAAAATGAAAAACAAAAAAATTGTTTGGACCTTATTCGGAATTCCCCCCCACCAAAATGAACTTTTCTTAACGAATCGATAAAAGAGTCTTTGCTGTTGATAAAAAACATCAAATTATGTAGGAGAAACACTTTTTTATGGTAAAAAAGTGAAGTTTAAGCGGCCCACCCACAGTACTATAACTAAAACTACTTTTTTATGGGATATTTTCTTTTTTTGCTTGCTTACGCATTACGGCGTATAAACAGTGAGATATGTATGGGGGTTTGCTGCCCCCCTGCAACCCTCCTGCTTGGGCACACTATAGGATTTGGGGTGGGTGCGAGGTTGGGTGTATGCAAGGTTTCTTTTGCATTTACAGAATCTGGATTTAAAGAAACTTTGAATTTACCCTATGGCCTATATTCATTTTTTTATACTTCACATTTTTACCATAAAAAGTGTTTCTCCTCCATAATTTGATGTTTTTTATCAATAGCACACTTTTTTAATCGATTCATTAAAAAAAGTGCATTTTGGTGCCATTAATATCTATTTTTCGGGAATTTTTTTTTAACCATTACCCAGTTTTAACTAAATAAAATTGTTTGGTATTTCTTTTTTTCGAACAGTTCTTAAGAAAAAAAATCGTATGGCAGGTACCATTATTTTTGGTCTTAAAGCCTAGAATACAGTTCTTTTTGAAGAAAAAAAAAATGAGTGGTGAAAAAAAAAATTTTTCTCATGAAAAAATTTCTGTAAATTTTTTCCGTCAAAACAATGGGATGCACATTGTTTTGCGTGAAAAAAAATCGTGGTGAGTATAAATTTTTTTTTCGATTTTGGTTTACAGTTTGGTGTGTAGTGTATCCACATGTGCACCGCCACTGCCATTTAAATAAACAAAAGAGTAACAAAACAAAATATGTGAAATGCATTCAAGTGGGTTAGTCATATCATGCTTTTACCATTCCACTCGATTGCATTAATTGTCACTCAATAGTAATAAGATCCTAGTTGTACATTGTAGCCAATAGAAAAATAGAAGAATATTTGATTAAGAGTATTAGTTGTAGAAGTAAGATAGAAGATAAGTATAACAGTTAAGAAAATAGTATTAAAGGAACGAATTAATGAAAAATAAAACAGAGTTTAGAATACATTGACTTAAACAACATTGCTTTTATTTATTTTTACTCTCATTTTCCTTACGGCGAGTCATCGCCTTAACAATATAGCGTGGTACGCTGAAATACCAATATAATAGAGAAGTACGATAAACACCACATGGCGATCTTGCAAAATCCTAGCTCCATGTCAAATAACGACCAAATGGACAAAATTATAGAGAAGTAGGAAAAATATCTTCTCGACTTAAACCTAAAGAAGTCCGAGAGTTATATACCCGAATCCCCAACAACAACCAAGGAAACGGAAATATACTCGTACATACCGACTCCAATCAACGCCGGACCAAGTATTCATCGAGTAATTACGATAACCACAGACAAAAAAACAAATCTAATTACGAAAATAAAAAATTTAAAAAGGACATATTATGGGAAAAACCCAAAGTAAACCATCAGCCACAGGAGTGAACAAGAATAATAATATACAAGGACAAATGGCAATGCCAGCGCTTCCGGAATATGTCACAACAGCAGCAATAATCTTAACAATATTGTATATAGCTTATAAAGTAAATAAATATTTCAAAACTTACATATGTACATGATGCACCCTATACTTATCATCATATAATTGCACATGCAAATTCAATTAAAGACAATATGTCAAAATATGTACATAAATACTTTTTTTATAATATGGTACATGTCAAATATTTATGGCGCGAAATGAAGATTTATTTCCCGCGCAAAATATTATATAAAAGAAACCAGAAATTGTTAAATTAACCATTATCTTTTAAGTCGTTGAATTATAAATAAAGTTCCTAAATTTCTTAAGTACACTTTCTCAATCATATCAAGTGGCGACGAGGATTTAAAAATGGAGGCAGCGTTGCGAGAAATTCTTAACTCGCAAAAACAGTGGATGGAACAAATGTTAATTAACAACCAAGCTTCATTGGAGCGCTTGGTGAATAATTGCCCATCGAGCAGTAAACCCACAATACCCCAGTTCCATGCATTTGATCACGAAAAGGAATCTTGGGAAAGTTACCTTTTCCAACTGCAGCAGCATTTTACCGCAAACTCTTTAGACGATGACAACTTAAAGAAGGCACATTTTCTATCAACCTGTGGGACCCAAACCAACGATCTGCTCAGAAAGTTGGTAGGAACTGAAGATGTAAGTAGACTCACATTCAAAGACCTTTCTACGAAACTAACCAAACATTTCGAATCCAAACTGCACGTCCTTGCCTTGAGATGTAAGTTCTTGAAACAAAAGATGCTCCCAGGCCAATCGTATGCAGAATGGATTGCCGATTTGAGCGGTCTTGCAAGGGACTGCGCCTTTGTCTGTCCTAAATCTGATTGCAACACATCATATGCTGATAACATGATAAGAGACATGATCGTCTTTTACACACCTCACGACGCTGTTCGTCTTGCTGCAACGCAAAAAAAGAACCCCTCATTGGAAGAAATAGAGGAACTGACCACAGCTCACGAATCAACACAACAAGCTACAAACATACTAAAGGGAAGCAGTACTTCCCATCCGACAACGCCTTCAGAAGTTAATCTCATTAAAGGCTCAAATTCTTATAAATCCACAAGTAAGTCTCATGAAAATAATGTTAGAGTTAGAAAATCGTGCCCAAATTGTTTCACTCAGCACTCTAAAGATCAGTGCAAGCACATTGATTCAATTTGCGATTTTTGTCAACGACGTGGTCACATACGTAGTGTTTGTTTATCTGCAAAACAATCAGAAGCTACTCACTCACCGAAATCACAACAACGTTATCAATCAAAAAACAATAGTAGACGTTCAAGAAGCACAGGTGCCAATCGACGTCACTGTAATCGATCTTATCAAAACTTTCAGCAAAAGCAGACAGAATCTGCGCATGCTATCAACGAAATAGAAGACGAAAACGTAATACACAATTTCGGAGTTGAAACTGTGTCCTCTGCACATTTAGAGCCCGATGTCAAGAAAAACAAAATATTCATTTTGCTTCATATTAATCAGTGCCCTTTAACTTTTCAGCTAGACACCGGTGCCACATGCTCACTTATTGGTCTCGATGGGTACCACAGACTTGGCAGCCCACATTGTGAGCCTTCGTCACGATCACTTAAAGCTTATGGAAACATTACTGTGCCAGTGAGAGGTGTACTAAACGTCAGTGTACAGTGGAAAACAAAAACAAAATCTTTGCCGCTTTTAATTTGTAATAATGAGTATGGCGCAAACATCATGGGCATGGATTGGTTCCAAGCATTTGGTTTACATATTCAGTGTGCAAATTCCGATTCAGAGTTACAAATTGGATTTAATTCTAAAGACCAGCTTTTGAAGGACGCAATGTCACTATGCAAGCAACATGAAGCTGTATTCAGATCTGAATTAGGATGTAGTCAATTTTATGAAGCACATCTTACAATGAAATCAAATTGCCAACCTAAATATTTTAAATACCGCCCGGTGCCGTTCGCTCAAAAAGAAGCTGTCCATCTGGAGCTGGAACGTTTGCGTAAATTGGACATTTTACGTCCCATCGAATCGAGCCAATGGGCCGCACCCATTGTTGTGGTAAAAAAGCCAAATGGAACTTTACGCATATGTGGAGATTTTAAGATCACGATAAACCCATACTTGGAAATCGATCGCCATCCAGTTCCACGCATTGAAGAACTTTTCCAGAAATTGCAAGGGGGGCAATACTTCACGAAAATTGATTTGTCCGATGCTTATCTCCAGATTCCTCTGGACAAAGAATCTAAGAAAGTTTGTGTAATAAGTACCGAATTTGGATTATTTGATTATCAGAGGTTACCTTTTGGTACTTCTAGCTCAACAGGTATTTTTCAGCGTTATATGGATCAATTAACTGCGAATTTGGATTTCTGCGTCTCGTACCTAGACGATGTTATTGTTTCTGGACGCACAAATGAAGAACATTTAAATAACCTCAAGATTTTCCTAGAAAGATTAGAAAATCATGGCCTGCGATGTCGACTAGCCAAATGTCAGTTTGCGAAGACTGAGGTGGAATACCTTGGTCATATCATTGATGCAACAGGCATACGTCCATCAGAAACCCGTGTCAAGGCTATTGTCGATTTGCCTGAGCCAAAAAATTTAAAGGACCTGGAAGCTTTTATTGGTAAGCTAAATTATTACAACAAATTTATAGATAATTTTGCCCAAATAGCTGCACCACTCAACAAACTAAGAGCCAAAGACGAAGTTTTCGAGTGGGGAAAGGACCAACAAAATTCTTTCAAGCTCTTCAAAGAAAAAATCCTGAATGTGTCACGGTTAACACATTTTCAAGATGATCTACCCATCACTTTAGCCACCGATGCTTCTTCACACGGCATTGGAGCAGTCATTTCACACATTTACGCAGATGGTACAGAAAAACCAATAGCGTTCGCCTCAAAAACATTGGATGCGTCTCAAAAAGGTTATAGCCAAATCGAAAAGGAGGCCCTATCGATAATCTTCGGCGTAACTAAATTTCAACAATATTTGTATGGTCGTCAATTTGAGCTTATAACAGATCACCAGCCGTTAGTAACCATTTTCAGCCCTAGTAAAAAATTGCCGCATATGACTATACAAAGGTTACAACGCTGGGCAATCTTTCTTATGGGGTACACCTACACAATTCGTTATCGTCCAACAACAAAGCATGGAAATGCCGATTGCTTATCACGATTGCCTGTAGGTCCTGACGAAGAATTTGATAAGTCAGAAGAATCTTGTCATCAGGTGGATGAAAGTATTTCAGCTTTAGAAGATTTTCCCATCAATTCAGATGTCATTGCTAAATTTTCAAACAATGATTCAGATATTCAAAAAGTCATTGAATATATTCAGCAGGGTTGGCCAGCACGTTTGCCTGCAACTCAAAATAATTTATTACCTTATTTTCGTAGAAGGTTTTGTCTAAGTGTGTCTGCTAACATTCTTCTCTTTCACAGCCAAAGTCCAAGAGTGGTCATACCCGCCGCACTTCAGCCAAAGGTACTAACACTTCTACATCAAGGTCACTGGGGAGTTACTCGGATGAAACAAATGGCCCGTCGATACTGTTGGTGGCCCAAGATTGATGACATCATTGTGTCAACGGTCGCCAAATGCAATGCCTGCCAATCGAATGCCAGCCACTCGCCAAAAGAATACACCAGTTGGACGACATCAGAGAATGTATGGGAGCGCATTCACATAGATTTTGCTGGTCCCTTTCAGAAGTCTATGTGGTTGATCGTGGTGGATTCCAAGTCAAAATTTCCTTTTGTCATTCGAATGTCCTCAACTACTTCAAATGCCACCATTCACGCTTTGCGTTCCATATTCGCTTTAGAGGGACTACCTAAGGTCATTGTGTCTGACAATGGCACACAATTTACCTCTAAAGAGTTCCAGCAGTTCTGTCAAAATATTTCAGTTCGTCATATGACATCAGCTCCATTCAACCCCGAGTCCAATGGGTTGGCCGAGAGGATGGTGAGAACTTTTAAGACAGCTTTTCTTAAAATCATGGCTGGAAGTCCTAAAGACGACGACGCACTCGTCACATTCTTATCCACTTTTCGAACCACCCCGGACGAAATGGGAATATCTCCAGCTGAAAGACTTCACGGACGCCCACATCGAACTTTACTTTCTGCTATGATTCCCGAACCGAAAAGAGTTATAAAGTCAAATCAACCAAATTTCCATAAGGGTCAATCTGTTTTTGTTCGGCAGTACCTTAAAGAAGAGAAGTGGGTTCCAGGACGAATCACAAAAATTCTGGGAAGAAGGATGTACCAAATAGAAACAGATCAAGGAATATGCAGACGTCACCAAAACCAGTTAAGAGCCAATGCACAAACAGAGAGGAACACCGACATTTCTTGTCGCCAGCAAGAATCTAGGGATTTAAGACAGGCAAGTTCTGATTATTCTCCTTCTAATAATATTTCTTTCCAAAGTCCAAACCAACAACACGACAACACTGGTGATGAGGATGTTTTCGTTAACCCGGACTCCAATCCTCAAATAGTTGACTTGTCAGGATCAACACCAATCATCTTTTAATACACCTGTTATTTCAAACGAACCGGAAACGGGTCCTTCACATTCATCAGATCCAGAATTAACTATCCCAACACCAAGGAGATCAACTCGCGCCAGATTCAAGACCGTTCGTTATGTTCCAACTTAAACGAAGGGGTAATTGATGCACCCTATACTTATCATCATATAATTGCACATGCAAATTCAATTAAAGACAATATGTCAAAATATGTACATAAATACTTTTTATATAATATGGTACATGTCAAATATTTATGGCGCGAAATGAAGATTTATTTCCCGCGCAAAATATTATATAAAAGAAACCAGAAATTGTTAAATTAACCATTATCTTTTAAGTCGTTGAATTATAAATAAAGTTCCTAAATTTCTTAAGTACACTTTCTCAATCATATCAGTACACAAACACAAAAACCGGATAACAAATGTCTAAAATTAATAAATGTATTAAATAATTTCACTGTTTCTTTACTCAAATGGAAGAAATAAAATCCAATGTAAAAACATCCTTACAAATATAAAAAAAAGTTCAAGGAAACCTTAAAAAAATAGACACAGTAAAAGAAAAACTTAGAATATTAGAAAACGTTAAAGACCAATTCAATACTTTTGAAGATACCCAAGAAAAAGAAATTGATAAAGCTTTTAAATTAGAATTTGAAGGTATTTTTAACAACGCAAAAAAGTTATTAGAGGAACAACTAGAAGTACATACACAAGCCTTAAAAACAAAAAACGACATGGCAGATTTTGACCTAACTAGGTACCATAGATTTAAATCTTCAACTATGTGAATCAATATATTCTCACAAATTTCAACTTGTAGAAGAAAAATTTCCAATTGAAACAGATGGCATTTTAGGTAGGGATTTTTTCAACAAATTCCTTTGCAAAATAGACTACGAAACATTTACCATATCACTTTGTAATGACGAAAAAACAATAACATTACCCATGCAATCCAAACCCTGCATATATTTACAATTAGAATACCTGCAAGAACAGAAATGATTCAACCTTTAAAATTGCAATTGACGGATGACACACTTATTACTAATAAAGAAATAGCCCCAGGTGTTTTTGTTAGCAAATACAATAATATCAAAAAATGAAATGGCACACATCAAATTACTTAACACAAACGAATTTGAAGTAACTTTAAACAACGTTAGCTTAGATTCAGAACCCCTTAAGAACTATGATATAGTGACATACAATACCGTACAAAATGAAGATCGTTTTAAAGAGGTTATAAATAAATTAAAAATTGATTGCAACGATGAAAATGCAAAAGACTCACTATCAAGTATTTCACTTAGACAATGAACCACTAACAACAAACAATTTCTACACCCAGAAAATTGAAACTTCCGATAAGACGCCGACATACATAAAAAACTATAGACTTCCCCATGCACATTTAGATGTCATATCCGAACAAGTTGAACAAATGTTCAAAAACGACATATTATGTACTCAAAAAGCCCTTACAATGCACCTTTATTACTAGTGCCAAAGAAAAATGTAGCCCACAAAATGAAATGGAGAGTAGTAGTAGACTACAGAAGGTTAAATGACAAAATAGTAAACGACAAATTCCCTTTAACACGTTTAGAAGATGTACTAGACAAACTAGGAAGAGCTAAATGGTTTTCAACATTAGACATGACTAGTTCTTTTCACCAAATAGGACTTCACAAAGATTCAAGACCACTTACAGCATTTTCCACCAACAACGGACACTACCAATTTAAAAGACTCCCATTTGGACTTAAAATTTCGTCCAACAGTTTTCAAAGAATGCTTACTATCGCTCTAGCTGGACTAGAATCCGAAGCTTTCCTATACGTAGACGACATAATAATCTACGGTTGTAGTCTGAAACACCACAACGAAAATCTAATACGTGTCTTCGAACGGCTCAAACATTATAACCTTAAGCTGACTCCAGAAAAATGCAATTTTCTGTGCGCTGAAGTAATATTATTTAGGTCATCTTATTACAAGCAACGGTATAAAACCAGATCCCGCAAAATACAAAACGATTAAAGAATATCCAATTCTAAGAAATGCAGATGAGGTTAGACGATTCGTAGCCTTTTGCAATTATTATAGGAGATTCATACCAAACTTTGCCGATATTGCACAAAGCCTTAATAATCTCTTAAAGAAAAACACGAAATTCAATTGGGATACAAATTGTCAAATAGCTTTTGATACCCTAAAAAATAAACTCGTTGAACCTCCCATATTACAATATCCAGATTTTGACAAACCGTTTATTCTGACAACTGACGCATCAAATTATGCACTAGGAGCAATCCTATCACAAGGCAAAATTAGTGAAGACCTTCCCATATCATACGCAAGCAAATCGTTACAAAAACATGACCTTAACAAACCTGTAATAGAAAAAGAACTACTCGCAATCCACTGGGGTATACAATTTTTTAGATCATATCTTTACGGAAGAAAATTTACGGTCGTCACCGACCATAGACCTTTAGTATCTCTATTCTCACACAAAAATCCATCCTCTAAAATGACTAGAATACGAGCAGACTTAAGTGATTATGATTTTAACATAATATACAAAAAAGGAAAAATGAACACAAACGCAGATGCTCTATCTAGAATAAAAATTGACTCAGACTTATTAAAGCAAATGATACCGACAGAAATCGATGAAACCATTAAAAGAACATTAGTTATCACAAGGGGGATGTCCAAAAAATTCAACAACAAGGAGAAATGCACCGCTCAAGAGAAGCCTGTACAACTTCAAATCTGGGAATGCATATCCATTAACGACGTCAAAAATATAAAGAAATTAATTAAAATTTAATATTGATAAAAACGCTAGGAATTCAAAAATAAATATTGATGAAAATTTTGTGCACGTGCGATGTAGCGATAAATCGGCGAATCCAGATTCGATCCTGATGAAGCATGCATCAGATATAAACAATGATGATAAGTATACGTATACAGGATCTAACGATAATTCAGCGACACTACAGTCGACTCTGAAGAAATTAGCATCCAGAATGAAAAAAGAAAATATAAACGAGCTAGCCCTTATGAACAATGATGGAATATTTAAGCATTTTGAAAAAGATAAATTCAAAGAAACATATGCAAAGATAAAAATAAATGGCCAGAATCCTAAGCTAAAAATAATAATATATAACGCCCCAAAACAAATACTTGATGATTTAACTAAATACAAACTAATCGATGAATTCCATAATTCTGCGCACGGAGGACATTTAGGTATAAGGAAAACCCTAATAAAATTAAAACAAAGATACATATGGCGAAAGATGGGTCAAATGGTAAAACATTTTATAACAAATTGTGATTCATGTGCGAGAAATAAACAAACAAAAAACATAATAGAACCACAAACGATTACAGACACTCCCAGCAACAGTTTTGAAGTAGTGTCAATTGACACAGTCGGACCATTACCTATATCAAATGAAAAAAAGATATATTTTAACCATGCAATGTGAACTGACTAAATTTGTCGTCGCATACCCTATGACATCAAAAGACGCAACAACAACAGCAAAGACTTTAGTGGAAGAATTTATCCTTAGATATGGACATTTCAAGATTCTTAAATCAGATAATGGTACAGAATTCAATAATGAACTGATGAACAACGTATGTTCACTTCTAAAAATAAAACAAACATTTTCTTCTCCATACCACCACCAAACTATAGGTGCGCTTGAAAGAAATCACCGAGTATTAAATGAATTTTTACTATCAAATGTCAAAGATAATGAATGGGACAAATGGATTCCATATTTTACGTTTGCATACAACACCACACCACATATAGATATTGGGTATTCACCTTACGAACTCGTCTATGACAAACTGCCCTGCTTACCGACAGATACATTAAATAACAAAACAAAAATATATGACTATGACAATTATGCTCACGAGCTGAGAATCAAGTTACAATTAGTGTTACCCTTATGCGACTTTAGTCGCATTTTTGCGACCTTTTTTTTTGCTGTGCGACTATGCGACGACCTTTTTAAAATTGTTTAAAATTGCGACTTTTTGTTTGCTTAAACATTTACTATTTTACATTTATTGAAAGAATGTGTTCTTGGAAAATCTATTTCTGAGATTGATTATTGAAACGAAAATTATTTAAAAAAAAATTGAAGAAATATATATCGGCATGGAAGCCGAAAATTGCTTAAAGGATAAAAAACTCACTAATTTTGAAATTATTTGCATATAAAAAAAATGTACTTCAATATTATTTGACGCTTTGCGAAAATTTTGTTTCAAGATTTAATGTTAAAGATGAGAAGCTTTCTATTTTATAACATATAGATTCAAAAATAATTAGGTCAAATCAGGATTTTAACTATTTTCGGTTGGTTTCAAATTTTAATAGCTTTACAAATGAGCCAGAAAAAGTGGTAGAGCAATACAAACACTTGGAGCTTCAAGCGTTTGACAAAAACTATTGCAAAATTTTTGAAATTAAAAATATAGAAGAGCTTTGGTACAAGGTTGGCACTTTAAAAAATAGTTTAGGTGATAACCTATACTTTGACCTTTACGAATTTGTTTGTAAAATTTTAACGTTACCATACCACAGCTATTTTAAATCAATAACCACACAGCAGCGCTTGCGCTGAGCGAGTTTTTTCAAAGCTTACGCTTATGAAAAATAAATTAACAAACCGTTTACAAAGGGAAACCTGCGAAAATATGTTAGCTTCCACAAATCTCATTGACTGTGATATAAGTGAGTTGGTTCCTGAAAACAACCTAATTAAAAAGTATAAAGAAACTTTATTAAAAAAATGAAACATTAATGTGATTTACATATCTTTTTAGGTATTTATTTTAGCTTTAAACCTATACATACATATTAATTTATGTAAAATGAAGACTTTAAATTAGGTTTTTTTTTTGTTATTGTTATTTTTCAATGTATACCTATCTAAGTGTTTAAATAAAGAAATTCAAAAAAATATCTAAATTGTTTTTCCTATAGTAAAAAAAAATAATATTTAGGTATGCGACTTTTTCTTTCAATTGCGACTTTTTGTTCAAAAATGCGACTTTTTCAAAGAATTCGAATTTGCGACTTTTTTTTGTAAAAGCGACTTTTTTCTGCGACTTTTTGAAAAATCCCAGGGGTAACCCTGGTTACAATATGCACTCAGTAAAGCCAAGGAAATGACAATAAAAATTAAAGAAAAAAGAATAGCAACAGAAAATAAAAAATATAAGAATAGCCTAGATCTAGAAATAGGTGATTTAGTATTATTAAAATTAGGAAATAGAAAGAAAAATCAAGTACCATTCACTGGTCCATTTAGAATAATAGAAAGAGAAGGAGTTAATTTAATCATTGATCAGAATGGAATAAAAAAAAAAAAATACATAACAAACAATCTACTTAAACCCTACAAACCAAGCTATCAATAAAATTTATATATAATTGTAATCCATTAATGAATAACAAAATTTTAGCTCATAAATTACATACACACATAAACAAACTTTGTAAATATACAAAACAAAACAAAAAAAATATATTTATATGATACTACCTAAATCTAATTTTATTCCCTAAAATTTTTATTAATGGCAAGGGTGTAGTGTATCCACATGTGCACCGCCACTGCCATTTAAATAAACAAAAGAGTAACAAAACAAAATATGTGAAATGCATTCGAGTGGGTTAGTCATATCATGCTTTTACCATTCCACTCGATTGCATTAATTGTCACTCAATAGTAATAAGATCCTAGTTGTAGGGTGATGGCACCAGTAGTCGGCCAGTTAACTTTTTTTTTATCTTTGATTAGCGTTTAAAAATCACTTATTTAAGTTTTTGATAGAGTTATCAGTTTTAATGATTAATTGAAATGTGTAGATTGGGAAATTCTAGACGAATTAAGTATATTTATTACATGAAACAAATTATTTACATTTATGGAGATGAAAGTGTGATTCTTGAGTAGTCGGCCCTTGCAGTTTCAGTAGTCGGCCGCATAGGTATCTAGTAGTCGGCCTCTATTCGACAATTCATATTTTCATACTATTTGCAATAGTAAAAAGTATCTAAGAAGCATTTTAGCATTTAATAACTATCAAAACACAATTTTAATAGAACAGGAACATGTTCGGCAACAATGACCAGCACTCTTTAGTGATTGTTTCACAACACAAACCCACCTTTCCCAGAACACCCTCAACGCTGGAATTCTTCCTGGCTTCCTCGAACCTAGTACACACTGTTCATGAATTATATGTGTACATTATTGCACAGTGACACGGATCATGAAGCTGTTCAACTGTCGATCAATCTCAACCAACCCGTAAACTTTACAACAGAAGTTCCTGAGAATTTAAGGCGGATGGATATTGATAGACTTCACAGGGACATCGAAGACATCTTAACTCTTATACCTTCAGACAGGAATCTTCTGGCTACCCAAATCGATGCAGCGATTGTCAATTTTAACATGCCTTATCTAATGCCTTGGACAAGCAAAAACAGTCTAGAACGTCAAAGGATAGGTACCAGCACCTTCCCGAGTACTTTCAGAGTCTCTATGCTCACTGCCAGCTTCTAAGAAAACGAATCAATTAAAAAATCAAGTGACCACAACTCCAAGGTGAAACGCACCTTAAATTCAATCACTCCACTTAAACCGAAATAATTTTCATATCTTCATTGGTATAAGAAAACATCTCTAGCCGATCCATCAAAGTGAACTGAATACAACCAACAGAAACTTACAGATAGTTTGTAATGAGCTACCGCAAGCCAACATCATGTTCCGGAACTCTATTCAATACCACAATAATATCCAATACCAGAAAAGATTGCAAATCAGGACGTGATGCTTTTAAAACATCGATAGGATCCATAGGAAAACAGCCATAAATACAGGAAACCATCATCGGCAGTGATACTGAAGCTACTTCTCCCCCAAACAAGGTGGAAGCGTTAGCCGACTAATTTGAAGGAAACTTCACTCCCTATCCAACTACTGACTCAACTTTATTACAAGAAGTTGAGGCAACAGTTCAACAAACACTTCGAACGATCAATTTTAATATCATCAATCCAGCAAATGATTCCACCGATGTTTCAAATTTATCCAATCTAGAGAAGATGTCGAAATCATCGGTTATTCTAGGCCAAAAAAGTCTAATGGGCCAGATGGTGTCTCCTACTACATCCTGAAAAGGTTGCTCATGCAGTAATCGTAATGACTTTCCTCACAAACAGTTTAAACAGCTGCTTGAATTACTGTTACTTCTCCCAGAAGAGAAAACAGCGAAGATTGTTCAAATTCCGAAGGAAGGTGCTTCCAACCTAGTTTCCAAGTACAGGCTGATATCAATTCTCGAAAACATCAGCAATTTACTGGAAGAAGTAGTCTTCCGAAGACTGAAGAAATTCTGCTGTGAAAATTCCATCATCCCTGATATGCAAATCGGCTTTCGAGAAAAACACTCAACCTCGCAACAATTTGCAGAAATCTGGTCCTGAGACTCCCTGAGGGATCTACTACTAGCGGCAAGAAATATACTGTTAATAACTTAAACTATTAATTCAAGTTTTTTGTCAAGAATTTAATAACACTAGTAAGTTATTTAAGTAAATCTTACATGTGTAATCCTATAGCCTTACATACAAATCGTAATAGGCCGACCTAAGAATACTGGTTGTCCATAGTCGGCCACCCCTTCTCCCTTTACGTTAACAGGCGGCCGACTAATGAAACCATGCAATATTTGTTCAAAGTGTTTGTGGGAATTAAAAGAGAATACAATTTCCGTTCACTTTGCATACTCAGTTGAAAAAAAAATAAATATGAGTAGTTTTCAGTAGTCGGCCGGGGGGGGCCGAGCTAAGAAGAATCGAAAAAAAAATGTCTTCTGAGGCCGGCCCCCCTTGTAGTTAATAACAAAAAAATATTTTTTAAGTTTTTTAGCGAAAATACTCAAATATAAACTATAAACAAATAAAAAATGAACACATAGTGCACCTACCTTCAATATCTGGCCAATTAAACCTGTTTTAAAAACTTACTTCCACTAATTTTTTTTTGTTCGAAAAAGCATAAAAACACAACGAACGAAATCTCGACGCAAACTTTTATTTTCTACAAAAAAACCAGCAGCTGCAATTGAATGAAATTTTGCACCCAGAAAGAAAAACCGTTAGCCTATTAGAAAATATTTTTTGCCTGGAAGTTGAACGAAGGCCTTTACTATTAAGCTGTACTTTACGACGAAGTGGCCGACTACTGGAGGTGGCCGACCTTAGGTGCCATCACCCTACATTGTAGCCAATAGAAAAATAGAAGAATATTTGATTAAGAGTATTAGTTGTAGAAGTAAGATAGAAGATAAGTATAACAGTTAAGAAAATAGTATTTAAGGAACGAATTAATGAAAAATAAAACAGAGTTTAGAATACATTGACTTAAGCAACATTGCTTTTATTTATTTTTACTCTCATTTTCCTTACGGCGCGGCGAGTCATCGCCTTAACAATATAGCGTGGTACGCTGAAATACCAATATAATAGAGAAGTACGATAAACACCACAGGTGAAATGAAAAAAGGTTTTTTTCTGGAACTGTATACTAGGCTTAAAAAAAAAACTTGTGGGGAAAAAAATTAAAAATAGTATCAACCAAGTTTAAAGAAAATCGGCAGACAGAATTATGAGACCCACTTTTTTCGACTTCGCTATCATCGTAATGTCAACTTTGATCAAAATCTCGAGTTCGATTTTTTTTACGGATACATAATTTTCCTTATAGTACCTATAAGTCGCAAGTAAAAATCAAAGAAATAGTTTTTCACAGGCCAATAACTGACAATGAGGAGCAGAATTAGCATTACAGTTCACAGTTTGTTATTGCTATTACTTTATACTATTCACAGTTTATTTAAAAGATTACATTTTAATTTAAAATAAAATCTTGCTAATTTGTTAATGTTTAAAGTTTCAGTGTTTAACAAATTGTTTTCATACAATAATAATTAAAATTTTGCTTGCAATACTCCTCTTCATAAAATGTAGTTAAACTCACCAAACTAAGAAGTAAACAAATATAAGCCGCAAAGAAACCGGCAAAACGTTGGGAAAAAAATTAATTACTTTTTTGTTTAAATTAATTGTTTTATTTTCAAGCGATCATTAATTATCTACAAAACATATAATTCACATTATAATGATCAAATACCATTACAAAATGTATCTTTCAATTTCCCGGCCAAAATTCCAAAATATTTGAAAAAAGCAATATTTTACTTGTTTATTATCACAAAAAAGTTGCTGTAAAAATAACATAACAAAAATTAAAGTAACATCACATACAGTTGCGGTCAAAAAAATAGTACTGAAGTGTAACTCGGTATATTTTCAAGGATCAAAATGTTGTGGGACATATTTGTTGTTTACTACTTTACTGTATCGTTGAATGTTGTACATTGAATGTTCATACGTTAGAAGGCCTCTAAATACACAGAAGGGCACGAGTACGATAACTTGGCCGCCAAGATCTGATGACGGATTTTTTTAGAGGGGTCAAAAATAAGCACTTTTTACTATGGGAGGGGGGGGGTCTATCTCCTCCCGTTTAGGAGGTAGGGGCACTTTTAGAAAAAATGGTTTAAATTGAAAAAAAAATATTAAAAAACAACGGCAACACCTACAATAAAGTGCTATACTGCGTTTGAAAGCCAGAAGATTGTTCTATAATCCTACATTTAAATTAAATTATTCATATCAATAGTTTTTGAGAAATTCGCATTTAAAGTCCAAATTTTGATAAAAAAAAACGTGAAAAAAAAGTTTAGACCGATTGTTTTCAAAATTATGAAATGAAATTGTAAATTAGCTAATATGTGTTTCATGTACCTATCAGTTCTTAATCGAACACAAAAAACCGCATGGTTCTATGTCTTCTGGGTTTTGAGAAAATCGAAAATAACTAAAACTACTTTTCTACAAAATGTTTGATATTTTTTGCTTCCTTACATAAATAAATCAGTGCTAGCTTCCAACATTACAATATATAAACAGTAAAGTATGTATGGGGGGGCATGCTGCCCCCCTGCAACCCCCCTGCTTGGGCACACTATAGGATTTGGGGTAGGTGCGAGGTTGGTTGCATGCAAAGTTTCTTTTGCATTCACAGAATCTGTATTTAAAAAAAAATCAAATTTATTCTATTTATCCAATGTTCACTAAATACATATAAAATACAATAAACGATCTTGAAAACCAAAACAAACTTCCGCTAAACGCTAAATGAATTGCGGTACTGAACTAACAAACAGATTCATTATGTTTATTTAACATTAATCCTTAAAATGGAATCACCGTCACCACCAAAAATCAAAGAAAAGCAGTTTTGGTAATTTTCGATTTTCTCAAAAAATAGAAGAACTAGAAGACATAGAACCATGCGGTTTTTTGTGTTCGATTAAGAACTGATAGATACATGGAACACATATAAGCTAACTTACAATTTCATTTCACAATTTTGAAAACAATCGGTCTAAACTTTTTTTTTCACGTTATTTTATCAAAATTTGGACTTTAAATGCGAATTTCTCAAAAACTATTGATATGAGTAATTTAATTTAAATGTAGGATTATAGAACAATCTTCTGGCTTTCAAACGCAGTATAGCACTTTAATGTTGGTGTTGCCGTTGTTTTTTAATATTTTTTTTTCAATTTAAACCATTTTTTCTAAAAGTGCCCCTACCTCCTAAACGGGGGGAGATAGACCCCCCCTCCCGTAGTAAAAAGTGCTTGTTTTTGACCCCTCTACAAAAACCCGTAATCAAATCTTGGCGGCCAAGTTATCGTACTCTCCCCCACAGAAGAAATTATTAAACATGGAGGATCTATTATAATGATCTGGGGCAGTTTTTTATATTACGGTGTAGGACAGAGTATATCTAATAATGAGTAGGGACACTCTCCACGTGTTTCTGATCAGTAAATTTTTTTTAAGTACACAGAAACGAGAAATAGATGAAAATAAGAAGTGTGATGGTGAAAGAGAGATAAGAATTCAACTCGTCGCGCCTTTGAAAATACATTATGAAAAAAATGTAAACAATTCCCAATCCACTCCACCTAGTGTGACCAACTTCTTAAAAAAAATACTTAAGAAGTAAAAATACTGTTGCTACTACTCAACCAAAAATGGCTTCGTTTTATTTTTTGAGAATACCAAACAAATATCAAATGAATATTTCAATATTTAAAAATGAAATACAAATTTAAGATTCATTTATATGGTCTATATCATTAAAAAAAAATTAATCGACAGAAATAAATCCAGTATCACGAAAAAAAAGAATATGGTCACTCAAAAGAAGAGAACGGCACAGAGAAAAAATACGCTCACAAGCAACCAACCTATCGCGCCTTTAAAAAAACCTTATGAAAAAATTTTGCATTTATGTATCTTACGAATGAGATTGTTTGTGGTGGTGCTTGAAAAAAATATTGTGGGTTTTTCTTACATTAGTGAATTGTCGTAAGGATTAAAATTAATACCTTGGAACTTCTCACGCTTATTGTTTGTTTTTGTTCTTGTTTTTATTTGCGCTAGTAGGACTTGCATATGTGTAGAGAGTGTCCCTACTCATTATTAGATATACTCTGGTGTAGGACACATATACTGCATCAAAAGTATTATGGATAAACATCTTAATGTCAAAATACTGGAGGATGAGATGTTGCCTTATGACTCTGTGGATATGCCTTGAAGTGGGTCTTTCAACAAGACAACGACCCGAAACCAAGCCAAGAAATGGTTTCTATATAAATGATTTAATAGGAGGCAACTATATTCGAAGTACGAATTCCGTTTTTTACTTCAGCTGTATATATACAGGGTGATTGGCATAAGGTGTGACAAAAAGCTAGGGCGTGTAGGTTGGACTTAGACAAGAAAAAAATCGTATGGGAGGGGGGGTCTATTTCCCCCCGTTTAGGCGGGAGGGGCAATTTAAGAAAAAAATCACTTAAAACAGAAAAAAAATTATTAGAAAATAACGGTGATACCTACAGAGTAATGCTATGGCATTTTGAAAAGCCAGAAATACATTCTTTAATTTTGTTTTTAAATAAAGTTGTTCGAGTGAATAGTTTTTGAAAAATTAATTTTCAAAATCAAAATTTTGAAAAAAAAAATGAAATTTTTTTTTGTAAACATTTTTTCTTCAAAATTTTACGTAATTAAGTATTATTTTTTTATTCAATATTCAATGCTATTTTTAATTTTTGATCAAACACAAAAAACCGGATGTCAAAATGTTTTGTAGTTTTTGAGAAAATCAAAAATAACAAAAACTACTTTTGTTCTAAGAAAAGCCTTTTATTTTAGTTTTTACGTTTTTGGATTCTTATGTAGGTGAATTTACGATTGAAAGGATTAACTTTCTTTTACTATTCTTTTAATTATCGTCTTATAAGCATACAATAATGTGACAAAGTACTGTATTAACCATATTTCACACATTTTTTCATTTCGTAAATGCACCTAAGCCAAGCCGACCCCACCATAATAAAAAAGTGGCAGGTCAATTTTAAACCAATGCTCTCACGCAGGTGTTCTCAATGAAAAAATGTGTGAAATATGGTTAATCCAGTACTTTGTCACATTATTGTATGCTTATAAGACGATAATTAAAAGAATAGTAAAAAGAAAGTTAATCCTTTCAATCGTAAATTCACCTACATAAGAATCCAAAAACGTAAAAACTAAAATAAAAGGCTTTTCTTAGAACAAAAGTAGTTTTTGTTATTTTTGATTTTCTCAAAAACTACAAAACATTTTGACATCCGGTTTTTTGTGTTTGATCAAAAATTAAAAAGAGTATTGAATATTGAATAAAAAAATAATACTTAATTACGTAAAATTTTGAAAAAAATTGTTTAAAAAAAAAAATTTCATTTTTTTTTTCAAAATTTTGATTTTGAAAATTAATTTTTCAAAAACTATTCACTCGAACATTTTTATTTAAAAACAAAATTAAAGAATGTATTTCTGGCTTTTCAAAATGCCATAGCATTACTCTGTAGGTATCACCGTTATTTTCTAATAATTTTTTTACTGTTTTAAGTGATTTTTTTCTTAAATATCCCCTCCCGCCTAAACGGGGGGAAATAGACCCCCCCTCCCATACGATTTTTTTCTTGTCTAAGTCCAACCTACACGCCCTAGCTTTTTGTCACACCTTATGCCAATCACCCTGTATAAGGTATATAGTATATAATAGTTAATTTTATTTCGTTACCTTTTTAACCTTAAAAGTTATATAATTATAATGCTGTGTAAGCTCTCTAGTGTAGTAATAACCATACTACACAAAATAAAAATCGCGATGATATCTTGAAGGGTTGGTTACGAATGCCCGCATCACAAAAGCCCGCGTAACGAATGCCCGTGTAACATAAGCCCGTGAGTTTTAAACGTTGAAGGAATTTTCCTTCAACACTTAAAAATCATTTTAAGCGATTGCAGACTCTAGGGAGAGTTGCTGTTTAAGCAAAATTTATTTTTTTTTGGAAATTCTAGGGGATTATTGAAGGGGAAGTTCTTTTTAGAATCACAAAAAATTGAAAGAGTAAAAATTTATTTTAAAATAAAAAAAAATTTCAAATTTTTCAAAAAAATTGTAGAAAAAAGTTTTTTTAAAAAATTGAAAGGTGCCACTCCCTAGATCACGAATATGCAATTTTTAACTCGCTAAGATGCCTAGTTTAGCTAGAAATCACGTTTGAACATGTCAACTGTGGGGGTCTACGAGGCTCCGTTTAGCCGCAAATCGTGTTTAAAGATAAACATTTGTTTTTCGTTTCATGCAATACGTGGATTGAAAGGTGGCACTCCCTAGATCACGAATATGCAATTTTTAACTCGCTAAGATGCCTAGTTTACCTAGAAATCACGTTTGAAATGTCAACTTTGGGGGGTCTACGAGGCTCCGTTTAGCCACAAATCGCGTTTAAAGATAAAAAATATTTTTTCATACATTTTAATAGGCAGGGTGATGTAGTAACAGTTTTCTTGGGCAATAGTACCTTGGATGGCCCGCTGCGCGGGTTTTCAGGATTTTACCTCGCTAAGATGCCCAGTTTATCTAGAAATCACGTTTGAACATGTCAACTTTGGGGGGTCTACGAGGCTCCGTTTAGCCGCAAATCGTGTTTAAATGTTTTTCGTTTCATGCGATACTTGGATTGAAAGGGGGCACTCCCTAGATCACGAAAATGCAATTTTTAACTCGCTAAGATGCCTAGTTTAGCTAGAAATCACGTTTGAACATGTCAACTTTGGGGGGTCTACGAGGCTCCGTTTAGCCGCAAATCGTGTTTAAAGATAAACATTTGTTTTTCGTTTCATGCAATACGTGGATTGAAAGGTGGAACTCCCTAGATCACGAATATGCAATTTTTAACTCGCTAAGATGCCTAGTTTACCTAGAAATCACGTTTGAAATGTCAACTTTGGGGGGTCTACGAGGCTCCGTTTAGCCACAAATCGCGTTTAAAGATAAAAAATATTTTTTCATACATTTTAATAGGCAGGGTGATGTAGTAACAGTTTTCTTGGGCAATAATACCTTGGATGGCCCGCTGCGCGGGTTTTCAGGATTTTAACTCCCTTTTTCGGAGACACACCCGCTCACGCAACTCCGTTGCTCCGCTTAGGGTATGTAAAGTCGCCAGGCAGGCGCCCGCAGCAACAGTTTTCTTGGGCAACAGTACCTTGGGTGGCCCGCTGCGCGGGTTTTCAGGATTTTAACTCCCTTTTTCGGAGACACACCCGCTCACGCAACTCCGTTGCTCCGCTTAGGGTATGTAAAGTCGCCAGGCAGGCGCCTGTAGCAACAGTTTTCTTAATCAAAATACCTGCTATTCAAGAAAATTATTTCTATTTACAATGTTCAATGTTTGCTGTTCAAGAAAATTATTTCTATTTACAATGTTCAATGTTTTTTATCTCTTAAAATAACTTTTTCTAGCTTAAAATCATTTGAGCAGCGTTTAAAGCTAATCGGGTAAGAATATCCCAACACATATTCTTCGTATTCGCTATCATCGGCATCAAAATCAGGCCGCCCCGTGCGTCGTGACTACTGCACTCTTTTCATAATTAATTAAAACAATTTCTCATACATAAATCTGAGAATCAAGGAGAACGAATGGCCAAATAAGTTGAACAATAAAAAGTATAAATACGGGAGTGATTTGGAAATATTCTTCAGTTCTTATCAGAACTCCATTGAGGCAAGACCTCGAGAATAAACAATTATCCAAAAGGATATTAGCTTGGTGCTCTTTGGTTGGTTGGGCGAAGCTGTAATTTTGAGCGTTTTGGAAGTTCTTAGATACGGACTTCTAAAAACGCTTAAAATACAGTTTAAGCATAAAATTCAAATTTTTTCGTACGATTTGAGGAGCTTTTTCTTTCAAAAATATTTATTTTTTTTCACGCTTAAAATACATTTTGAGCGTTTTGGCACGATTCTTTTTTTCTAAGCGAAAAATAATTTTTTCAAGCAAAAACTAATTTTCAGTGTCATTTGGACCAAAAATCCATTCACCAATGTTCACCAATGAAATTTTCAAAGAATAATATTCTATGAAGACATAAACTTATATATAATTAATTCCAAGCTACTACCAATCCAAAATACCAATATCTTTTATTAAGGAGCGTAAATCCTGTAAAACAGGAGCAGAAAAATCCTGCGGGCAAACGTTACCAGCGAAGTTTCTGTTATTAAAAGTTACCACAAAACAAAATGTTAATCCGCGGGCAAACGTTACACGGGCTTCTGTGCTGCGGGCATTCGTTATGATCCCATCTTGAAACATATTGGCGCAAAATTTTAAACATTTAAAACCTACTCTAAATCAATTTTAGAATGGGAGTCGACTCTAAATATTGAGTATAAAACGAGAACCGACTTTTTGTTAATTTTAAAGGACATAAACTATACTTTAACGTTAAAGAGCTCGTCTTACTTTAACAGCAGCAAATAGCTAGTTTATCTTTTAAAAGTATACTTTATCCATATTGACAATGGTCTATTCATACCACAGCAAATCGAAGAAAAAATATTTACTGATGTTTTATTCGATTTTTTAAAGATGTTTTTTGTAAATAGACTGAATCACTGAATATTAGAAATTCGAAACAATCGTACGAAAATGCTCTACGATTAACAAATTTACATACAAATGTACATATCTTATGATGTATGCACGCCGCCGCCGCCCGCCGAGACGAGTATAGCTAAATGAATCTCTACCTGCAACATCAAAATGGGGTTTTTATGAGGTGAATTTGCGATGTATACCTTATTTCAATCTAAAATAATGTAAATAACTTATAAACAATCAAAATCTGTACCGAGGTAGTATGTAAAATGTACTTTTTTCGACGAAAAATTATTTGGTTTGACTGTTCTTTTTACTTTTTTTTTGTGTTTTTGTAGTTGTGTGAGTTATCTGTCAAATTAAGGGTTGTTCAACGCAAATTCGCTTAGGTTCTGTTGTAAAACCCACATTAGTTAGAAGAGTTGTCCAACGTGGCGGCAACATCAAAATGGGGTTTTTATGAGGTGAATTTGCGATGTATACCTTATTTCAATCTAAAATAATGTAAATAACTTATAAACAATCAAAATCTGTACCGAGGTAGTATGTAAAATGTACTTTTTTCGACGAAAAATTATTTGGTTTGACTGTTCTTTTTACCTTTTTTTTTTTGTGTTTTTGTAGTTGTGTGAGTTATCTGTCAAATTAAGGGTTGTTCAACCAAATTCGCTTAGGTTCTGTTGTAAAACCCACATTAGTTAGAAGAGTTGTCTAACGTGATTAAAATTATGAAAAAGTTAGACAAAGTCTCCAAGCTAAACGACTGCGTTAAGTAGAGCCGGTTTTATTGCTTAAACAAGAACTCTTTAAAATTTTGCGCCAATGTCTCTAGAAAGAAAATATAAAAACCTTAAAAAAGTTATATCTAATGAATTAGTTAGCGTAAACATTGTACTAAATTTTATGATTTTTCCATCTGTCTGGCGGTTTTAAGGCACAAAGAATTTTTGCAACGTACAATCGATAACCGTTTGTTTCATTCAAATATTCAGAAAATTGTAAAAGCTACCAATTTTGCGCAAAATTCTAGCCTATTGTTTCAAGGGATAACTACAAGAGACAACTATTTTATTTTCGGTGCGATCCTTCAAAGTTGACAAAATCGACATATTTTTGAAGTTTCGGCTGCAGTCTGTAGTCCAATGTTGCTTGTTGGATTTATAATACCAAGAATCGAATCAACAATTTCAAAATTTTATATTTTTTAACCTTTAATTTTTGAATTTTTGCTTAAAATATTTCTGAATATGATAAATAATAAAATATGTTAAGAAAAAAATTGTATATTTATGCGGAAAATTACTAATTTTTAAGGTATTTCTTTGATTTTAAGAGAATTTTCTATGACCTTGGGACAATAAAAGATTGAAATTTCTTATGAGATGATAATATATTGTGTAGTGCCTAAAAACTGAATTCAAACAAAAAATGAAGTCTTGGAATTTCTGTCTCGCCAATTTCTTGATTCTTGCGAACTACAGATATTGATTACAGGTACCTTATTTTGAAAAAAAAATTTCAATCATTCGAATTTCTTAAAAAGTAGAACAGCTGATTTGTATATTCCTAAATAATTTTTTTTTTAATTTTGTGGGAAAGTAGAATTTTCAAAAGCAAAATTTCGACCATCTCGTAATTTAACAAGATATGAAAAGATTTTCTTTCTTACCTTACAAACCGATATCCAACCAATCCAGTGAAATGTACCAGACCATTAGTGAACTCATTTGTGCCCTTCGTCAAATTATTCAGGTTCCCCTTAGCATTTGTCCTAAAATAAATGTAGGATACCAAAACTCCACTTAAAAAAAAAAATGTATCCACACTGAAAGGTCCATTAGTAATTGCCTGAAAAAAGAAGTTCTTCTCGACCTCTTTTCGCATTTCCATATTATCAGAATACTTAAAAACTACAATGCAAGTGTGTCCCAAAATTATCCAAGCCATCGAAAATGCTTTGAGCCCATGAAATGATGGAATAGTGTCTGGGCCTACTTTGCGATCGCAAATGGCATTAAAGTTTGTTATGACTGAAAATGAGAGTAAAAGTTCTGACCAAATACAAAGATTTTCTGATTCATGAAGATGGCATTCAAGATTTTCCTCAGAATTGTTATTATTATTTGAAGCTACTTCATGAGGGAGATGAAGAATGATATTTAAATCCTTAAGGTCTTGTTTTAAATCATTTGTGCCTGTGTCACTATAATCAGAAACCGCACATCCAATACCCGAAGATGTTTCACTGTTGTTTATTATTTCTTTATCTTGCTGCTGCAGCACTTTATGAAGTTGTTTTGTCAAATATGCTTCATACAATGTTCCAGTGATAATTAACACTAAAACTATTGTTGAAACGATTCTGAAATGAAAACAAATTAAACGAAACACAAATTTGATGATAAATATATATTACGTGAGAATCCAGAATGTTCTGTCATGAAATAAACTGTAAACATTAGCAGTTGGAACACGAATGTCAATCAATATCACTTGAGAATATGACATTTCAGTTTGCGATCTTATGACAAGTTCACGTACATCCCTGATGGAACAAGCAGATGGGAGGCAAAGACCAACGTAAATTGTTCTTGTCTGAAAAAATAAAATAAAATTTGTAGGTACACGAATATGCAAGTATCAAGAAAATATATATATAAATTGAAACATTTAAATAGTGCAGAAAATCAAATCATGGCATAGATATCGGTAGGTAAGTACTTACTTAAAATACGAGCTTATTCCCTTATTCGTAGTAACAACGAATTTCAATATACATACATATATCTACCTATAAGTATTTAAAAAGGTTGAGATTTTTCAAATAAAATTTTTTTTCTTAGAAGTAAAATCCTATAAATAAAACATTCCAAGTCAACGGCCTTGGCTTTGATGAAAGCATCGCTTCCCATCGATCAGCGAAATCAAGCATCATTGCGAGCGTTTAGTACTTGGATGGAGGACCGTTCAAATACCAACCGTGTGCTGTTGACATTGACATGTGTTTTCCTTCTGTTGTTCTTTCTAGCTGTGTATCTCTCTCTGTTGTATTGTCTAAAGCCGATGGCCTCAGTTGCCAGTGCTTTTCTGTGTCTCTACTTCGTAGATTTATCTACGGAGTAGTGTAAATGTAATGTAATGTAATAAAACATTCCAATATACCCCTTGGCATAATGGTTAGTGCGTTGGACTGTCATGCGGAAGGTCTCGAGTTCGATTCTCAGCCGCTGCTAGAAAGTTTTTTTCAGGGGTGTACTGCCTCTTTCGAGGAATTGACAAATTCTCCAAGAATATCTCTTGTCATGGAAAGTGCTGCTCATTAGCCGTTCCCGTTCGGAATCGGCAGAAAATTGTAGGTCCCCTCCGTTCCTGGGAACACGCACACAGGAATAGTTGAGAGTTGCTGTTGCACCACCAAATTTATTTTTTATAATATAAATTCACAGTGCATCTTTTAAATTGTTTATATAAGTTTTGTATAATTCGTAATTGTGATAGAAGTAAAATATATGTATGTATTGTGAAATAAATTTAAGTGCTCTAGGAGATAACTTTTGTTTTTTTTTTCAACATAAACTTTGTTTTATTTTGTTTTCTTTTTTACCACTAAAAAGTTTTCAAGGATAATAACGCATAATAACGATAATAACTGTCAAAATTGCTTAAAAATAAATGCTGGAAGTCAATAAGCCAAGGAAAATTATTTCAAAGAACCCTAATTTTATGCGGGGATTAAAATTTCTTTTGAGAGGTGTAAGGGAATGAAAACCAGTCTTTGCAAATTTCTTGAAAACTACCGGTTTGTTTAGAGAATAAAATTATCTAAAAAATTAGGTATTGACGAGCTCTGTAAATTCATTTGTCTTTAGGTTATAGTTTGTCAAATTTCGCCTATGCTGCGTCCAATCCTTATGTTTGCACATGACCTATTTATTGGTTTCTTGAGAGTTTTTGCATGTGTGTTTTTTCGATAATTTCTAAAATTTATTTTTATTCTTTACTATCAATGAAGAACGAACGCTCCATCGTGATTATGTGCAGTTAATTGAACTTTAATGATTAAGCTTTTATATAAATAATAATTTGATTCGGACTTTTTTAAATTGTTTGCTAGATAATTTAGTGTAAAATAAAATTAGAACAAGTTATTAAATGAAAACGAAAACACCATCTTTTTTAAAATAGCGGCCTTCCTCTAGCCCCTGCCAGCAAAAAATAATTATTTTATAATGAGGAGATGCACTCAAAAACATACCATCAAAACAATTTAGCCAACAAAAAATTGTAATTTCATTTCTATTTTTATGCATTCATAAAAAAAATGAAAAATGTCTGTCTGTTCGAATACAGCCTTAACGGCTCGGCCAATTTTCTCTAAGCTTGGTACATAGTAGTTTTTCTTACCTTCCCCCACACTTTTTTTCTTTTTTTAGACCAAAAATAACGGTACTTGCCATATGATCTTTCGAAATTTTGTAAATATTTTTTTTTTCTCAAAAACTGCTCGACAGATTAAAAAAAAAAGAAATACCAAACAACTTAGTTAAAACAAGGTAATGGTTGAAAAATTGTTTTAATGGTAACCTCTTGGAATCATTTTTTTTTGTTTCTGATTTTCTCAAAAACGGTACAACCGATTTTGATAATTTTTTTTATGCTAAGGCCCCCAAAAATTTAAATAGAATTATGCATTCAAATTTTCGAAAAAATGTGTAGATTTTTAAAAAAAGTTTAAATTTTTTTTTTCATCCTCAATATTTCGAAAACCCCATGCTAAATTTGTTTTAATCTTGATAAATAAAAGTTTCTCAATATAATCTACAAGCTGTGAGAAAGAAAAAAAAATATGTTACCTAAAAGTAAGGGTACCCTTCATAAAAAAGTTAGAAAATGCTTTTCGAAAATCGTATATTTCCCGAAAATGGCCGACGGTACGGCGCACAGTGGTTTGAGAGCGGAAAAAATCCATTTCAGAAAGTAATGAGTAGCCTTTTAAGTTCTGAGTCTAAGTACTTTTATTTATCCGGAGCATATAATTTCAGAGTATTTTCTTATATATATATTTTATATACATACATATTAACAAGCCCTCAAAGTCAATGAAAAATTTCTTCAAGTAGCGAACCGTATTTTCAACAAAATCTTAGATGTATTTTACCGAAGTTTCTTAAATTAAATTCTTAAAATTTATATACCGTTTTGTTGATATATTCTTGGTTATCTAAAAAAAAAAGATGAATTATAAAAGAAGCCTTCTATAAGAAGCGTCAGATATGGGTACTAACAAAAAATGGTTTTGATGAAGTTTTTTTAGTTTCAATTTTAGCTACACTTGCCTATACACGTAGTGAAGTACGCCAAAGCTTACTCCATACATTTCATTCATTCATTTTCATTTTGTTTTTATTGAGACATTTATACATTGGATAATTTCTGATTACATTTTTCTGAATTCATTTTTCCGACTTCTAAAATTATATCTGGTTAAGCTTAGTTTATACATATAATAGATGTTTATCGTTGAACATCTATGCATACATTTTACATTTTAATTAATTATATTATTAATTCTCATTTTTTTTTTTCATATGTTTGCTCTCGACATATGTTCATTTTATGGCTCGAGGTGGCCAGAATTAAATTAATGACTAGAACTACTTACACACTAAAATTATATATAGATAGAAGAAATATATATAAAGAAGGATCTTGTTTGAAAAAGATACTAAGACTTAAAATGCATCAGCAGAAAATAACTATCTTTTCTTAGTTAAATATATAGTAAAGTTTATATTTATAACAAGAAAGATCGATTATTGATAAATCAGCTGAGCTACCAATTAGATATCCAGTAGGAAACAAAAGTCTGTTATATTTTAGCATACAATCAGGCATATAATTGGTCATTTCTACTTTTTCCTTAAAGTTTACCACTATCCTCTAAGAACAGGCAAAGAAGCTTTCTCATAAAATGGCAATTTTAAATTGGAACTGGATGTTGGTTCAAATAATGATTGAGATCTTGCATTCAAAATATTTATAGGCGATAAGTAAAAATAGTTATCGAGGACACTTTCGTTAATATTTCTGTCCCAAATATCTTTTATAATTGGGTTCGGATGATTGGCAAGGGATCCTAATTTCGTTTTCAGTAATTTTACCATATAAATAAAAAGAGGTTCAATATTATTTTCTTTATATATTGTTATGTTTGAATACCATTTTTTGCTTGGCCTTCTGTATTTTCCGCAGCAGGATCTTAGTAGTTTTCGTTCAAAGTTTTCTAATTCATTTGCTGCTGTTGGCGAAATACTAAACCAACAACCGAAACCATAAGTCATTATAGGTCTTATAAGCGTTTTATAAATAAGAAGTTTGTTTTTTTTTTGAAGTTGATGTTGATGTTAGAAGTTGTTTTAGCAGACCGGAAGCCATTTTAGCTTTATTCAACACTTCTCTGGTATGTTTATTAAATTTTAATTTATTTTGGTAGTGGATGCCAAGATATTTTGGTTCTGTTTTCAATGGGATTGGAACATTATCAATCAGTAGAGAAAGCGTTTTGCTCTCCTTGACTGCTTTACGATGCCCTTTTCCATAAACGTTTCTAAAACATGTTATGCTACTTTTTTCTGCTTTTAATACTTACCCCCATGAGCTGAGATACGATGTTAATGTGGGCACGAAATCTTTTATTTTGTTGAGTGCATCGTGAGGTCTTACTCCACTTGCCAATACCTTAGTATCGTCTGCATACAAAAAGGCTTCTGGCTCATTTACTTGGCTATTGAAAGGAAAATCGTAAAGATATATGTTGAAAAGTTTTGGACCAAGTAAAGATCCTTGGGCAACACCCATAAAGACTGAAAACTCCTCTGAGTATTCAGAACCGATTGAAATCATTGCTGTTCTAGAATTTAAGAAACTACTGATCATTCGTATAAAGGCTATAGAAAATTCAAGAGTTATCAATTTAAAAATTAGGCCATTATGCCAGATAGAGTCAAAGGCAGCCTGCAGATCTAGGTCTAGGACAACACAACATTTTTTATTCCTTAGGTTTTGAACAATTCTATCATTCAGTACCAGTAAGGAATGTTCGGTGGAATGATTTCTTCTGAAACCGAATTGATTATTCGAAATAATATTTTTTTCATCACAAAAACCGTCTAGGTATTCAGCTAAAATCCTTTCAAAAAGCTTTCCAACATTGGATAATAATGATATTGGACGAAAATCTTTAATTTCTTTTGCATTTTTCTTCTTTGCTATAGGAATAAGCTTTGATTTTTTCCATACTAAGGGAAAATAACCATTATTTATGCATTGGTTGAATATACAAGAAAGTGCTACATCAAGCGTATGCGGGCATTTTCGCAAAATAAAATTAGAAATTGTATCCATACCATACGACTTTTTGTTGTTTAAGCTCATTCTGTGAGCATTTACTTTGCTTGGAGACGTAAAAGGTAGAGCTAAATCGTCGGAGGTTGTATGGGATGGTAGAAAAGATGTTAAACAGGTATTTGTATGTCTGTTATTGAATTCGTTGACTCTAAGATTAACATGATTTGTTAGACTTCTGTCGAAAAATGGTATCTTTTCCGAGTAAAGTTCTGAATATACTGTCTTAAACGCATTGAGTTTGGCTTCATTATCTGCAAGTTCATCTCCATTAAATGTAACGGTATCTTTGGCTATATTCGTACCAAAATACTTTCTGCCAGTTAATCTGTCGATTTCCTTAAAAGCTTGTGGAGAAGGCTTTATTTTCCTTAAACGTGACCTAAAATCATTATCTAGATCTATTTTCACTCTTGTAGCTATGATTTTATTAAGGCATTGAATTCTCGAAGACAACTCTTTATATTCCGTGTTTACCCTGTTTAAATGCCTATGGAAAATTCTCTTAAGTTTTCTGAGCCAGATGGTTTGAATTTTCATAAGATTTTTAGTGAATGGTGAAATATTTTTGTATTTAAGGTTTTTAGTGCTTTTTGTTACTGAATGGTTTTCCACACTTGTATTTATTTGATTACTCACGTCTTGTATTAGCTCGTCAATATCATTATTAGAAATGTTGGTACTTACTGGGAGACTCATTCTAGAGAGGCTTCTATGTAATTCTATTCTAAAATGATCCCAATCCGTACTTTCAAAGCTAGTATAAGTGGTAGGAGGTACTAAGATTGGGTAGACATTGAATATTTCTATATTAGTTTCTATACCGAAATGATCAGAGAGGAAAGAAAAGGTCTTACAAGCGATATTATTACCGGTGTTCAACGAACTCGACAACATGAAGAAGTCTAATACGGATGATGATCTTGGAAATGTTGGACTGTTTGGTGAAACTATATCTACATTTAGATATGGTCCTCCACAAAACCAATTGTGTATTATTTTTCCATTAGAATTAGTCACCGTGTCACCCCAATTTGGGTGCCGGGCGTTAAAATCACCTCCTAATATTATTGCGTCATATGAACTTGCAATGCTTAAGAGCCTATTTAATTCATTCCGGAGGGATTGACCTGCCGATGATGGGATGTAAATGCTTCCAAGAAGTATTCGTTTCGTAGAGCGAGAATTGTTTTGACAAACTAATGAACCTAGGCATACAGAGAAGGTATCACTGTGGAAGTTCACCTTATTAAGTTTAAACTTTTCTTCAATAACAATGGCTGTTCCAGGGGCGAACGCAGAAAATAATTTCGGGGGGGGTTTTCAAAAAAATATGAGATTTTCATAAATATATTGTACTTGTTAATTACATATTCTTTATTGTAATTATCATAAATATGTTATAAGTAAATAATATTTGCTCTTAGGGATAGGACCTATCGAAACAATTTCATACAGCTAATCGCAAAAACAAAACATCATAAAGATGTTGCAACGGATACCTATTTATCAAATTTGAATAATGTTACCAAAAGTTGGAAAATATTCACTACGAGGGCGTTTTTTGGTGCTTCCCATTCGGGCATTTTTATTCCGGAATTAATTCTTAGACATAGACTTTTACTACGGGCCCTGTGATGGAGGCCATCATTTGGTTCGTAAAATATCATTAATGCAACAAGAAGAAAAAGAGTGTAAGTGATTCCATAAGTGTACCTAACAATAGAGTTATAATAAGTTCTAGGTCCGCCTAGTGGTCCAAATCTGCAAAACTAAATCCGGTATATATTAGTACGTGAAGTTATAACTTGTTGTACTTTTGTGATCATAGGACAAAGAGTTATACGAAAACATAAGGACACCATCAACACTCAATTGGTACCTACGTTAACTATACTACATAATTATAACCAAAACGCTCTCAGAGGGTGCTATGTGCTACTCGTCTGCAACTGTAACTTTCACACAAACGAAATGGTTGAGTTTTTTCTATTGCTGTAACTCCGACCTTGGAGCCATTAATAACTCAAACTTATATAAATCGAAATCATTTATTAGCCATAAATCGGCCCTTAAGATTAACACGGATATCTGTATCGGTATATTTGCGTCCGTTTTCTGTCCTATACATAATGTTAATTATCAAAAACGCAACTGCTGTTCGATTCGTCTATATTTTTTAATCATTAATTCAAATTAAGACAGTTGCGTTAAAATACGAAGACACATAAAATAAAATGCACGACTGGGTCACACGAACTTGCTCTCATGTAAAAGACTAAGAATTTCAAAAATTAATGCTAACAGAAAAAGCATAAAATTCATTTTTTAAATGACTAAAACTCCTTTAGTAGTTGGAGCTAAGCACAGGATCACATGTGTTTTGAGCAAATATTAGTTTATGCGAGAACAAAATTGTAATTCGTTTTAGTGGTTTCTTAAAAAAATAAGCTTTTATATACAAAATCTTTAAAACATATTTAAGAAAAAATTTTGGTTCGCATATTTAAACTTTTTTCTTATTTTTCGAATAAAAATTTAATTTACAAAAAAAATATTGAGCAGTTTTTGAGGTATCACATTTTCAAAAAAAAATAATTTTTTTTCTTTCAAAAATTAAAAAAAAATATTTTTTTTTTAAAGTCTTAAAATGCAATGTTTTTTTTAAACTTTTTAGAAGCTTCTCTAAAAGTAAAGTTTAATCGAAACAAAAAAAAAACTATCAAAATTCTCGGAGCCATTTTTTGAAAAATACGATTTTCGAAAACCATTTTTTGACATTTGTATTGTGGGTACCTTTATTTTTAGGTAAAACAAATTTTTTTTCCTCAGACCTTGTAGATTATATTAAAAACTTTTATTTATCAAGTTTAAAAAAAAAATCGAGCATGGGGTTTTCGAAATATTGAGCTTCCAGAAAAAAATTTTGAATTTTTTTTTGAATAATCAAAAAATAAAACTTTTAAAATTTGTATACCTACGCAAAAATTTTTAAACCTTGGTTGGGCTTCATAATGATTAAAATCGGTTGTACTGTTTTCGAGAAAATCAAAAAGCCAAAAAAATGGTCCCAAGGGGGTTTCCAAGAATAATCATTTTTTGGAAAAAATTTTTCAACCATTACCTAAAATGACAAAATGAAATTTTATGAATTTTTTTTTTTCAAAATTCTGTGGGACAGTTTTAGAGAAAAAAATATTTATAAGATTTCGAAAAAAAATCGTATGGCAGCTACCGTTTTTTTGGTCTTAAAAAGAAAAGGAAAAAAAAAAAACGTGTGGGGGAAAAAATTCAAAACGATATCTACCACCAAGTTTAACGAAAATCGGCCCAGCCTTTTAGGCCGTAGTCGAACAGACAGACAGACAGAATTTTGGGACCCACATTTTTCGTCTTCGCTATCATAGTAATATCAACTTTGATAAAAATCTTGAGTTCGATCTTTTTTACGAATGCATTACTTAAGGCAAGTCGTAAGAAAAAACAACACTAGCAGAAGAATTTATGGCACGAAAATAACACTGTTTTTTTTTTTTTAACAAATAAACCCTTATTTTTTTGGTCGTTTCGGGGGGGTTTGAACCCCTAAAACCCCTACCTGCGTTCGCCCCTGGGCTGTTCCCCTGCCATCGTCGTTTCTTAATAGGTTGTAACCCTCGAAGGAAGGTTTATGTCTTGGATGCAATCTTGTTTCAGATACAAAGCAGATTTGGGGCTTTTTATTTTGAAGAGTTCTAAGGAGTGAAAGTCTTTTACTATGTGAGATAATGGAGTTTGTATTTATCGAGATTATTTTTAGGTTTGTTGTTGAGCCCATTATATAACGATGGAAGCGACAAAGTCAAGATACGCAAACATCTTGTCTTCCTTAGATTGTAATTTTTGATAATTAGGCCAAAATTGCCTAATTTTAAACAAAAGGTCTTTAAAAGAGATATTAAATAGATTTTTGGCTTCGTTAAGTAAGTCATTAATATTCGTACTTGAAGGCGGTTGAATATTTTGCATAGCCGGGGCTTGTTTGTAACGCTTTTTGTTGGATTGGTGGTTTGTGTGCATTCCTCGCCATATCGGCAAAGGATATATTTTTTTTTGTTAAATTGCCTACCATATCATGCACTTCATTTCTTGCTTTATTAGCTACAAATCTAGCGCTTTGAGCTAACACAATTCTTTTTTCCTTGTAGCGCTTGTAGTACTCGCAGTTTGAAGAACTTGCTGCGTGGCCCTCTAAATTACAATTGACACATTTAGTAATGGGTACTTGTATATTTTGTTCTTTTAATGTTTTAAATGATTCGATACATACCTTTGATTCATGGGATTCACCACATAAAACACAGCGACTGTTGTAGGAACAACATTCACCTGTGTGTCCGAACCTCTGACAGCGATAACAACGAATAACTACATTGTTATGTTTTCTTTCCCAGAAAACTTTTTGATGGAGAAGATATCTGATATTAGTTAAATCTTTAGTGTTTTCGGTCCTTATTCGGAATTCCCCCCCGCCACCAAAATGCACTTTTTTTTAATGAATCGATAAAAAAAAGTGTGCTGTTGATAAAAAACATCAAATTATGGTGGAGAAACACTTTTTTATGATAAAAAAGTGAAGTATAAAAAAATTAATATAGGCCATAGGGTAAATTCAAAGTTTCTTTAAATCCAGATTCTGTGAATGCAAAAGAAAATTTGCATACACCCAACCTCGCACCTACCCCAAATCCTATAGTGTGCCCAAGCAGGGGGGTTGCAGGGGGGCAGCATGCCCCCCCGATACATATATCACTGTTTAAACGCCGCCGTTATGCGTAAGTAAGCAAAAAAAGCAAATATCCCATACAAAAGTAGTTTTAGTTATAGTACCATTGTATATATATCTTATAGTATTATCAATTGACGTGATTTTATGTTAGAGTCCCTAGCCTGTGATGTCGCTGAAATCAGCAAAATTTGTCAGTGGAGAGTAGGATAAGAAAGATAGAAACAAGTAGTATGAAAGAGAGATTTTATTATTTTCATTTTTCAACGAAAGACAGAGTAAGGGAGATTTCCGAGAGGTGGAAATGAAAAAAAAATTCTTTTTTGACTTTTTTCTGTTGGAATATATTTTCTTGTTCGTATGTTTTTGTGAGTATGTATGGAGGTAGATACATTTTTTGCTTGAACTTCTTTGGCTGAATACATTTTTTTGTTTGTATGGTGTTTGTAGGTATTGAAAAAAAGAGATATGCCTATCATTTGATTTGAAATTTTCAATTCTGGTGAAAAATCAAATAATTACTAGGTTGATATCTAAAACGAGAACTATCAACCAATGCTACAAAGATACAGTGTGTTCTAGAAGGCATAATAATTGCAATGACAAACTTTATAAAAAGTATATTGGCGATAAATTTTATTGAAATTAGTACCTAATTAAACTGTTTTAATTTTGAATAAATATCTGCCATAAATTTTTTTTTCCAAATCTTAGAAAATGTTTTTTTTTCTCTAGAATGTTTTTTTTTTATTTTCGTGGGTATTTATTTACGGCGGATTGATGAAAAAAATGTCGAGGATGAAAAAAAATGTAATGGAATCGCCCATTCCAAATTATTTTTTTAAATTAAATTATAGATCGTAAGAATTAATTGAAAGGAAACAATTTTAGCAAAATTTTCGGAAATTTTTTAGAGAAAAATGCGACTTTCGATAACCATTTTTTAGCATTTGTATGGAGGATACCCTTATTTTTTAGGTAAAATACATTTTTTTCTCATATCTTGTGGATTACATTAAGAAAATTTTTTTTTTCAAATTTAAAAAAAAATCGAGAATGAGGTTTTCGAAATATGTATTGAGTTTCCAAAAAAAAAATTTTGAAAATTCTTAAAAAAATCTCAAAAATTATTGTTTGAAAATTTAAAGTCATAATAATATTCAAATCACAGAAAAATCCGTCGTACTGTTTTTAAGAAGATCAAAAACAAAAAAAAAATGTTCCAAAAATATCTAACAATTTCTTGCAATTTTTTTTTCAACTGGCACTGCAACTTATTCAAAAAATCGGGAAAATTATTTGCAAGAAAATATTTTGATATGGCATATGTCTAAATAGTAAACAAAAATACAGTGCAACCCTAATATAACGTACCTAAATATAACGACTTACTCGATTTAACAAATTCTTCGTAATCCCCTTAAATTGTCCATAAGAGTTAATGTAAAATATACCTTTACATTGCGAACATTTTTTGCGAACAACCTCTTTATAACGAATTTTCAACTATCAAGAAAAAGGATAAACGCCTTCAACTAAAGAATTTTCTCAACCCAAACCTTTATATAAAGTTCCCACCAATGTATGACCCTTAATCTCATAGTATGTGATTCATGTCGCTACAGGTTTCGACCCGCTTTTGTTCGTAAAACAATCATTGTTGTTTGATGGAAAGTAATGCAAATACTGCTGCTCGTCACTTTTACCTCTTATACCTCTTTATAACTAATTTTAGACCAATCTAACCTCAACATAACAAACCTCAGTTCAACGAATTACTTGATATAACGAATATTTACTTGTTCCCTTCCGATTTGTTATATCGAGGTTGAACTGTGTACATGTATTCACAAATCCACAAAAAACCTTTAAAATTTGCAGAGGAAAAATCAGACAGAAAGTCATGGTTGCCAAATTGATTATTTTCAATGCATTATGATTCGAATCATTTGTTCCATATAATTTTGAGATTTTGATTAATTTTTTATATTTTCTCAAAATGTGTCCCTTTACTTGCCCAAAACTAATAATTTCAATTTATTTAACAAAAAACTAACGCCGCTACCCACCATACAAATGTTAAAAACTGGTTTTCGAAAATTGTATTATTCTCGAAAACGGCATCTAGAATTTTAATAACATTTTTTTCTTTCGATTAATTCTTGCGATCTATAATTTAATAAAAAAAAATTGAAATGAAATTTTGTATAGAGAAGATTTTAAAAAGTTTGAAAAATATTGCATTTCAAAACTTAAAAAAAAAATATTTTTTGAATGTTTGAAAAATACCATTTTTTTTGGAAAATTCGACATCGCAAAAACGGTTCAATATTTTATTTATGTTAATTCTTACAATAATAGAAGCTTTAAGTTGGCGTACTAAATTTTTTCTTAATTCATATTTGCATAGCTTTCTTTTTTATCTCTTACTACTTAAGGAGTTTAAAAAAAAAATAATTTTATGCTTATGAATAGTTTTCTCTAACAAAATTGGTTTTTAAAATTCCTATTCTATTACATAGGAGCAAGTTCGTGCGACCCAGTTGTGCATTTTATTATTTAAAAAAATATAAGCCAGTAAGTGCAACAAACTCTGTTATTCTAACTGCCTATATTTCTATTAGTTTCGTAAATCGAGTTTGTACTGTTTATCCTAATAATGAACTGTACACATATTCATATATATTTTATTTTATTTACAAGTATTTAAGGTAAAATAAGTAAAATAAGGCTAACCAAAACATAAAAAAACTTTCTTTTATTCTATATGCCATGATTACATTCTATATTTATATTTATTTGTTTGTGGCAACCATGGTCACAGATTTATATTTTTCCATACAAATATATTTTCCCTATCCTCACAAAACGTCACATATACATCCATTAATATAATTTTCTCGTTCTGTTATTATTCCTATTTTTTCTTTCAGCGCACATTCTCAACACAATTTATTTTTTCTCATTCTTCCATTATCTCTACACCCATATTTTGAGGTCTCCAAAATTTAGCAGAGACACATTTTAGCAAATGCGGTCCGTAGCCTGAAGATGCCGCCACAATCTTTTGACTTCTCGATATTACTATAAGATATATATACAATGATAGTACTGTGGGTGGTCCGCTTTTACTTCACTTTTTTACCATAAAAAAGTGTTTCTCCTCCATAATTTGATGTTTTTTATCAACAGCAAACACTCTTTTATCGATGATAAAAAAAAAGTTCATTTTGGTGGGGGGGGGAATTCCGAATAGGGTCCGTGTTTTCTCCTATTTCTAATTGAACTACAAAAATATTCAGTTTGAGCCCTTGTTGCTTAGTTTTAGCTGTCACGAATTGAGTAATTTTGTTTATTTTCACATTCGGAGCAGCTTCTTCCAAAGCCTTTTGGATCAAACCTACCGGCGTGTCACCATCAATCCCCTTCAAGAGAATTGTTGCCTTTTTTGTTTCTTTAGGAGAAAAAGAGAAAGCCCCTATGCCTGTTCCACGAATTTTTTCTATAACTAACTTGTGAACACTTGCATTATCTACATAGACTTTTGTTTTTCTGTAACCTAGGTTTACAAATTTATGTCTTAGATCATCTACTTTACATTCGACAGCAGCAAGGTTTATTAAGTCGGTTATCAGAGTACAATTCGCACCAAAAATAAAAATAGGTGGACAAAACAATTTATTGCTTATATTTCTATCATTATTGATGACTACGCTTTTTCTGGTGGAGTTGCTGTCATCCTCTCTCGGAATACTACACGATGGTTTGTCATTCTGGGTTATTGGTACACCTGAGTTGGCGCCTTTTTTGGGCTTTTTGCTATCAGGCAGATAAGTTGATGGATTTGTTAAGTCTGATAATGGTGCAAATGGATTATTTGCGAGATTTGATAAGACTGATGACTCGTTGCCTTCTGTATCAATTCGTCTTCTTTTTTTATTTGCAAAATTGTTTGCTGCTTGTTTTAAATTGGATATAACAATATTCCAATCACTGTTTTCACATTGTTCATTATTAGTTTCCATGTTTGGATCTGTTAGATTATTACACAATAGTTTATCAGTTGGTTTATTGTTGGCCGTGGCCATTTCACTGGATAAATAACACAATTTCAGATTGGTTGCATTTGAAGTGTTCCCCAGAACGTGTTCTGGGGCCCAAGAGTTATTGGATTTTGTACTTTTTTCCACTGTTTATGTCTTTACGAAAAAAACTGTCTTAAGTTATTGAAGTTAAATTGGGCATGAGAGCCCTAAATTAACAAAATTATAACTATTTATAACTTGATAGAATGCACTGCATACACTCAGAAAAGTAAAAACACGTGTGCTCGCTATGAAGGCCAAGTGTCAACAGCTTACTCCATACCTTCAAGTAACAGCACAGAAAAAATCAGCTGCGGGATGCTTGCGGATCTGGAAGTTATGTTTAAATTTGTCTTATTGAATCGGTTTTCAAAAAACTCAGTTTTGAGGGTGGTGTATATGAAATAGTTATAATTCCTTCGGTTCTAATTATCAGAAGGAGCTGTTTAAATCCATTATTTATAGAAAAAATGCGTACCTTTATTTTAAAAGTAAAATAAAATTCATACCTTGATCAAGGTCTGCGAAATTCGATTTTTTGAAAAACAATTTATTTCTGCCTCGAAAATTTTTCAACTTTCAATTCAATTTCCTTGGCAAAATTATGTTAAAAATTTTACTATCTATTTTATGATAGTTTATAATTATATGATAGAGCTTAATAAAAAATAAACAAAAGGATTAGGGATAATCTCACAGTTTTCTTGATTTCACGCAAAAAGTAGAGGCAGGTAAAAATAAAAAAGGGGTTTTTTTTCTGTACATGAGTTTTTCTCTACTTGTTCCGTTTCCGGCATAAATCGAAAACTAACAATTTTTACTGTTGTTTAAAGTTTTATTGCTTTGTTTTTGTTGTGTATTGCACAATTTTGTATGACCTTTAAGGATTAGTAGGTAATGATGCCCATAAGAATGTTTAAGTTCTTACTTAAAACTGTATATATAAAAACAAAATAAGTTATTATTGATTGATTGTGCATTTGTGCAAGGTATGTAAGAAAAATTATAACTCTTTTATCAACCAATAAGCAAAAGTGAAGTGAAATATAAATAAAAACAAAAAGTGAGTTTAATCAGCGGCTGTTTTTGAATTGTTCGAGCGATAATTTTCCTCCATTGAAATGAACATAGCTGGGCATTAACTCGTTAATCCGTTAATCGTTAATTAACGAAGTTAACATTTTGATTAACGGATTAACTTTTAAGTTAACTTTTAAAAATGTTAACGGACACGTTAAATCCGTTAATCCACGTTAAGTCCGTTAATCGTTAATCCAATGCCTACTATTTACCGCGCGGCGCCAAAAACAGGTTCAGACAAGTATGAGATAAGTGCCGTGCGGCGCGTGCCGCGGGTGAAACAAAAACAGCTAGGTACGTATTATATTTTGACGGCGCGTGAGAGTGAGAAAACTGCGAAGAGATTCATTTCGTTTGATCATTTCATTATGCCGGTCGTCCACTATGTGCGCGATAAGTTCAACCAACTTCGTTCAACTTTTTATTCAACTCTTTTGTTGGATAAACGATTTTACAACTTCTTACACTAGTGCAGCAACTTACGTAATTCACGTTGAGCAACTAAAGTTGAACAAAATGCGTTTGGAACCCCGTACACATAATTGACCAACTTTCCCATATGTTGAGTAATCCCGCACACCTAGTTGATCAACTCTTAAAACTTATTCCAGTTGTGAATAGCTCCGTACACCTAGTTGACCATTTTACTCAAATGTTGAACAACCTCGTACACTAGTTGATAAACTTGTTCGGTTTTGACAGAAAAAATTTTTTTTCGAGTTCATCAACTGCGTTTTCGATATTGTTGCTCAACCAGTTGATGAACGAGTTGATACCTTACACTTAACCAATGATCACTCGTTGGGAACGCGCTGAACGCGCTGAACGCACTACCATAAACAAAAAACTCAAACGTCACACCTGAAATAATTTTGACTTCAGTTCGGTACATACATACATTTATTGTCGCACGCCTTCGCTTTAAAAAATTCTTAAATTTGTTCCGTATGAGTATGATTTCCTCTAAGAAAAAAAAGTGGCTGCCGCATTAATAATATTAGAAAATGAACGACAAAGGAAGAAAAAACAGCCAAGACGATTCTGGGTAGATGATTTTTTTCAATGAAATATATGAGAAATTCAAATCGATTGATCCCACCGCGCTCGTGAAATCCCAAAGAAAATTAAAAAGTTGATCAACGCGTTGAACAAATAATGTGCAACACATTATCTTGAAAATGTTGCTCAACGTGTTGATCGAACATTTTCAAGGAGCAACACGAGCTCGTACACTACCCGTACACTGGTTGCGCAATTCGTTGAGCAACGGCCAACAACTAGATCCAACCCGTTAGTTGAACAGAATTGAAGGCACCATACATTCGAGTTGAATGCGTTGAATTCGAAATTTGTACATTGATCGCCAAGTGGACGACCGGCATTACTTAGCGCCGGTGCTCAGAGTAAAAAAATATAAAAAATGCACTTTTTATCACATGTTAACGGATTAACGATTAACGTTAACTTGCGTTAATTCTTCCGAAATTTAACGCTTTAACGTTTAACGAAGCTAACTTTTTTAGTAGCGGATTAACGATTAACGAAGTTAACTTTTTGATTAACGGTGCCCAGCTATGGAAATGAATTCAATTGCAATTCCTTATTACATCGAATGAAAAAATAGATTTAAAAAAAATATGCAGAGTACGCGTGTGAAACGCACAACTATTTGTAGAGAATTATAAATGGTACCATAGGCCAGCGACTGTACATAAGGTTTTCATCCATGGAGAAGAAATCATAAAAAATTGTGCATTTCTTGTTGGATCACTCTCCGAGGAAGCCCAAGAATGCTGAAATAAGGACTGTTAAATCTATCGCAGTTTTGATTCGAGAAAATGCAGTCGGATTGCGACGAATGAAGATGTGATGCACCGTATCCTCATATTCTCAGATCCACTAATAACAGGATTAAGGCCACAGGCAAAAAAGAAAATACTACCAATGCGTGCAGATGCTAGAAACCTCATTTTAGCTCAGTAAAATAGCTGCTTTTACTTTTTTATATTATTTATTAATTTATTGCAAATGTTTTTTTTATGTTTTTAATATTATTTTTGAATAATTTGTTTTTATGTTTATAATATAAAAACATAGTTTCATAGTTTGTTCTACTTTATTTAAAATAAAAAGTTCATATTTTAGTACAAAAAAAAATATATTCCTTTAAGTAGTTCAGATCTTACAGATTTTTTTCCGCTCTCCCATACAAACTAAACCACTGTGCGGCGCGCGCCCAGAATTTTGCTAATTTTTTTTTCTTTCGATTAATTCTTACGATCTATAGTTTAATAAAACAAAATTAAAATCACGATATTACTTTCTGTACCTACCATAGAACGAATTTTTCAAATTTTAAATTTTTCATTATCGACAGAACGGATTTTAATGAAATTAAAAAATTAAGTAATGAAATTAAAATTTGATGGGTTCACTTGTCAAGTTTTTAAAACCTTTCGAATTTGGGCATACAAAAAAACTTGCCAAGTAAGCCCATCAAATTTTAGTCAGTAATCATTAAATAATAAAATTTCTCTATTACATTGTAGCTGTTTCAATATTATTCTACTTTAAATATTCGGTATTAAACTTTTAGATCTCAGTACTTTTCACGGCTGACTTGTTACACAAAGGTTTTTGTATAGAAGAACTTGGCTCTTTTTTTAACATTTATGTTTTTGGTCTGATCTCACTCCTTTTTGCAAAGATTTTAATATTTTGCCATGTCAAAATCTAGAAAGATACGGAAAGATAGAAGGATGTACTCAACTTAGTTTAAAGCTTCCTATTTCTTTTGGTATATTTTCTTTTTGTTATTGGTTGTTTTGATTTGCGCTTCAATTATTTCTTCTTGTCCTGGCAAGATACCTAACACTGAGATACCTACCTTAATTACGGCAATCATAAGTGCTCCATATAAATTAAACATTTTCTCAGAAAGTGGGTGGATACCACGCCCCCCGAATAGAAAACCCCAATTTTTATTTTTGGTCCTTTATATGCAATTTGAGCCCTACCGTTCTACCAAATTTCATTGTTGCTCACGCACATTATTCCAAAATGTCTTCGAATTCTTACATTCAGCTAGTTTTTTGCTAGATTTTTCAAATCGGAAGTGCGCCATGTATAATTTACATCAATTCTGGGGAAGTGGACGTATACCACGGCCCTGAATGGAAAACTTCAAATTTTATATTTCTTTCTTTGTATGCAATTTAATTCCTACCACTTTACCAAATTTCATCGTTTTACAGCAGTCGGAAGTGCTCCATTCAACCAACACCAATTCGGAGAAAGTGGGCGGATACCACACCCCCTGAATGGAAAACCTCGATTTTTATTCTTGGTCCTTTATATGCAATCTGAGCCCTACCGTTCTACCAAATTTCATTGTTCTACTGCAATCGGAAGTGCGCCATGTATAATTTACATCAGTTCTGAGGAAGTGGGCGGATACCACGCCCCTGAATGGAAAACTTCAAATTTTATATTATTTTCTTTGAATGCAATTAAAGTCCTACCACTTTACCAAATTTCATCGGTTTACAGCAGTCGAAAGTGCTCCATTCAACCAACACCAATTCCGAGAAAGTGGGCGGATACCACACCTCCTGAATGGAAAACTTCAAATTTTCGATTTTTTCCTCTGCTTGCATGGCAAGACCTACCGTTGTGCAAAATTACAAGATTCTACGATGTCGGGAAGTGCTCCATATTTTTGATGATCTGTCAGTCAGTGAGTGAGTGAGTCAGTCAGTTACGGTTTTTGTGATTTTTGAGGCCTTATATCTCAGGACCCGCTTACGCTAGAAAATTGAAATTTGGTGAGGCGCCTGTGCCTGACTAGCTTAGCAAATATTAGGAATTTTAAGTTTCTGACTTCATTGGTACTAAAGATAGGGAGGGGTCAAAAGTCGCCTGAGTTTGTTCCTGTAAAAAGGGTGTAGTGCCAGAACTTGGCTGGGCACTGCCGTGCCCTTTGATAGGTAATTATTTTATTTTCAATTTTAAATTCATTTACAAAATAGTTTTACAATTTGATTTAAGACATGACTATTGAAAGCCGTCTGCCCAATTTTGACAAAGTTTTGAAAAATAGCTATCTATGCTAATATTTAAAAAGATTCTCTTATAATAGCTCTTCTATATTTTAGTGCTTTTTGACAATATTTGTGTGGGTTATTCCAGTCAGCGCCGTTCAAAATCATTTTCATGTCGGATTCCTCGAATATAAATTTCTCAAAAAACTGCAACCTGAACTCTCGTAATACAGGACACCTTCCCAGGATCTAATAAACGTCATCCCTTTCTCTAAGATTGTAAAGCGTACAAAAGATAGGCGATGAAGTTTAAATCTATGATTTCTCCTCTGATCCTAGAAGCAGTACATATTAAATCTCTTGAATACTTTTCGTTTAAAATAGTTGCTTTCGCACAAATTGTGGTTTAGGCTTGCGTATATATCCCGGTAGTTTGAACTTCGTCCTTGCGGTAGCTTGAAAACGCGTTTAAGGAAAAAAGCGAAGGAGTTTTTCTACTGAATCATATCGTTTACAGCCCTACACTTGTGCTCCATACAGCATTATTGATTTGGAGAGTGCCTGAAAAATCCGATATTTTATTTTTGGAGATATATGTCTGTAGTCCAGGCCGCATTTATAGCTGATTTAGCTGCAGAAAGTTTTTCTTGGAAATGATGTTCCATATTCATATTGCTGCGAATATTCATACGCATATTTATATATACATATGTCTTCACTGTTTCTATTTCTTGACCATCAAGAAACCACTTTTCATTTCCTGTGTACCGTCCTCCGCCTCTTCTAAAAACCATCGTTTTTGATTTATTTATATTAATTTTCGGTCTCCACTCATCGCAATATTTTTTGTCCTGATTGATCATACCTTGTAAGCGCTGTGGTGTATCCGCAAACAAAACCAGATCATCTGCGTACAACAGGACTTTTATAAGAATCCCACCAGTCCTTACCCCACCACATAGATAATCTGAAACGTCGTCGATAAACAAAACAAATGCTTGTGGGCTTAGGTTACATCCTTGTTTGACGCCAGTGACCGTTTCGAAAAAAATTGATAGTTGATTTCCGCACAAGTAGCACAGAATTACTTAACGAAGTCTTTAAGAATTCTAAATCGGTATCTGACATCTTCTATAAGACGGATTTAAGTTCATATTAAGTAGAGAAAAGGCGCAAGTGGGCGGTCCGATAGAAGGAAATAAGAAGATAAATTGAGTCTTAAAATGTTCTTAAATCGGGATATCATTCTTCGCAAATACTTCATTACTCCTTCTTAAATAGCAGGTGGCTTTGATGGCGTGCTTGAGTAGTATGGTTCGTCCAGGGCTCTGTAAACTCGGTATTGTTTTCCACTCATACGCACATACAGGCCTTGTGCCTGGGTGCTGAGAAGTCAACTTTAGTTGATGTTCTAGGGGCTTACCCACTGAATTACAAGTGGGTCGGAATACTACCTTGCGCATAGCTGTCACTCCCGGGTGCTAATGACCTCCTCGTGGTGCCTGTGGATAGGTTATGTAAGTAACTGAACTAACTAGATAGGAAAAAATGGAACGGTATCCTTTAAAAGTAGGAATCCGCTAAGGAGTGTGTTAAAACTCACCTGAGGAGTACGCATATGAGTATCTGGATGTGGTTTCTACTTCGATCAGGTCTAGAGAAACGTATATCTAAGGTTGGCAGGCCTTAAGTTTTTGTAGGAAACTCATCTGCAAGTGTTACCCAATTAGAGGTTGCGAAGCCCACCGGGTGCTATATTCTGGTTCCACGGGAGATAGTTGCCCAAGGTTTGTGAGCAGTATGTCTTCGGGCTCTCCTATTCTATCTTCGGATAGAGAGGTGCAGCTGTCGCATACAATGCAAACATTCAATGAAGTCTGTGAACAATAGCATATCGTCTTCGGGCTCTCCTATTCCGTCTTCAGATGGTGAGGTGCAGCTGTCGCGTGCGTGTTTGCTTTCTTCAAGCTATCTATGAGGTAGGCCCCCTTAGTGGGAGTATCGTGGTGGCGTGGTTTATTCCAAATGCGGAGACATATGGTTTTCAAGCGTGCTTGAATTCAAGACCTCGCCTTAAGCAAGAGGTGTGTTCATGCCTGCAACATGTCACAACTTTGCGACCGAGATGGCTTCGGCTGTTTCGGGGTTAATGGCCAGGACTCAATCTGACCCTGATGGTGGTGTGCCACCCATGTGGTAGAGCCGTAAAGGCAGGTATCCACGTTAAACCAAAGACAGTTCCGTCTTAAATAGTTCCTTACATCTTCTTAAATACTTCTTAACTAAGCACTTCTTAATTAAGTGAGGTAAACATAGACATTGGCGTAATTCAAGAACCATGGGTTAATGGCCTCAATGTGAAAGGCCTGGTGGTGGAAAACTGGAGAGTTTCCTCTTTAAATTCCTTCTCGGATCAAAGATGGATCCTTTTCAACATAGGTTTCAAGGTAGAAACCCCCCCTCCATATAGAAATCCCAAAAGAACTGACTGGAAGAAATTCAGTCAGATCGCTAAATCCAAGCTAGGCAATTTACCTTTAATTAGTGTAGAATCTGTGGAAGTTCTTGAATCTAAGGTAAAGACTTTCGAGGCAGCGATTAACAGTGCCTTTAAGGTCTCCTGTCCAGTTAAATATAGCCGCAAAAAATTCCCTCCCTGGTGGAATGAAGATCTTTCTGCACTTAGAAAAATGACCAGAAAGATCTTCAGAAGGAGAAATTCTTTCAACCATATAAAGACTGTCTTAAAGTGTATAAGCGAGCCATAGCAGCATCTAAGAAGCTTGGCTGGAGAGAATACTGTCACTCAATAGAAAATATTAAGGATTCTGCTAGACTAAGTAAAGTTCTGTCAAAGGAACACTGCAGCCCTTCATTTCTTAGAAAATGTGACGGTATCTGGACAGCCTCTCCAGCTGAGTTCTTGGAACTGCTGATGACGACACATTTCCCGGATTGTGAGAATAGCTACCCCGAAACGCTTAGCACTACAAATACCATTATAGCTCATAGGGAGCAAATCAATTCTGTTATAACAGGAGATAGTATTTCATGTGCGATTAATACTTTCTCCCCTTACAAATCACCTGGCCCTGATGGCATAATCCCAATTATGCTGCAGAAACTGCAAGTCTTGGCAGTACCATGGCTAGAAATGATCTTCAAAGGTTGTCTCTATCTCAATCATGTACCCGAGTCATGGAGACATGTAAGAGTGGTTTTTTATTCCGAAAGTCGGCAAACGAGGTCATGAATCTGCGAAGGACTTTAGGCCAATTAGTCTGACATCTTTTGTACTAAAGACACTAGAGCGCATCCTTGATACTCACATCAGAGTTTTACTAGAGGGTCGCCCTCTTGATGAATCGCAACATGCATACCTTAAAGGCAATTCTACGGGACTGCCCTGCATGAAGTAGTGCGTACAATAGAGAAGACGATTCACTACAAAGAATATACCCTAGCAACCTTCCTAAACGTGGAGGGTGCTTTTAATAACGTCCTAACTGAATCCATTCGCGAATCACTTGCTCACTTTGGTGTAGAAAGCTTCATATCTAAATGGATTGTCTCTATGCTCAGTGACAGAAGGATCCAAGCAACGTTAGGAAACACAATTTCTACTAAGCATGTGAGTAGGGGAACTCCACAGGGTGGTGTTCTCTCCCCTCTTCTATGGCTCTTAGTCATGGACAAAATTCTCGTCAAGCTCAGAGGTAGTGGTGAGAAAACTGTAGCGTATGCTGACGATCTGGTTTTATTGGTATCAGGTAAGTTTACCACTGTGATTAGTGAAATCACTGAATTGGCTCTGAAAAGAGTTAGCAACTGGGCCACTAGTAGTGGACTGGGAGTTAATCAGAGTAAGACGGAACTGATGCTCTTTACTACCAGGACTAAAATGCCTACATTCACCCTACCTTGACTTAACGGGCAAACTCTTTCCTTATCTTCCAAAGCCAAATACCTTGGAGTTATTCTCGACCCCAAATTGAATTGGAAGGTAAATATTGAAGAACGGGTTAAGAAAGCCTGTATAGCTTTCTATGCCTGCAGAAAGACTTTTGGTAAGAAGTGGGGCCTTCAGTCGAAGACGATTTTGTGGACGTACACTGCAGTTGTACGGCCGATTTTGTCTTACGGATCGATTGTTTGGTGGCCTGCACTTAGCAAGCAATATATCGTTGGAAAACTTAAAAGGGTTCAAAGAACGGCTAGCGTCGGCACTACAGGGGCTCTCAGATGCCCTGTGCGTTATCCTGAATCTTTTACCACTCGACCTTCATATAAAATACCTAGCGGCATGCAGTGCTGCAAGACTTAAAGAATCTAACTGTTGGTTCTCCAAACCCTATGGTCATGGTCAACAGATGCCCTGTGCGTTATCCTGAATCTTTTACCACTCGACCTTCATATAAAATACCTAGCGGCATGCAGTGCTGCAAGACTTAAAGAATCTAACTGTTGGTTCTCCAAACCCTATGGTCATGGAAACATAACAAAATTGATTCCTCCGGATATTTTCTTATTGAACACCGACTACTGCGTACCTCCTCTTGGCCCAAGCGGGGATTTCAAAGCCATTTTTCCCACCAGAGAGGATTGGAAAAATGATGTTGTCACAAAGGATTTCGATTCGATAATCTTCACTGATGGATCTAAGATGGAGTTCGGTGTAGGTTCAGGAATTTTTTCCGAGTCCAAAGCTAATTCAGAAATATAGCTATCTGCTCAGATAGCCAGGTGGCCATTAAGGCCATTAAATCATCTACATCTACCTCAGTACTTGTCCAGCAATGTCGGAACGAACTCTGGCGAGTCTGAACATTGACCTCCAGGTCACTCTCATTCAGGGACGAAGCGTCCATATATTGAGTGGAATAAGTGCTTCCGTTAAACCATTTGAAAAAATCGTACCTAGCAAGGAACTAAATTCAAAATTCCAAATTGCATTAATATTTTTATTATTTTATTTGTATCTATTAATGAATCTTCATTTACTCTGTAAATTACATTCCAACATCATTATGACAACATTATCATCTTTTACTAAAATTACTAAAGGAAATTAAGATCTCTCTGGTTATTACAACTTAAAATGCCACACTGCAAACCAACTGAGAATGCTCAACATCACTCCATTATTTATAATGCTCAATCTCATGAAAGTTCTTGCTAAAATGCTTAACAGCTATGCATTCCTTATTATCGCCTCCATAACTCAATTTCAAAATACCCTTCCACTCCAAGTCAACTGAAAATATACCTACAACATCACTCGCCAATATTCACAAAATGCTCAAACATAAATGATTCTCAAACAATATAGAATGCACAACAGCTGGGCCATTATTTCGCATACTTAACTTATATCATTGTATATATATTTTTATAGTACTCACATGGAACACGAAAAAAAGTTTTATTATTGTGCCGCAAAATCGTAAGTGTGGCTATGTTAAGCTGTGCAGAGTTGATGTGGAAGGAGAAAATATAAGCAAAACAAGAGACGAGGTAGAGATATATTTATTCTGACAACAATAATGAGGGTAAGGGAGAAAATATTATCTGCGTTTCTTTTTGCTGTCAGAATCAATTGTAGGTAGGTATATAAAGTTGCATATGCGAGGCGCGAAATGAATACAAGCAAAAAGTATTGAGAGTGTATGAGAGTTCTGGTTTGTTTAAATTCTGATACGATTAATTACCGAGGTTGCCATTTTGTAATAAGATCTAGAGGAATTTGAACTTAATAAACTCAAATTGTTTTATTTCGTTTTTGAAAACTAAATAATTTCAAATTGGCTTTATTTCGTTATGGTAACCAAAATAATTTTATAATAATAATTTTATAATAATTATATGCAGTGGGTAGTTAGATAGTGGCAATTGAATTTTTTTTTGTAATTAATATAGATATGTACATACACAGTTAGAAAACTATTTCTTTAAGAAAATCTTATAGGTACGTACCTATATTTTTATTAAAGAAAATAGCTTTTGCATAGTACCTATGTAGGTACATACCCATAGAAAATTGTATGAAATTAAAATAATAATTTTGATTAGGTACAAAAACGAAAAATTATTGTTATGCGTTGATAGGTATTTATATAATTAAATATATAAACAAAAAATTTGATATAGGTATAGACCAGTTTTTAAAATTTATTCATATAAACTTTGATTGCAAAAAACGAAAAATTTTTAATACTTTTTATGTGTATAATAAACTGTTTCAGAAATTCATAAATATTCACATAAAGCTATTTTGAAAAAAAATCAAATAAGTTTTTCGAGAAAAAAATAATTTTACAAAACTTAAATTAATTAAAAAAATAGAATAAAATTATTATTGACATAATATTTAAAAAAAATCAGATACCTTTTTCGGAAAAAATATTTTGTATGCATTTATATATTGCTTATAAGCAATTTTTGAAAAATTAAAAAAAAGGAATTTGGTGTCAATTTTAAGAAATTATTGATGCACCCCACATGAAAAATTTTTAAAATTAAAATAAACTTCTTTTTACAAAAAATAGTTTTTATCCATATATTTTGTAAAAAATAAGATATTTGCCCTGCGAATTTTTGTCAAATTTGGAAATTATTAATTCATTAAAATAAAAATTTTATTTTTTTTTTATTTTGTTAATATAAATATAAAAAGTAAGAATTTTTGCAAACAAAGTTTAAAAAACCTTTTATTATTAAACTGATTTTTAATATAAGAAATTTCTTTAAAATTCTTTTAGAAAAAAAATTGGGATATTAATTTTAAGTATTTGAAAATAAAGTGTTGAAAGAAACACGTTACCTCGGTTGAATTCAGAACACAAGTGAAGTGTGTATTTATTAAAGAAAATAAAGAAAAGTATGTACATGAATATATGTAGTTACAATTATGTTGTTCTATGTACTTTTTGTAACGAGTGGAGAGTACAATGAGTCAAAGATAATTTAGTGTTTTTTTTTTTTTTATAAATGATGAACAAATCTTAACATAAAGATTCTAGGAAATATTTTCAAAAATTAATCGCTCAAACATTTTCAAGACATTGATTTTTCAAAAACAATTTTTTTAGATAAAGAAATATTTTTTCGTGTTCTCTATCATGGTAACGTCAAATTTAATCAAAATCTCGAGTTAAATTTTTTTCACATGCAAAACTTGCAATTACATGATTTTGTAAGTGAAAATAAAATTAAAAAAATTTGGTACGCCAACCTTAAGTTTTTATTATTGTACGAATGAAATTGTGTTTCGAAATAAAATATTGAGCCGTTTTTGAGATATCGAATTTTCCAAGTTTTTTTCCAAAAATTAAAAAAAAAAGCTTGGAGATGCAATGTTTTTTAAACTTATTGGAAGAATCTCTATAAAAAATCCCTATTTCGATAATGAGAAAATAGTCAAATGTCAAAATTTGAAAAAATGGTATCAAAAAACGAATTTTTATCTTTAAACGCGATTTGCGGCTAAACAGAGCCTCGTAGACCCCTCAAAGTTGACATTTTCACACGTGATTTCTGGCCAAACTATTCATCCTACAGAATTAAAAATTACATATTCGTGATCTAGGGAGTGACACCTTTCAATCCACGTATGAAACGAAAAACGAAAACGCTTAAAAAGTATTTTAAGCGTGGAACAAAAAAATATTGTTTTTAAGTAAAATCTCCTAAAATCGTGCGCTGAACATTTTTTTGGAAAAAGGAAAATTTGTATACGCGTGAAAATATTTTTTTTTCGTAAGTTACTTGATATTTTTTCAAAAAAGGGTTTTCGAAAATCGTATTTTTCTCGAAAACTGTTCCGAGGCTGAAATTTGTTTCTTTTTATTAATATTTGTATATAAAAGCTTATATTTTTAAGAAAACAACACAAATAATAATTTTTGTTCTTCGAAGATAGTTTTGAGGAAATATTGAGTTTTCAAAAAAAAAATTTTTAATTTTTTTTAAAAATCCAAAAAATATTTTTTTGGAAAATTTGAATACACAATAATATTCAAACTATTAGGGACCTTTAGCAAAAAAAATTATCAAAATCCGTCGTACCGTTTTTAAGAAAATCGAAAACAAAAAAAATTGTCCCAAGGGGGGTACCAAAAATAACAATTTTTTGTAAAATTTATTTCAACCATTACCTAGCTCATTGTATATATACAATGCCTAGCTTTAATTAAATGAAATTTTTTGTTTTTTTTTTTTAAATCTGTGGGACAGTTTTTGAGAAAAAAAAATATTTATGAAATTTCGAAAAAAAATTCCAAAGAAAAAAACATCCGGGGGGGAAAAATTAAAAGCCATATCTACCAAGTTTGAAGAAAATCGGCCGAGCCGTTTAGCTGTAGTCGAACTCAAATGTTTAATAAAGTGCTTTATTGAACATAATTGTTCTTCATAACTTAAAAACTAAAAGAGATGGAAAGAAATGGAGTACGCCATTCGAAAGAGCATGTTTGATTTATAAAAACTGCATTTCTAACTAAATTTCGCCAAAAATGCTCTTTTGAACAAGATATAACTCAGACGACAATATGCACAGAAATAATTTTCTTCTATCCCAAAAAATACGTAATCGCCAAAAAACTATTGAAAGTATTGACCTTGAAAATATTTGCCTACAGAAAATAACAACTACCAAATCCCCACACACACCTACATTCTACTCCAATGTACATAGTATGTGCCTTTGTTCTCCTGTTTTATATACAGTATTCCTATTGCTGTCACTGTCATGTATTAAATGTCTATCTGTTAAAACTCTGCCATAGGCATCTCTGCTAATTTAGTAATTATGGTGCCGCTTGGTTCGCCTAGTCGCGTTCCTATTCATGAGAGTACTATTAAAATATATATACAATGGATAATACAAAGTTACTTAAGCCAAAGACAGTTTATAGTTCCGTCTCTAAAATTATTCCTGCGGTTGTCCCCCAAGGATCATTATTCAATATTTAAACAGCGGATTTCCCAGTCTTACAAAATTGTGATTTTGGTATGCACTCTGATGAAAATCCTACGAATATAATAAATAAGCAATATTCAAAATGCCCTTGTCCTTATTTTTGAATATTATCTATAATCATTTGGCGAATTAAAATAAATGCTGCAAAGAGTCAAGCTATCTTTTTTTACAAGGAAAAGAAAGGATTGTTTCTTACCCAGCCGTAACTTAAATTTAAATAAGTGTGATATTCCATGGGTCAACTCTCTCAAGTAGTTAGGTGTTCACTTAGACAAGAAGTTGACCTTTAAGGAACACACAAAAATGACAACAAGTAAAATAAATATTGGTATTAAATTGTTATACTCGCTCATTAAGAGGAAGTCATTACTTAGTTAACACAACAAACTTAAAATTTTTAAGCGATATTATTATACGGATCACCCGTTGGGGAGATTGTGCTATTTCAGCTATTTCATAAGAAAAAAATGCAAATATTACAAAACAAAATTTTAAAAATGATGCTTAAACTCCAATGGTTCAGTCCGAACCCTGCCTCTGCCTGCAAGTGACGTGTATTTTTGTGCTCCATCCTAAGATCTTTATATTTTTATTTTCATCATAATAAATTAATTTATTGATTTAATATTTATTCTATTTAAAAGTGTCACTTAATTTCACAAAGTGTTGAACTAAAATACAATGTGGTCTTTTAATTAATTAACTTTAACTTTTTAACATTTTTCCATTCTGTGCTTTGGCAAACCTCCATCAAGTGCTTTTTTTCTCTTTCTTTTTTTTGAGTGGAAATAAGGATAATAACTATGTCTGTTTCTTTCTCTGGATCGTGGTATTTTGCTATTACATACTTTAGTGATTTATATGATAGTTTTTAGCAAATAAAAAATTATTGCATACTTTTAAAATATATTGCATACTTTTGTGCTATTTGTGGGTGCGTATTATATAATCTCTGAAAAACAAACAGGGCCGTAGGTCAAATTGCACCCCAATTTAAATTTTAATTATTAATGGTGACCACAATGTCTAAATGTGAGAAATGTTCTGAAATCTGCGACTTTATGATTGATTCAATCATGTGCCATGGTAACTGCCATAAAACATTCCACGTTCAGTGCATTGGAGCACCTTCTGGTTCAATTAAACTTTTTAACAAATCGAAACCGTTTTATTTCTTCTGCGATAATTGTGATCCTTTTGCCCAATCTAACATTATTCGTGACGTTCTTTCTAACTCAAAAATGATTGATAGATTACAGAACCAAATGCTCTATTTGAACGATAAAATTGAAAATATCTCTAATATACCAATCTTAAAACGTCAACAAACAAGAAGTGCATTAAAATTTCAAAGTGCCCCTATCGATAATAAATCCTTTAAACGCAAAAGTGAAGAACTAGATTTGTAATTACCAATCCCTTCGAAAAAACAATCCCCTTACTTGCCCCTTGAATCTCCTCAACAACATCCTTCTAAGCTTTCTCAAACCTCAGATACACATACTCAACTTTCCGCTACACAGACCCAAACTCTATCTATTCCTCCAATCCAGCCTGCATCAACTATACCTCCATCTAAACAGCCTTCAGCTTCTACATCAAATCTCTCCCAACAATCATCTCAACAACCTCCATCTTCAACATCGATTGTTGATCAAAATTTCTGTCCCTGCATCAACTCAATATCCATCCGAACAACCTATTCAAACCGAACTTCAAATTCAAAACCTGTTCAACTACCTTTTACATCGACCCAAACATCATTAACGCCACCTTCAGCTTCAACAAAAATTCCTCCCGTCAACCCATTGCGTAATTGGCCCCCGCTCATCGTGGATAACTTAACATCGCCTATTGACTGTGGACTAAAAATTGTAGAAGGACAAAAAACTCTCTTCATCTCGAAGCTTGAAACCTCCACGAATGCTCTCGATGTTAAAAACTTTATTAAACAGAAAATTGGGACGCTACGTTTAACGCACGTCGAGAAAATGATTCATCGTAATTTTGCAAAATACTCTTCGTTCAAGATTAAAGTTCCAGATTCTATATTCTATCTTCTTAACTCATCGCCGTTTTGGCCAAAAGGAATTATTTTGCATGAGTTTCAAAAGAGGACGTCACCAATTAATCATCACCATTTTCAACAACACCTGACAACGCCATACCTCAAACAGAGCAGCTTCATCATCATCATCATCGGCTCGACAACCGGGTTCCGGTCCTGGCCTCTTTCAACAAGTCTCTCCACCTATCCCGGTCTCTAGCCGACGCCATCCAGTTGCGCACCCCAAGGCTTCGGGCGTCCTGGTCTACGCCATCTCTCCAGCGCAAGCATGGTCTACCACGCTGTCGTCTACCATAGAATGTACCACAAAGAACTTTCCGAGCAGGTTCCTCTTCGCTCATGCGAGCTAGGTGCCCTGCCCACCGGAGTCTACCGAGCTTAATTTTTGTCACGATATCTGCTTCTAGGTAGATTGCGTACAATTCATGATTGTACCGTCTCCGGTACATTGTATATATATTTTAATAGTACTCTCATGAATAGGAACGCGACTAGGCGAACCAAGCGGCACCATAATTACTAAATTAGCAGAGATGCATATGGCAGAGTTTTAACAGATAGACATTTAATACATGACAGTGACAGCAATAGGAATACTGTATATAAAATAGGAGAACAAAGGCACATACTATGTACATTGGAGTAGAATGTAGGTGTGTGTGGGGATTTGGTAGTTTTATTTTCTGTAGGCAAATATTTTCAATGTCAATACTTTCAATACTTTTTTGGCGATTACGTATTTTTTGGGATAGAAGAAAATTATTTCTGTGCATATTGTCGTCTGAGTTATATCTTGTTCAAAAGAGCATTTTTGGCGAAATTTAGTTAGAAATGCAGTTTTTATAAATCAAACATGCTCTTTCGAATGGCGTACTCCATTTCTTTCCATCTCTTTTAGTTTTTAAGTTATGAAGAACAATTATGTTCAATAAAGCACTTTATTAAACATTTGAGTTCGACTACAGCTAAACGGCTCGGCCGATTTTCTTCAAACTTGGTAGATATGGCTTTTAATTTTTCCCCCCCGGATGTTTTTTTCTTTGGAATTTTTTTTCGAAATTTCATAAATATTTTTTTTTCTCAAAAACTGTCCCACAGATTAAAAAAAAAAACAAAAAATTTCATTTAATTAAAGCTAGGCATTGTATATATACAATGAGCTAGGTAATGGTTGAAAAAAATTTTACAAAAAATTGTTATTTTTGGTACCCCCCTTGAGACAATTTTTTTTGTTTTCGATTTTCTTAAAAACGGTACGACGGATTTTGATAATTTTTTTTGCTAAAGGTCCCTAATAGTTTGAATATTATTGTGTATTCAAATTTTCCAAAAAAATATTTTTTGGATTTTTAAAAAAAATTAAAAATTTTTTTTTTGAAAACTCAATATTTCCTCAAAACTATCTTCGAAGAACAAAAATTATTATTTGTGTTGTTTTCTTAAAAATATAAGCTTTTATATACAAATATTAATAAAAAGAAACAAATTTCAGCCTCGGAACAGTTTTCGAGAAAAATACGATTTTCGAAAACCCTTTTTTGAAAAAATATCAAGTAACTTACGAAAAAAAAATATTTTCACGCGTATACAAATTTTCCTTTTTCCAAAAAATGTTCAGCGCACGATTTTAGGAGATTTTACTTAAAAACAATATTTTTTTGTTCCACGCTTAAAATACTTTTTAAGCGTTTTCGTTTTTCGTTTCATACGTGGATTGAAAGGTGTCACTCCCTAGATCACGAATATGTAATTTTTAATTCTGTAGGATGAATAGTTTGGCCAGAAATCACGTGTGAAAATGTCAACTTTGAGGGGTCTACGAGGCTCTGTTTAGCCGCAAATCGCGTTAAAAGATAAAAATTCGTTTTTTGATACCATTTTTTCAAATTTTGACATTTGACTATTTTCTCATTATCGAAATAGGGATTTTTTATAGAGATTCTTCCAATAAGTTTAAAAAACATTGCATCTCCAAGCTTTTTTTTTTAATTTTTGGAAAAAAACTTGGAAAATTCGATATCTCAAAAACGGCTCAATATTTTATTTCGAAACACAATTTCATTCGTACAATAATAAAAACTTAAGGTTGGCGTACCAAATTTTTTTAATTTTATTTTCACTTACAAAATCATGTAATTGCAAGTTTTGCATGTGAAAAAAATTTAACTCGAGATTTTGATTAAATTTGACTTTACCATGATAGAGAACACTAAAAAATATTTCTTTATCTAAAAAAATTGTTTTTGAAAAATCAATGTCTTGAAAATGTTTGAGCGATTAATTTTTGAAAATATTTCCTAGAATCTTTATGTTAAGATTTGTTCATCATTTATAAAAAAAAAAAAAACACTAAATTATCTTTGACTCATTGTACTCTCCACTCGTTACAAAAAGTACATAGAACAACATAATTGTAACTACATATATTCATGTACATACTTTTCTTTATTTTCTTTAATAAATACACACTTCACTTGTGTTCTGAATTCAACCGAGGTAACGTGTTTCTTTTAACACTTTATTTTCAAATACTTAAAATTAATATCCCAATTTTTTTTCTAAAAGAATTTTAAAGAAATTTCTTATATTAAAAATCAGTTTAATAATAGGGTAAGACACCCAGTGACCGACACCCTTAAGAGAAATTTTGAGTTTGCAAATTCATAACTTTTCTTTCGCTGGATCGATTTTAATGATTTTTGTGTATTATTATAACTGTTAATAATTTCTTTTACAATATTAGAGAAATAAATATGTACAAAATTCCAAAAATAAATAAAACACAAAATCGTAAAAGCTTACCAGTTTTTTAGTTACGGACACCTTTTTTTCAGTAACCGACACCCGTCAAATACTAGTTACGGACACCCTTTTTTTTGTAGATTTTCACCCTAAACTGTAAGAGGAATTTGCGGCAACAAGTTTACATAAGCTCGTCAAACGTTAAAATCCAATAATTAAAAGTTTTAATTCGACATTCCAATTGACAATTGGGAATATCATGAATCCTGACTCATAAGAACTTGTGGTTCGTCAAAAGTGTATGCGAAAACTTCTGTTTTATTTGTTTTTCACCAAAACCAAAATCGACACCGAAATAAAAACAGAATATATTTAACTTGGACGGTGTTTTTAAAATACTATAATTTTTATCTAATATATAAGATAAATAAATATTAATAAAAATAAATTCCTGAAAAATGTGGCTTTATAGCAATATAAAAAGCGATTTGTAAATAATGAAAGGAAAAAAGAAAGACAAAAACGATGGTGTCCGTAACTAATATCCTCAAAAACCTCTAATCGCGCCAGTAATAGACACCCCTGTCGGTCACTGAATTTATTGAATATTACATTTTAGTTATGAACACCCCACGTTAAATTAAGTTATTTTATTATTTTAATAAAAAAAAGTTAACAAATAGATCCACTAATTATTGTTTTGAAATAATATGCACTGTCCCATATATAAGAAACACGGATAAATTAATAAAATACTGATTTATACTCAAGTGTTTCTTAAGGAATTCACAAGTTTTCTTTGATTTACAGAGGTTCTCAACTTACATCTTTTATTACACGTCAACGATTGACTACAAAATATCAATTGAAGTCTTTTGTTATGACATTTGCACGTCTAAACACGTTAAGAATAGCTTCGGAAGTATCCAGCAATAGGAAACCTTAATAAAACGAAAAAAACAGAGATAGCTGACCATTACTGAAAGGGGGTCGGTCACTAGGTAGTTTACCCTAAAAGGTTTTTTAAACTTTGTTTGCAAAAATTCTTACTTTTTATATTTATATTAACAAAATAAAAAAAAATAAAATTTTTATTTTAATGAATTAATAATTTCCAAATTTGACAAAAATTCGTAGACAAACATTAAAAGAAATGTTTGTTTGTTCAAAATTCGCAGGGCAAATATCTTATTTTTTACAAAATATATGGATAAAAACTATTTTTTGTAAAAAGAAGTTTATTTTAATTTTAAAAATTTTGCATGTGGGGTGCATCAATAATTTCTTAAAATTGACACCAAATTCCTTTTTTTTTTAATTTTTCAAAAATTGCTTATAAGCAATATATAAATGCATACAAAATATTTTTTCCGAAAAAGGTATCTGATTTTTTTTAAATATTATGTCAATAATAATTTTATTCTATTTTTTAATTAATTTAAGTTTTGTAAAATTATTTTTTTCTCGAAAAACTTATTTGATTTTTTTTCAAAATAGCTTTATGTGAATATTTATGAATTTCTGAAACAGTTTATTATACACATAAAAAGTATTAAAAATTTTTCGTTTTTTGCAATCAAAGTTTATATAAATAAATATTAAAAACTGGTCTATACCTATATCAAATTTTTTGTTTATATATTTAATTATATAAATACCTATCAACGCATAACAATAATTTTTCGTTTTTGTACCTAATCAAAATTATTATTTTAATTTCATACAATTTTCTATGGGTATGTACCTACCAGGCACGAGGCGTGACTTTTTCGATAGCGGAAGCACTGAACATAAAACCAAAAATGAAAGACCTTTCAAATTCCACTTAATGATAGATAATACACATGAAATAATATAAATAAATAATATATTACAGTAAAGTCTAATTTTGAAAAAAAGAGCTTGATGCCTTGCGCAAAGATTTATCCTTTTTCTTTTAAGGCAAAATTATCTAAGTACGATTTGATGAGAACTAAGCTACGAGTAGATAACCTTTCTTGTCCACATTTATTTCTAAAAAAAATATTTAATTCTCTTAAAACATGAATATGATCTCTCTATACAAGTGCCATTCCTTGAAGTTTTTTTTGATTTAAAATTCTCATAATTGAAAATAACCTTCAGTTATATTTCTGCTGGAATGTCAAGAAACCTCAGATATGAATATTAGAAATACTATTATTGACCACTTTTTTTATAATAACAAAAAATAAACAGAAAACAGGTGGATTGTATTTATGCCACGAAAATAATTAAAAAACTAATACCTTTTAAATTCATATTAGTTGTTTGTTTTCTGATAGTTATGAATTGCACCTAAATTTGCCACATTTTATGAAAATAAAACTTTTCTACCCCTTTTGTCCATGAAATTAAACTCATTATGAAATTAAACTCATTGAGACAATAAGCAACTCAATAGATGTACATCTTTGTTTTTCTATCTATCTCTTCAAGGAAATTCTCGTAATGCATTCACTCAACTCATTCTTCACACATTGGGCAAAAGGCAAGAAACGAGACAAAATTATTTTGACTTTGGGTTGAGATCTAAGTTAAGTATGAGAAATAATGGAATGCCTAGCTGTTGTGCATTCTATATAAATTGTTTGAGAATAATTGTTGTTTGAGCATTTTGTGAATATTGGTGAGTGATGTAGGTATATTTTCAGTTGACTTGGAGTGGAAGGGTATTTAGAAATTGAGTTAAGAAGGCGATAATAAGGAATGCATAGCTGTTAAGCATTTTAGTAAAACTTTCATGAGATTGAGCATTATAAATAATGGAGTGATGTTGAGCATTCTCAGTTGGTTTGCAGTGTGGCATTTTAAGTTGTAATAACCAGAGAGATCTTGATTTAATTAAGTAATTTTAGTAAAAGATGATAATGTTGTCATAATGATGTTGGAATGTAATTTACAGAGTAAATGAAGATTCATTAATAGATACAAATATTATAATAAAAATGTTAATACAATTTGGAATTTTGAATTTAATTCCTTGCTAGGTAGGTACGATTTTTTCAAATGGTTCAACGGAAGCACTCATTCCACTCAATATATGGACGCTTCGTCCCTGGTACCTACATAGGTACTATGCAAAAGCTATTTTCTTTAATAAAAATATAGGTACGTACCTATAAGATTTTCAATTCAATTTTTCAATTTTTTGTTTTATTGAACATACTATTTACAATTTGGCTTACAACTAATAAGATACTACATATGTATGAAAGTTTACATTTGTTGGCTCATAGGGGGCCTAACTATATACAGTGACTTATGTTTAATTATTTTTATATAAAATTTACATGACGAAAAAAAAAAAATAAATTTAAAATGTCGGTTGTATTGTCCTCAGGGTGTTCATTCCTGGTTGTCAGTGGTGATTTTTGTGGGTTGTGGGCAGGGATGGCGTTTTAGCCGCGGTGGTAGGCTGACCCAATGTCAGCGTAGAACGATACTACTTCCTCGTTGTCCATGATTACGTTATCATCCAGAGTTTCCATCACACTGAGGTACCTCGGCTCGGGATGTCGTTGTTCTGTGGTCATCCTTCTCATAAGCTGATTCGGGTGGTCGATGATGTTCCCCATTAGTTTCTTCGTTGAAAGAACTAGATATTTGTCCAGCGGGATTAAATTGGCTTCTGTGTAGAGATGTTCGTTCCTGTAGTGTTTCTGTCGTTGACGGTCGAAGTAGAGTCCAGTGCAGATCCTCAGTATCTTCCTTTCGAATAGTTGAAGTTCCTTCATAGCTGTCTTCGAGATGGAAAACCAGACTGGGAAGGAATAGCTGATCACTGGTCGCAGGAGCTGCTTGTAGATTAATATCTTTGTCGGTTGGCTAAGACCTGATCTTCTTTTCAGCAATGGGTGCAAACGGCTGAAGGCCCAGCTGGCCTTTCAGAACATTTCTTGAGTGCAGGTTAAACCTTAGCAACTCATTGAAGTGCACTCCCAGGTACTTGACATTTGGCTTTGCCACTATGGAGGATCCGTCAGGGAGTCTTAGGACCAGATTTCTGCAAATTGTTGCGGTGCGAAGGCCTCTACCAGTTGAAGGTCTCCTGAAGCAGACGAGTTCCGATTTGGAAGTATTGATTCGGATGCCCCATTTCTGGTAGAATTGGAAGAGTCTGTTAATGTGGGTTTCTACTTTTTGGACAGCGATTAGAGGTGACATTGATGTGGCGTAGGTGAGCGAGTCATCAGCATACAGAAGGTTCTCGCATCCAATTGGTGAAGGTTGGTCTGAAGTCATCAAGTTGTAGAGGAAGGGGCCTAGTTTTGAGCCTTGGGCGACTCCAGCTCTGATGGTCTTCATGTTCGACCTGCAGTTATCTACTTGAACGAAAAATTTCCTGAAATATAGGAAAGAAAAGAGAATTTTTATTAATGGCGGAGGTACTTGCATAAGGTGAAGTTTGTGGATTAGACCGTCTATCCACACGCTATCGAATGCTTTCTCGACATCCAGAAAGCATCCGACGGTGACACGATTACTGTTGAGGGCTGTGGTGATATCGTGTTGGAATTTTACCAGTGGATGCAAGGTTGAGTGTTTTTCTCGAAAGCCGAATTGCATGTCAGGGATGATTGAATTTTCACAGCAGAATTTCTTCAGTCTTCGTAAGATTAATTCTTCCAGTAATTTGCTGATGTTGTTGAGAAGTGATATTGGCCTGTAGTTGGAAACTAAGTTGGAGGCACCTTTCTTCGGAATTGGCACAATCTTCGCTGTTTTCCACTTCTGGGGGAAGTAACAGTTGTTGATGCAGTTGTTTAAAATGATTGTGAGGAAAATCATTACCGCCTGTGGCAGCCTTTTCAGGATGTAGTAGGAGACCCCATCTGGTCCAGCAGACTTTTTTGGCTTAGAATTGCCGATGATTTCTACAACCTCCTCTAGATTGCATAAATGTGGACTATCGGTGGGATCATTTGCTGGATTGATAATATTAAAATTTATTTTATCCGGATTTGGTTGCAGTGTTTGTTGAACTGTTGCCTCAACTTCTCGTAAGAAAGTTGGGTCAGTAGGTGGGCTCGGTGTGAACTTTCCTTCGAAGTAGTCGGCGAACGCTTCCACCTTGTCTTGGGCCGAGGTAGCTTCAGTATCATTGCTGCTATAAGATTTTCTTAAAGAAATAGTTTTCTAACTGTGTATGTACATATCTATATTAATTACAAAAAAAAAATTCAATTGCCACCATCTAACTACCCACTGCATATAATTATTATAAAATTATTATTATAAAATTATTTTGGTTACCATAACGAAATAAAGCCAATTTGAAATTATTTAGTTTTCAAAAACGAAATAAAACAATTTGAGTTTATTAAGTTCAAATTCCTCTAGATCTTATTACAAAATGGCAACCTCGGTAATTAATCGTATCAGAATTTAAACAAACCAGAACTCTCATACACTCTCAATACTTTTTGCTTGTATTCATTTCGCGCCTCGCATATGCAACTTTATATACCTACCTACAATTGATTCTGACAGCAAAAAGAAACGCAGATAATATTTTCTCCCTTACCCTCATTATTGTTGTCAGAATAAATATATCTCTACCTCGTCTCTTGTTTTGCTTATATTTTCTCCTTCCACATCAACTCTGCACAGCTTAACATAGCCACACTTACGATTTTGCGGCACAATAATAAAACTTTTTTTCGTGTTCCATGTGAGTACTATAAAAATATATATACAATGCCTTTTGCACAATGTGTGAAGAATGAGTTGAGTGAATGCATTACGAGAATTTCCTATAAGAGAGACAGAAAAACAAAAATGTATCTATTGAGTTGCTTATTGTCTCAAACTGATAATGAGTTTAATTTCGTGAACAAAAGGGGTAGAAGAGTTTTATTTTAACATAATGTGTGTGCAAATTTAGGTGCAATTCATTCATAACTATCAGAAAACAAACAAATATGAATTTAAAAGGTGGTACTTTTTTAATTATTTTCGTGGCGATAAATACAATCCACCTGTTTTCTGTTTATTTTTTGTTATTATAAAAAAAGTGGTCAAAAATAGTATTTCTTATATTCATATCTGAGGTTTCTTGACATTCCAGCAGAAATATAACTAAAGGTTATTTTCAATTATGATAATTTTAAATCAAAAAAACTTCAAGGAATCTTAAGATTTTTAATATCCCGTAATAATGGCATCTGTACAGAGATCATACCTATTCATGTTTTAATAGAATTAAATATTTTTTTTTGAAATAAATGTGGACAAGAAAGGTTATCTACTCGTAGCTTAGTAGTTCTTATCAAATCGTACTTAGATAATTTTGCCTTAAAAGAAAAAGGATAAATCTTTGCGCAAGGCATCAAGCTTTTTTTTTAATAAGACTTTACTCTAATATATTATTTATGTATATTATTTTATGTGTATTACCATAAAGTGGAATTTAAAAGGTTGGATCTCAAAGGTCTTTCATTTTTGGTTTTATGTTCAGTGCTTCTGCTATCGAAAAAATCACGCCTCGTGCCCTGCTCTCATTTGGGTTCCAGGTCACAGTGACATAGAGGGTAATGAACAGTCTGACGCTTTAGCTCGGTAAGGCTCGGCCTTACATAGCTCACTAGCGGAAAAAGTAAATATTCCTCTTGGTGCTATGAAGAGAAAAATCTTCTCGATTTTTCTCAATGGATCCAACCGTCACATAGGGGTATTTAAACCAAAAAGCTGATCAAAAGTCTAAAAGAAAAAATGAAGCATAACATGAAAGTTTAACCGTTATGTCGTAGATAAATAGGCACTGCATCATGTGACAACCATATTTACCACGCCATGTCGATCCGTTACTTTTATTCTAAGTCAAAAATTAGTGCTTGCAGGATCAACTTTTTTTTTGTACGATTTTGTTTAAAGGTGTTTTTTTATAAGGTGGATTTCCTGTGTTTTTTTTTTATTTTGAAGAGTTTTTTTTTGTCTTTATAAAAGGTATAAAGGTATTAACTTTATTTAAAGCATATTTTTTTCAATTAAACAAGTTTCTTTTTTTAATTTTGATCATTTAAGGTGAGAGTTCAAAGTGTTTTTTCGCGAAAGCTGAAAAAGAAAAATTAACAAAAAAGTAATATAGTAGCCCTTGGTACCTACCTAAAAACTTAGTACTACATAATTTTCACAGTATTTTTTCCTATCAGGTAAGAAAATAAAAAGTTCCGCCAACTTCCGCCATTTTGTTGTATGATTTGTTTTCTGCATGGGTTAGTGGGTAAAAAATACTTTAATTTAATCACAGAATAGAACTAAATATGTTCGCTTTGTTCTGTAAAGAGACAGTAAAAAGTTATGTGCAGCTCTATGAGTGGTAACCAATGAACAAACGCAATAGTTCTGATTGGTAAAATTTCGGAAGAAGCCGCCGAGGCCCGAAACAAGCACTTTCACCTATACAGACAGGAATTTGCGAGAAAGTTTTCAAGAAAGTCTTGCAACACAGATGTTTTGAACAGGCTTGACCTCGGACGCTTTCCTTGTGGCAAGGGAAACTAGACACAAAATACCATTTTGTGAAGAGGCCTTAAAATTTAATTTGCCAATTGACTTAGAAGAGCCTGGAAAGGAAAATAATTTCTTGGAAAATGTCGCTTCACCTGAGTAATTTGATTTAAATTATGCGTGCAGCCTTGAGCGTCAGAATTGCTGCTCTGCCTAGGGGATATCCACAAGTCGCCTTGTCTGCCGAGGATCTATCGTCACTCGAGGAGGCAATCATTGAGGAGGTCTCTCTGGGTTGGAAACACAAGCTGAAGTTCAATGGACTGCACTTCAGAACAGGTCTGCTCTTAGTTGATTGCGCTGGACCCGAAACAGCGGAGTGGCTAAGAGAGAGTGCACATAAATTGAGCAGTTGGAAGGGCACCGAATTGTATGCACGCATGGGTGATGATATACCAAAAATGCACAATATAACGCTGTTCCTTCCAAAAAGCATGGGTCAAGAGAACAAAAAGTCATTGGCTCTCTTAAAAGCCCAAAATGAGGGTCTAAACGTGCAGAACTGGAGAATAGTTAAAAGCTCGGCTGAAGGAAAAGGTCAACTACTGGTGATAAGTATTGACGCCGAATCCGTCGAGACAATAGTGAAAGCAAATCACCAGCTTCACTACAAATTCGGGAAAATAAATGTTTTTGGTCTCCGGAAAACAACCTCCAGTTCTGCATCCGCAAAAGAAAAGTGTCCTCAACCAGGCCAACTCGGAAATCCCCAGAAGCGGAAGCAGTAGGAACTACCCTACCTGCAATAACCATCCCTACTCCCACTCCAAAACCTCCAAACCCACCAGTCCCCCCAACCCCTCCAGTCCCCCCAACCCCTCCAAGCACGTCAACTGAGACATCACTCCCGAAAACAGGAGGGATGCAAAACCAAGACCGGGAGAGGATAACACCGGGTCCATTGGACATTGAGATGGAGGGCATAGACCTCTCTCCAAGTCCAATGGACCAAACAGAACTGCTTCCCACTATAGAGGAGGAAGACCACCTGCTAGCAGATGATGGGGCATTAGCCCCCATCTGCCAATAAAAGAAGATGCCCGCACACGGGATCAGAACCAGGCTAGCCCAAGTAAACATACACCACGCGAAGGCCGCATCAGCTGTTCTTGCGAGGAAGTTCGCTGCGGACAACTTAGGGCTAGCACTGATCCAGGAACCCTGGACTTATAAGGGTCAGGTAAGAGGGTTGACAAGTAACGACTCTAAACTTATATGGGACACGAGAGAAGACTCGCCCAGAACTTGTATCAAAATAAGAAATAATATACAATTTATATGTCTTTCAGAATTCATGACAAGGGATCTGGTCCCGATACAGGCCCAAATTAACATCGAGGGCGGTATCCAGACAATGGTTGTGGCAGCAGCCTACTTTGCTGGTGATGATGCCAACATTCCACCGTGCGAAGTACAGAGACTGGTGGACTACTGCAACCGGAAAAAACTACCGATACTGATAGGATGTGACGCCAATGCTCACCATACAGTATGGGGTAGCACCGACATAAACCAAAGGGGTGAGTACCTTTTAGACTTTATGATGGTAAAAAATCTAGAAATATTTAACGTAGGGAACACCCCCACTTTTATTACTAGAATAAGAAAAGAAGTCCTAGACATAACTTTCGGAACTCCGAACGTAGCTTATATGGTAAAGGATTGGAGAGTATCCAATGAACCATCAATGTCTGATCACAGAATAATAGTGTTTACCTTAGAAGGACTGCTTACAGAGAATACCTCTGGCAGAAACCCTAAGAAAACAAACTGGAACCTATACCAAAATGTTCTAAAATCAAACCTGGAACAACTAGCAAGTACGACAAAAAGTCACCTTGAGCTAGAATTCGTTGTTAATGAGTTAAATGGAGCAATACACGAGGCATATGAACTCAGTTGCCCCATTAAACCTATAACTAGACAGAAGGATGCCCCTTGGTGGAATAAACATCTTTCTAAACTAAGGCTCAGGGTTAGGAAGCTCTTTAATGAAGCAAAAAGAACAAGGGAATGGTGTAATTACTCCGCGTTATTGACAACATATAACAAAGAGATAAGAAAAGCCAAAAGAAATAGTTTCACAAATTTCTGTGAGAATATCTCAACAACCCCTGCAGCGGCAAGACTTCACAAAGCTCTTGCAAAAGAGAAAACCATTCCATCATTAGCACTTCAGTATAGAGATGGTAGGTTCACCGAAAATGAAGAGCAAAGATGTAACCTACTGCTCAACACACACTTCCCAGGCAGTTTACCATTAAGTGGTAACTTGGTAGAGAGAACACCTCTCAAACCAAACAGACAGGACTGGAAAATAGCCACGACCATTTGCACAGGTGAAAGGATTGATTGGGCAATTAATACCTTTCAACCCTACAAATCACCAGGTGCAGATGGTATCTTCCCAGCTCTTTTGCAGAAGGGAAAAGAATACCTTATGCCTTATCTCATTAATATTCTTCGGAGTAGCATTGCTCTTGGGTATATACCAAGTCTATGGAGAACAGCTAAGGTAATCTTCATCCCTAAAATAGGGAAAAAAGACACAACCCATCCAAAGTCTTTCAGGCCTATAAGCTTAACATCTTTTATACTGAAAACATTGATAAAGGTAATTGACAACTTCATAAGATCAGAAGTATTAATAAGTAGGCCTCTCAATCAGCGACAACACGCATACAGGGCGGGCAGATCAACCGAAACCGCCCTGTTCGAACTAACAAATAAGATCCAAAGAGCCTTAGATGTAAAGGAAACAGCATTAGCTGCTTTCTTAGACATAGAAGGAGCATTTGATAACACGTCCCACGAGGCGGTAGGCAAAGCTCTTGTTAGGAAAGGCGTACCCATCACTATAACCAGATGGATAAAAGAAATGTTATGCACTAGAAATGCAGAGGCACAAGCAGGACAAAACGTAAAAAAAGTAATCACAGCGAGGGGATGTCCTCAGGGTGGTGTACTATCACCCTTGTTGTGGAGTCTTGTTGTAGATGAATTGTTAGAAAATCTTACCTCCCAAGGTATATACTGCATTGGCTTTGCCGATGATATCGCTATCATTGCAGTAGGTAAGTTTGAAGAAACTCTTTGCGATATTATCCAAAGAGGACTAACAATTACAAGTAAATGGTGTATGCCTGTAGGGCTTTCAATAAACCCATCCAAGACAACAATCATACCATTTACTAGGAAAAGACTTCTACCACATATAAAATCTATCCGTTTGAATGGTGAAGTAATTGAAACGCAGAGGGAGGTAAAATATCTAGGAATTATACTAGATAGTAAACTCCTCTGGAACAAACACATAAATGCTATAGTCGGAAAAGCCACAAAAGCCCTAATGATTTGCAAAAGAATTGCAGCTAAGTCATGGGGATGTAAACCGAGCATCCTCAGGTGGATTAACAACAACTAGGAAAACCCTAGAAAAAGTCCAAAGGCTCGCATGTATCTGTATTACGGGAGCAATGAGAACCTGCCCTACCGCAGCTATGGAGGTTATCCTCCATTTATCCCCTCCACACGAGGTCATTAGAAGTGCTGGAGTGGGAGGTATCATTAGGTTCTCAAAGGAAGGAACTGGGACCGGCAAAATTATTGGTTTCAGAGAAAGGGACCTAATTGACAGGTCCACAATAACAAACCTTATTGACATCCCAAGAGATGGAATGATCAAAAAACATAATTTCGAGAAAAACTTTCTTACACAGCTCAGTAACAAGAAAGACTGGGTAGGAGAGGATACAAACTACACACTCGAAACAAATACCATCAAGTGGTACACTGATGGATCGAGAACAAGCGAAGGGACTGGTGCAGGAATCTTTGGGCCAAAAACCAAACTTTCTATACCGATGGGGCAGTCCACCAGCATCTTCCAAGCGGAGGTAAACGCCATAGGGAAATGCGTAAATCGCAATCTCGAAAAGAATTATCGTAACAAGAACATTGCCATTATGTCAGATAGTCAAGCAGCACTCAAGGCGCTAAACTCATACACCATCAGCTCTAAGCTAGTGTGGGAGTGCATAAGCAGACTAAATGAACTAGGTAAACAGAACAGAGTCACACTTTATTGGGTACCTGGTCATGTTGGTGTTCTTGGAAACGAAAAGGCAGATTCCCTAGCAAAAATAGGCGCTTCAACCCCCCTAACAGGGCCTGAACCCTATTGCGGAATAGGTGAAAATGTCATCAAGACCAAAATTAAAGAAGAAGAGGAGGCAAACAGATCTAAAAACTGGAATGAACTCCCTAGGCTGAGACAGGCGAAACTGCTACTGGGCAACTACAACCGGCAACGCTTCGAAAACTGTATCAACCTAAGTAGGAATAACCTAAGAATAATAACATGTATTCTAACAGGACACTGCAAACTTAGAAGACACCTTAACCTACTGGGTGTGGTAAGCAGTGCCACTTGCAGATTCTGCAACATGCATGAGGAAACGCCGGAACACATACTGGGAAAGTGTTATCCAATGATGCACCAGAGGAAAACACATCTGGGAGAGTACCAGGTGGAAGAGAGCAACCTATCCTCTCTCAAAGTGCTCCAAATACTAAAATTCTTAAAAGCAATAGGTTTGGAGGAGGAACTGTAGGATGAGCCAGCTCATCATTTTTATAAGACGGGGCACAATAGATCTACAGGTCGCAGTGCAATAACCCCCAATACAATTCATTCATTCATTGGTACTGACAGAGACATTGATCTTAACATGGGTCAGGGTACACCAAAGTTAGCCTTTTTTTAAATCGTTAAAAAGTGATGTCAAAGATGAAAATCAGACTTTACTGTAGAACAATTTTGTTCTCCCCTCTACAGACGAACTTACAATTGTCAAAAGCAACGGATCACTTGGAGTAAGTAAGGAACCTGTGAACACTCTCTCCGCTTCCTAACAGAGGCAAATGAATTTACATAATTCGCATTTTCGGGACACCAGACTTCAGGCAAACTACCCTATATAATTGCAGTAACCAATATTGATAAATGAAAATTAAAAATGTTGATATATTCAGGCTCTGAAACTTGCATTATAAGCCCGGGAAATTGTCACCCCATCTGGGCAACAAATCTTGAAAACCCTATAAAATTAAAAACTACAAGTACGTCACAATTTATAAGTAAAAAAGTTGAAATTCCTCTATTCCAAAAATTCGGGAAAGATATAACCGCTGAATTCTTGAAATTTGAATATCCTGAAAATGTCGATATTTGTATATCTATCAAGATGGAAACGACTTATAATTATTTTACTAATGCGATTAGGCATAGTATAAAAACAGTTAATGATATTCCGATGTACACCAAAAATTACAGATACCCTGAAATCCATTAAGCAGAAGTATCTAGGCAAATAGATGATATGCTTAAAAAAGGTATCATATGTCCAAGTAATTCTCCATATTTTTCACCTATCTGGGTCGTTCTGAAAAGTAAGACGCATCTGGGAAAAAGAAAAGCAGAATAGAAAATTGAACCAAGTTTCAATCGACCATAAATTTCCAATGCCAAATATGGACGTCATATTTGGTAAATTGTGAAACTCTATGTACTTTACAATGCTCGATTTGGCTAAAGGATTCCACCAAATCGAACTCACTCCTATCGGAATATATCAGAAAAATTTGGCCTATCTATATAGCAGGCACGAGACCTGACTTTTTCGATAGCGGAAGCACTGAACATAAAACCAAAACTGAAAGACCTTTGAGATCCAACCTTTTAAATTCCACTTAATGATAATACACATAAAATAATAAACATAAATAATATATTACAGTAAAGTTTAATTTAAAAAAAAGAGCTTGATGCCTTGCGCAAAGAGTTATCCTTTTTCTCTTAAGGCAAAATTATCTAACTACGATTTGATGAGAACTAAGCTACGAGTAGATAACCTTTCTTGTCCACATTTATTTCTAAAAAAATATTTAATTCTCTTAAAACATGAATATGATCTCTTTACAGATGCCATTATTACGGGATATTAAAAATCTTAAGATTCCTTGAAGTTTTTTTTTGATTTAAAATTCTCATAATTGAAAATAACCTTTAGTTATATTTCTGCTCAAATGTCAAGAAACCTCAGATATGAATATTAGAAATATACTACTCGTATTTTTGACCACTTTTTTTTATAATAACAAAAAAATAAAAAGAAAACAGGTGGATTGTATTTATCGCCACGAAAATAATAAAAAAACTACAACCTTTTAAATTCATATCTATTTGTTTGTTTTCTGATAGTTATGAATTGCACCTAAATTTGCACACATATTGACATTATATTAAAATAAAACGTTTCTACCCCTTTTGTCCATGAAATTAAACTCATTATCAGTTTGAGACAATAAGCAACTCAATAGATACATCTTTGTTTTTCTATTTATTTCTTGTAGGAAATTCTCGTAATGCATTCACTCAACTCATTCTTCACACATTGGGCAAAAGGCAAGAAACGAGACAAAATTATTTTGACTTTGGGTTGAGATCTAAGTTAAGTATGCGAAATAATGGAATGCCCAGCTGTTGTGCATTCTATATTGTTTGAGAATCATCGTTGTTTGAGCATTTTCTGAATATTGGTGAGTGATGTTGTAGGTATAATTTTCAGTTGACTTGGAGTGGAAGGGTATTTTGAAATTGAGTTAAAGAGGCGATAATAAGGAATGTATAGCTAGAATTTTAGCAAGAACTTTCATGAGATTGAGCATTATAAATAATGGCGTGATGTTGAGCATTCTCAGTTGGTTTGCAGTGTGACATTTAAAGTTGTAATAACCAGAGAGATCTTGATTTCCTTTAGTAATTTTAGTAAGAGATGATAATGTTGTTGGAATGTAATTTACAGAGTAAATGAAGATTCATTAATAGATACAAATAATATAATAAAAATATTAATACAATTTGGAATTTTGAATTTAATTCTTTGCTAGGTACGATTTTTTCAAATGGTTCAACGGAAGCACTCATTCCACTCAATATATGGACGCTTCGTCCCTGCTATATAGATGATATCACAGTCTTCCCGACATCTCTAGAGGAACACATAACATTGTTACGAAAAATATTTAAGCAATTGCAAGAAGTCAATTTAAAAATACAGTTGGATAAAACTGAATTCTTAAGAAAAGAAACTGATTTTTCGGACATATCTTCACTACGGAGGGCATCAAAGCAAATCCAAATAAAATTTCAACAATTAACAACTACTATAAACATCCTACAAAATAAAAACAAATTAAAGCATTTTCAGGTATAACCGGTTATTACCGAAAGTTCATTAAGGACTATGGTAATGTAGCGAAACCAATGACTGTTTACCTAAAAGAAAAAAAGGAGCTTAAAATTGACACATATAATCTAGAAGATATAGAAAGTTTTGAAGAACTAATCACATCAGACCCAAAACATCCAGACTTTGATAAAATGTTCACACCAACTAAAGATGCATCAAACTAAGTAATTGGTGGTATGCTTTCACAAGAAAATCACCCAGTTTGTTTTACCAGTGTGAGGGTTCGACACGGAATCAATTACTCCACCTTTGAGAAAGAGTTATTGGCTATAGTATGGTTAACACAGTATTTTAGACCATTTGTGTATAATTTTGACATTCAATATGTTAAAGAAAAAGATAACTAGGTCGCTGGCGGGTATATACACTTATACAGTCATTGGCAACATTATTTGCACAACGTAAGATTTACACAACATCTCTTCATTGAATTTTTATAACTTTCAAAATAAAAAAGATATTGTTAATATTTATTTTTATTAATAATGAATACATAATCGATACCTTAATGCTCACATGTGCTATATCCATTTTTTTGCTGTTTTGAAATATTGGTACCAATGGAAAGGTGAGAAGCAGTACTTTCATATTCAATCAAGTTCTACTCGTATGTCCAAATAAACTCTAAAATTGCTAAAATTTGCAAAAAAGACGAATGTCCCCTATTGAGTAATCAGAAAAGCACAATTTATTGTTCTTTGTCCAACATTTTGTGCTATGTCCGCATTATATGCTTCTACCAAAGCGTCGAACTTGCCGAGTTGTAGAAGCTAAGTAGGGTTAATGATTTTCGAGATGTCTTCTCCAGATGAGTCCTGAAACCCAAGCACGCTCATCATCCTCTTACCCATCCTTATATCCCTCCCTCTCCCACATTGGAATGCCGAAAAAGCTATCCAAAGTTAAAAGCTCCTTTACCACCCTAAACGTCCTTCTTTTCAGAACGGTGAATACTGTCTGATTCCCCGCCCACTCTCTCCTTTTCCTATTTTTGTAACTCCCAATTGGGCTGGATTTAAGGTGTTATACGACACGTGCCGATGATCAGCCTGGCTGAGGGCCTAATCAAAAAACTAGCTCAGCCGCTAACGGAGTATACGGATACCAGCCGACCTCCGGATTAACTAGCCTTATCTGCATATACGGATCTCTGTGCAGATGGACCACCCTTTCTCCGTTACTCGTGGGATCTTTATGGAAAATTTAAATTCAAAAGATGGTGAAAAGTCCTGGTCTTTGAGACAGTGCGACTGAAAAGCCGTCTGCTGTTTCTCCAGCTTGCGCTGAAAGTAGTAGTACTGTGGGTTCCCACAATCATATTGCCGAAAACAAAAGCAGGAGTAAAATGGTAGAAATACCTCCTTCCAGTAACAGGGGGGCTGTGAAGCATGGCCCTTCTATTACTACTTCAGAGAGTCAACCTCTCCAAACTTCAACACCGCGGTTCAGTGGTAGTAAGACTGTGAGGCATGGTCCTGCTACCACTAAGGAGAGTAAACCTCCCCGTATTTCTTTGCCTCATTCCAGCGGTGGTAGGACTGTGAAGCATGATCCCTCCACCTCAAACAACACCACAAATCCTAAAGAAGGCCCTGGGGGGAGCGGGCGTAAGCCCGACCCTTCTAAGACCTTCTAAGGACATTCGCAATGCTAAGAGAATACTCAGGGTGTTTGGTGAACAACCTAGCGCCGCGCCGGGAGGAACTCTCAGCATGATGCAAAAATCAAGTGGGCTAAAAGCTTTTTAGCTAATAATAGCGTCCAGGCCAGCGGAGACTCCACGTCAAAGCGTCAAAGGTCTATGGAGGGCACAACTTCAGTAACCAAACGCCCCAAAGTGCACAACATCAGCGCTCCATCACATCCCTGTGGAGGGAATAAGACCTTCAGTGATGTGGTTAAAGGCAAAATCGTGGTCGCGATCATTAACGGGAACGACGTCGATGGCACGATCTCTGTGGAAAATTGGCAGGTGGTCAAGGGGAAGCTCCAGTTGAGTTTCATGAGTATCATGATGGAGAACCCAGGACCACCTCCAATCACAAACGATGGAGGCTGGCATCAAGGAAATGTTAAGCTCATGGTTTGTGACGATCAGAGATCGTGTGATCTTCTATCGTTGGCCGTTAGCCGGTTAGGGGAAGTCTGGCCTGCTTTTAGGCTCGAGGTTGTTGCTAAGGAGAAAATCCCGTGCATGGTTACAGCCGAACTCTCCAGCCTGGATGTAATACTCCAGATGATCCGGCTATCGAATCCATCCCTTCCTATTCACAACTGGAAAGTTGCAAAATTGGAGGAGAAAGAGGGACCCTATAGAGGTGCTATTATTGTACTAAATAAGGAGGCCCTTGCTCCTCTGGCGCAGACCAAAGGTGTGATTAGGTTTGGGTTTGCGACCATCGCACTGAAGGTGTATAAAAAGGACGCGGATGTTACTGGTGCATCCACTTCCTCCAACGTAGTCGAAACTGCTGCTGCAGACCCTGGTGCATCTATCACCTTCCAATCACTGGAAGAGGATGACGCATCCAGGTCATCTTCAGCAACCATGGAGACAATCAAAACAGTCAACGACATGGAGATCGATGACCACAATAACGAAGATCTTCTGAGTGAGGACGCTCTTCTGGGCTCAACCTCGGAATCGGAAGACTCTAACGTCACCGTGTGGGAGGCTGATCGGCAGGGTTGTAGCAAAAATGCTGCAATTTCTTCAGATTAATCTCCAACACTCTATTAAGGCCTCGGCCTCCCTGCTTCTTCGTCTAAATGGCAGCGGACAAGACATCGTCCTAATCCAAGAACCCTGGATTTTGAAATCCATCGTTCGGGGAATAAGGACTCCAAACTACTACTTGCTGTATGCATTAGATAAAGGTGAACCCAGATCTTGCATACTATTTAGTTAAAAGTAGCCTGAATGTATTTTTACTACCTAATATCAGTGATCGAGATGTAACCGTCGCAAGACTGGAAACAGTCAAAGGAACTCTCTGGCTTGCGTCACCATATCTTGGCCCTCTCCCAGGAGACACCCTGAGGAGTCTAGTAACTGAAACAGACAGGCAGAAGACTGGCCTCATCATTGGAAGTGATGCTAACGCCCATCATACAGTGGGGGTAGCACGAATTTAAACGACCTACGTGAGTCTCTTTTCGATTATATTTTAAACACAAACCTAACAATATGTAACGTTGGCAATGAACCCACATTTGTTACTAAAAACAGACAGGAAGTACTTGACATAACTCTTGTCTCAGATACAATTTATCATACTATCTCGAAAGTATCAAATGATCATTCTTTCTTTCAATTCGAAATTATGGACGAACCTCCTAGCCAATCTTCCTTCAGTAATCATCGAAAAACAGATAGGCTTCTATATAGGGCTACTCTATTAAGGTCAATCAGACCTGAGTTATACAGCATACCCTACAACACTGAGGATCTTGATATTAAGTCAATGACTTCACAGCAGCGCTCAAAAAATCTCTGGAAACTGCCTGCCCTCTTATACAAATAAGAGGTAAAAAGAAACCACAGTGGTGGAACTCGGGGCTGGATCCAATAAGAAAAGATTGCAGGAAACACTTTAATTGAGCGAAAACCTCCAGAGAAGCTTCTGATTGGGATTCATATAAAAACTCCCTCAAGTTATATAAAAAAGAACTAAGGAAAACCAAGCGTATGTCCTGGAGAACTTTCTGTAACAATATAGAAGACAACTCAGAGGCATCCTCTCCAAAAATCCAGTAATGCCAAGTTGCCTAAAAACCAATGACGGTTCCTGGACAAATTCAAGCGAAGAATCGCTCAATCTTCTCCTGGATGTACATTTTTCAGATAGCTCTCCTTGCGTTAATAACACTGATCCTAACAACATCATCAGTAGCTTAACTCCTCCGCAAGGTCTGATTACAGAGGAAAAATTAAAATGGGCAATAAACAGCTTCAATCCACACAAATCTGCTGGGCCAGATGGAATAATTCCAGCGGAATTACAGAAAAATTCCGATATTCTAATATCCATTCTGGTAAACATCCTAAATGGTTGTATCGCTCTGGCTCACATTCCTTTGTCATGGAGAGAAGTAAATGTTATTTTCATCCCCAAAGCTGGCAAACCTAGCCATGTTAATCCTAAAGATCTAAGACCTATTAGCCTTTCATCATTCCTTCTTAAAACATTTGAACGTCTGATTGAAATTCATTTGAGGGCAAACATTGATAAGTCCTTACTATCCAATGCTCAACATGCTTATAATAAAGGGAAATCTATAGAAACCGCTCTACATACGCTGGTTCGTACTATCGAACATTCCCTTCATCATAAGGAGTTCACCTTAGTTGCTTTCCTAGGTATAGAAGGAGCTTCTAACAATGTCGACGCATCCGCAATCACATCTGCGCTGTCATCTCTGAAGGTGGATAAGTCAATCAGTAATTCGCTAAATGATATTCTGATAAGCAGGATTATAAATTCAAAACTGTTCGATTTTACTACTCGAAGGACTGTCACTAGGGGTACGCCGCAAGGCGGTGTCCTCTCTCCTCTCCTTTGGAACCTAGTCGTAAATAAACTACTAGTGATTCTTGAAAGGGAGGGGCACAGGATGATTGCCTATGCGGACGATGTTGCGATAGTGATATCTGTTAAGCATCCTAACACTCTGAAGGAACTCCTACAAAATGCTCTAAACAAGCTTACTACCTGGGCAGATCAATGTGGACTCGGTGTCAACTCCCACAAAACTGAACTTGTCCTATTTACCAGGAAATATAAAATCCCACACATAGACCCTCCCCTCATCAAAGGTATACCGCTTAAATTCTCAGACAAAGCAAAATATCTGGGTCTTATTTTGGACAAGAAATTAAGCTGGAAGCCCAATATCCAAGAGAGAGTCAACAAAGCCAACATAGCTCTTTTCTCTTGCAAAAAAGCCGTAGGTAACAAATAGGGTCTACAAACTCATATAACACACTGGCTATACATCTGTCATTAGACCCATACTTACATATGGAGTGACAGTATGGTGGACTGCGCTGGGAACAGCAACAAACCGCAATAAGCTCAGCAAAGTCCAACGAACAGCCTGTTTAATCATGGGTGGACCTCTCCGCTCAACTCCTTCTGCTGCACTTGATTTTCTTTTTCATCTCATACCGCTAGATATTTTTAGCAAACAATCGGGCGCTAACGCAGCCATTCGACTTAAAGCCTCCTCGCAGTGGATCAATAATGATATTGGCCACTCTACTATACTGAACTCGTTCAGTACTCTACCTAGTAACGTCGATTACTTCACCCCTCAACCAAAATTTAATAAAAACTTTCAAGTTTCCATCCCTTCCAGGTCTTCTTGGGAAAATGAGTCGTTTTTGATAGACGAAGCAATTCATTTCTATACAGATGGATCTAAAACCGATGACGGGGTCGGTGGAGGCGTATACTCCGAAAGATTAAATCTTTGTCTATCTTTTCGTCTTTCCAATCACTGTAGCGTGTTCCAGGCAGAGCTTTTAGCAATAAAAGAAGTCCTCTCTTCTCAGACAGTCAAGCTGCCTTAAAGTCACTGGGCTCTATCTCAATTAACTCACAAACAGCCCAAAATTGTCGATCATCTCTGGTGGAGATGTCAAAACAGTTTAACATTCACCTTACATGGGTGCCGGGGCATAGAGACATTCCAGGAAATTGTAAAGCTGATGAACTTGCAAAACACAGAACAATCTTACCTTTGTTGGATAGCAAATCTAACATCGGTTTACCCCTAGCTACTTGTAAACTTATGCTCAAGCATGATACCATGAAGAAAGCTAACCACAGATGGACCAGGACCCCAACTTGCCGTTCTTCTAAACTGATTTGGCCATTGTTTGATGCTAAACGCCCAAAACAACTAATTTCTATTGGTAGATTGCATATTAGCTCCGTTATAGGTGTCCTTACTGGACACTGCCTAATAGGAAGACATGCTCTTCGTCTTGGAGTTCCTGCCAATGATTTTTGCAGAAGCTGCATGGATGAAGAAGAAGAGGAGTCAGTTCCCCACCTTCTATGTTCTTGTCCTGCCCTAGCGCAAAGATGTAGACTCCACTTGGGAGACTACTACTATAACGATCCTAGTGATCTAAATAATTCCGATATTCACTGTCTCAAACGCTTCATTATTAGCTCAAAATGGTTTAACGAGTAAGGGTGATTTTTGAAATCCTTGTGGTATCACAACGGACCAAATATTCGTCTAAGTGTGTTGACCTTTTCCGGTCAGCAGCCACTTTAACCTAACCTAACCTAACCGCATTATATGTTTCGTATTATGTGCTACGTCTGGACATAGCACTTTTGTGCACTTTATTTTTGGAATCGAAAAAGGCGATGTATGACAGTAATCGATTGAATCCTTTTTTTGAGCTCCAAACTTCTTTCGTAAAAGAATTCATATCTTAAAAGTTAATTTTAAATTGTATAATGTGGCGGACAGAACCGAAATCAAAATGTCCTCGCTACAATGTTTTATGCTGGGAATAGCGCAGGTAGTAATATGCAAATTCTTGATTTAAAATTCATGGAAAGTGGACATAGTTATCTCGAAGCGGACAGAATTCATATTCATGCAATAATAGAAAGAGCTCGGAAGTCAAAACAGTTGTACTCTCGTATGGAGTATAAATTGTTGATCGAAATAAGCAGAAAAAGACCATTTCCATACACTGTTAGTCATCTAACGTACAATGAATCTATTGATGCTTATTCTTTAAATAACATTAAAGTGACGAATACGAACAAGTCAGCAACTGGAGAAAGAATAAATTATGCATGTACTAAGGGGTTTTTGACTACCTTTAATATGTTTGAGAACATTATGAGCGTTTAGGAAAGTTAAAGAGGATTTAAAAGGAGATACCGGTGCACATGCACATTGGTCTTGAATGTCTGAATATTGCAATGGGAAGGAAATATTGGCCTGGGTAAAACATTCCACATTCGTTAAGTGCTGAATTTAACAATACGTCTGAAGTTGGGTCCAAGTACAAACTGATGGGCATTCCCTGGAAGCCCGAGTATTACGGTTAAATTTTTTAGGGGAAGGAAGCAAAATAAGGTTTTCACTAGCACAATGTTTTTAAAAGTAACGGTAAAATAGTGAAAGACAGGAAACATTGCGCCGGTGCTCGAGCGATTCAAATGTTTCTGTTATACTTCTATCACCTTTAATTTTCAATCTTTTCTTGGATTGTGGGTTATTGGTGCACTAGCCCAACTTTGGGCGAATAGAGGTTTTATAAAGCCAAATCAAAAGAGGTGAAATACTTGTTGCATCGTCAAAGGAAACCTAACAATGTTGAGGAAGAATTTCAATTTTTAAATATTAAATATAAAAATTATTAAATTAAAGTTAACACAAAGCATTTCCCACGAATAGAACTACAAAAGCTGACAGTGCATTTCATGAGCAAAGGTAAATGCACTTGCACTACCGAAGGCAACGAATGAATATGATCCTCATCCGCTGTTCCCACAGTTGGGAAATGCTGTATCGGCAATTAACCCTTGCACGAGCATAAGCTATTTAGCTTTAGTTTTAATTTAGTTGTAGTCATACTCTCGAGCAATACGGTTGCTGCAATAAATATATTTCGAACTTAAAATTCTTGTCTGATTATTTCAATAGTAAGTCGAACCGTTGGGCCAGCCCCTCAGGGGTTGTAGTTCGCATTTTTTTAGGATATCTCTCCTGAGATATCATAACTGGCGCCCGAGCAGGGACCGGTTCGCAATCGTATCCTTTTCGCCAAAGGATCTGTGCCAAGCCCAATACGCTCTCTCTGAGTGAACGTCACTGTACCCATGAGAACACAGTTGACCATTTTCGCACCTTGAGCTCAAACCTTTTACATACCCATGAGAACATGCAGATATCCTACACGATTAAAGGATGCGACGGTGGAGTTGTGCGTGCCATTAGTAGGTTTATTAAGTTAAACTAAACGGGATTAACACGGCAACCAAGAATACCGGTTCCCTAGCTTCTTCGGTTCGGTTTATTATTTCATTAATTACAGATAACAACGAAGAACGCGAAGAAGATAGAAAAAAGAATAGAAGGACACAAAAAAAAAAAAACAAAAAGAAAAAAAAAAAGGAAAATAGTGTGAGTGACGCTAAAATTAAGTACATACAAATTATTTGTTAATCCTCCAAGAGGAAAAAATATTGTATTGTAAAATAAAGTGCAGGTGCTTTTTTCTAATGTAAAAAAAAAGAAAAGAAAATATAATAAAAAAATAAGAGAAAAATTATCAAAAAAGAAAAAAAATTAAAAATATCTTAAAAAACAAAATAAAAGAGATTGCGTAAAAGAAAAAATAAATAGTTGAGAAGTGAATTGGTGAAAAGATATGTGCTAAAAACTGTTATTTCCAAAAGTGCTGGTGCCTTCCCTAAAGTAATAATAAGAAATCATTTAGAAGTCAGTTGATGAAAAGATATATGCTGTATTTTCAAAAGTACAGGTGCTTTTCAATATATTGAAAAAATATAAAAAAAATATAAAAAATTATATATTAAAAAATTAAACTAAAAAACATTGCGAGAATTTTCTGGTAAGAAATTAATAAGATTATATTGCCCTTTGAATATTATATTACCTCTTGTAGAAGGTTTTACAAAAAAATACAAATTACAGAAATACTTCGGAAAGTAGGAAAGATATAATGGAACAATTAAACGAATCTGTCACCCAACTCAACGGGGCAGTCAATAATATCTTAGTCCAGCTGAGAGAATTTGGAGCAAGGGTAGAATCAATTGAGAGAAGGGTAGCAAACCCACCTTCTTCTGTGAATGAAACCCTTATTAGGCAGTTGGAGTCTCGCCTGCTTTCGGTCGAGGCGGGACCATAAAACCCTTTTCAGCTCGATGGGATTCAAACCCCCGCGGTTCAACTTCATCCTCCGCAAAACGAGGCTGAACTAAAAGAGATCAGTCGCCTACCCGATTGTGTGAAGGAGCTCCAAGTGTTTAATGGAGATCCTACCCAGTATGTATCGTGGATACATGCTGTGGAGGGAATATTAAAGGACTTCGAAATAGTTAAAAACAAGCCTATCTACCGAGCAATATTTCAACACATTTGTGGGAAGGTAAGGGTCTCGGCTGATGGCGCCTTGGTGTCATATAATATTTTTGATGGAAGCTGGAATGAGTTGAAGCAATGTCTCTCCCTGCACTATGCAGATAAAAGAGACATGCGAACTCTGGAACACCAGCTGAATCAACTCACTCAAAAGGGTAGTAGATTTGATGAATTCTATGCGGCTGTTAACCATCAGATGTCCCTAATGGTAAACAAGCTGAAAACAGAGTCCTATATAGATGATATCACAGTCTTCCCGACATCTCTAGAGGAACACATAACATTGTTACGAAAAATATTTAAGCAATTGCAAGAAGTCAATTTAAAAATACAGTTGGATAAAACTGAATTCTTAAGAAAAGAAACTGATTTTTCGGACATATCTTCACTACGGAGGGCATCAAAGCAAATCCAAATAAAATTTCAACAATTAACAACTACTATAAACATCCTACAAAATAAAAACAAATTAAAGCATTTTCAGGTATAACCGGTTATTACCGAAAGTTCATTAAGGACTATGGTAATGTAGCGAAACCAATGACTGTTTACCTAAAAGAAAAAAAGGAGCTTAAAATTGACACATATAATCTAGAAGATATAGAAAGTTTTGAAGAACTAATCACATCAGACCCAAAACATCCAGACTTTGATAAAATGTTCACACCAACTAAAGATGCATCAAACTAAGTAATTGGTGGTATGCTTTCACAAGAAAATCACCCAGTTTGTTTTACCAGTGTGAGGGTTCGACACGGAATCAATTACTCCACCTTTGAGAAAGAGTTATTGGCTATAGTATGGTTAACACAGTATTTTAGACCATTTGTGTATAATTTTGACATTCAATATGTTAAAGAAAAAGATAACTAGGTCGCTGGCGGGTATATACACTTATACAGTCATTGGCAACATTATTTGCACAACGTAAGATTTACACAACATCTCTTCATTGAATTTTTATAACTTTCAAAATAAAAAAGATATTGTTAATATTTATTTTTATTAATAATGAATACATAATCGATACCTTAATGCTCACATGTGCTATATCCATTTTTTTGCTGTTTTGAAATATTGGTACCAATGGAAAGGTGAGAAGCAGTACTTTCATATTCAATCAAGTTCTACTCGTATGTCCAAATAAACTCTAAAATTGCTAAAATTTGCAAAAAAGACGAATGTCCCCTATTGAGTAATCAGAAAAGCACAATTTATTGTTCTTTGTCCAACATTTTGTGCTATGTCCGCATTATATGCTTCTACCAAAGCGTCGAACTTGCCGAGTTGTAGAAGCTAAGTAGGGTTAATGATTTTCGAGATGTCTTCTCCAGATGAGTCCTGAAACCCAAGCACGCTCATCATCCTCTTACCCATCCTTATATCCCTCCCTCTCCCACGTTGGAATGCCGAAAAAGCTATCCAAAGTTAAAAGCTCCTTTACCACCCTAAACGTCCTTCTTTTCAGAACGGTGAATACTGTCTGATTCCCCGCCCACTCTCTCCTTTTCCTATTTTTGTAACTCCCAATTGGGCTGGATTTAAGGTGTTATACGACACGTGCCGATGATCAGCCTGGCTGAGGGCCTAATCAAAAAACTAGCTCAGCCGCTAACGGAGTATACGGATACCAGCCGACCTCCGGATTAACTAGCCTTATCTGCATATACGGATCTCTGTGCAGATGGACCACCCTTTCTCCGTTACTCGTGGGATCTTTATGGAAAATTTAAATTCAAAAGATGGTGAAAAGTCCTGGTCTTTGAGACAGTGCGACTGAAAAGCCGTCTGCTGTTTCTCCAGCTTGCGCTGAAAGTAGTAGTACTGTGGGTTCCCACAATCATATTGCCGAAAACAAAAGCAGGAGTAAAATGGTAGAAATACCTCCTTCCAGTAACAGGGGGGCTGTGAAGCATGGCCCTTCTATTACTACTTCAGAGAGTCAACCTCTCCAAACTTCAACACCGCGGTTCAGTGGTAGTAAGACTGTGAGGCATGGTCCTGCTACCACTAAGGAGAGTAAACCTCCCCGTATTTCTTTGCCTCATTCCAGCGGTGGTAGGACTGTGAAGCATGATCCCTCCACCTCAAACAACACCACAAATCCTAAAGAAGGCCCTGGGGGGAGCGGGCGTAAGCCCGACCCTTCTAAGACCTTCTAAGGACATTCGCAATGCTAAGAGAATACTCAGGGTGTTTGGTGAACAACCTAGCGCCGCGCCGGGAGGAACTCTCAGCATGATGCAAAAATCAAGTGGGCTAAAAGCTTTTTAGCTAATAATAGCGTCCAGGCCAGCGGAGACTCCACGTCAAAGCGTCAAAGGTCTATGGAGGGCACAACTTCAGTAACCAAACGCCCCAAAGTGCACAACATCAGCGCTCCATCACATCCCTGTGGAGGGAATAAGACCTTCAGTGATGTGGTTAAAGGCAAAATCGTGGTCGCGATCATTAACGGGAACGACGTCGATGGCACGATCTCTGTGGAAAATTGGCAGGTGGTCAAGGGGAAGCTCCAGTTGAGTTTCATGAGTATCATGATGGAGAACCCAGGACCACCTCCAATCACAAACGATGGAGGCTGGCATCAAGGAAATGTTAAGCTCATGGTTTGTGACGATCAGAGATCGTGTGATCTTCTATCGTTGGCCGTTAGCCGGTTAGGGGAAGTCTGGCCTGCTTTTAGGCTCGAGGTTGTTGCTAAGGAGAAAATCCCGTGCATGGTTACAGCCGAACTCTCCAGCCTGGATGTAATACTCCAGATGATCCGGCTATCGAATCCATCCCTTCCTATTCACAACTGGAAAGTTGCAAAATTGGAGGAGAAAGAGGGACCCTATAGAGGTGCTATTATTGTACTAAATAAGGAGGCCCTTGCTCCTCTGGCGCAGACCAAAGGTGTGATTAGGTTTGGGTTTGCGACCATCGCACTGAAGGTGTATAAAAAGGACGCGGATGTTACTGGTGCATCCACTTCCTCCAACGTAGTCGAAACTGCTGCTGCAGACCCTGGTGCATCTATCACCTTCCAATCACTGGAAGAGGATGACGCATCCAGGTCATCTTCAGCAACCATGGAGACAATCAAAACAGTCAACGACATGGAGATCGATGACCACAATAACGAAGATCTTCTGAGTGAGGACGCTCTTCTGGGCTCAACCTCGGAATCGGAAGACTCTAACGTCACCGTGTGGGAGGCTGATCGGCAGGGTTGTAGCAAAAATGCTGCAATTTCTTCAGATTAATCTCCAACACTCTATTAAGGCCTCGGCCTCCCTGCTTCTTCGTCTAAATGGCAGCGGACAAGACATCGTCCTAATCCAAGAACCCTGGATTTTGAAATCCATCGTTCGGGGAATAAGGACTCCAAACTACTACTTGCTGTATGCATTAGATAAAGGTGAACCCAGATCTTGCATACTATTTAGTTAAAAGTAGCCTGAATGTATTTTTACTACCTAATATCAGTGATCGAGATGTAACCGTCGCAAGACTGGAAACAGTCAAAGGAACTCTCTGGCTTGCGTCACCATATCTTGGCCCTCTCCCAGGAGACACCCTGAGGAGTCTAGTAACTGAAACAGACAGGCAGAAGACTGGCCTCATCATTGGAAGTGATGCTAACGCCCATCATACAGTGGGGGTAGCACGAATTTAAACGACCTACGTGAGTCTCTTTTCGATTATATTTTAAACACAAACCTAACAATATGTAACGTTGGCAATGAACCCACATTTGTTACTAAAAACAGACAGGAAGTACTTGACATAACTCTTGTCTCAGATACAATTTATCATACTATCTCGAAAGTATCAAATGATCATTCTTTCTTTCAATTCGAAATTATGGACGAACCTCCTAGCCAATCTTCCTTCAGTAATCATCGAAAAACAGATAGGCTTCTATATAGGGCTACTCTATTAAGGTCAATCAGACCTGAGTTATACAGCATACCCTACAACACTGAGGATCTTGATATTAAGTCAATGACTTCACAGCAGCGCTCAAAAAATCTCTGGAAACTGCCTGCCCTCTTATACAAATAAGAGGTAAAAAGAAACCACAGTGGTGGAACTCGGGGCTGGATCCAATAAGAAAAGATTGCAGGAAACACTTTAATTGAGCGAAAACCTCCAGAGAAGCTTCTGATTGGGATTCATATAAAAACTCCCTCAAGTTATATAAAAAAGAACTAAGGAAAACCAAGCGTATGTCCTGGAGAACTTTCTGTAACAATATAGAAGACAACTCAGAGGCATCCTCTCTAAAAATCCAGTAATGCCAAGTTGCCTAAAAACCAATGACGGTTCCTGGACAAATTCAAGCGAAGAATCGCTCAATCTTCTCCTGGATGTACATTTTTCAGATAGCTCTCCTTGCGTTAATAACACTGATCCTAACAACATCATCAGTAGCTTAACTCCTCCGCAAGGTCTGATTACAGAGGAAAAATTAAAATGGGCAATAAACAGCTTCAATCCACACAAATCTGCTGGGCCAGATGGAATAATTCCAGCGGAATTACAGAAAAATTCCGATATTCTAATATCCATTCTGGTAAACATCCTAAATGGTTGTATCGCTCTGGCTCACATTCCTTTGTCATGGAGAGAAGTAAATGTTATTTTCATCCCCAAAGCTGGCAAACCTAGCCATGTTAATCCTAAAGATCTAAGACCTATTAGCCTTTCATCATTCCTTCTTAAAACATTTGAACGTCTGATTGAAATTCATTTGAGGGCAAACATTGATAAGTCCTTACTATCCAATGCTCAACATGCTTATAATAAAGGGAAATCTATAGAAACCGCTCTACATACGCTGGTTCGTACTATCGAACATTCCCTTCATCATAAGGAGTTCACCTTAGTTGCTTTCCTAGGTATAGAAGGAGCTTCTAACAATGTCGACGCATCCGCAATCACATCTGCGCTGTCATCTCTGAAGGTGGATAAGTCAATCAGTAATTCGCTAAATGATATTCTGATAAGCAGGATTATAAATTCAAAACTGTTCGATTTTACTACTCGAAGGACTGTCACTAGGGGTACGCCGCAAGGCGGTGTCCTCTCTCCTCTCCTTTGGAACCTAGTCGTAAATAAACTACTAGTGATTCTTGAAAGGGAGGGGCACAGGATGATTGCCTATGCGGACGATGTTGCGATAGTGATATCTGTTAAGCATCCTAACACTCTGAAGGAACTCCTACAAAATGCTCTAAACAAGCTTACTACCTGGGCAGATCAATGTGGACTCGGTGTCAACCCCCACAAAACTGAACTTGTCCTATTTACCAGGAAATATAAAATCCCACACATAGACCCTCCCCTCATCAAAGGTATACCGCTTAAATTCTCAGACAAAGCAAAATATCTGGGTCTTATTTTGGACAAGAAATTAAGCTGGAAGCCCAATATCCAAGAGAGAGTCAACAAAGCCAACATAGCTCTTTTCTCTTGCAAAAAAGCCGTAGGTAACAAATAGGGTCTACAAACTCATATAACATACTGGCTATACATCTGTCATTAGACCCATACTTATATATGGAGTGACAGTATGGTGGACTGCGCTGGGAACAGCAACAAACCGCAATAAGCTCAGCAAAGTCCAACGAACAGCCTGTTTAATCATGGGTGGACCTCTCCGCTCAACTCCTTCTGCTGCACTTGATTTTCTTTTTCATCTCATACCGCTAGATATTTTTAGCAAACAATCGGGCGCTAACGCAGCCATTCGACTTAAAGCCTCCTCGCAGTGGATCAATAATGATATTGGCCACTCTACTATACTGAACTCGTTCAGTACTCTACCTAGTAACGTCGATTACTTCACCCCTCAACCAAAATTTAATAAAAACTTTCAAGTTTCCATCCCTTCCAGGTCTTCTTGGGAAAATGAGTCGTTTTTGATAGACGAAGCAATTCATTTCTATACAGATGGATCTAAAACCGATGACGGGGTCGGTGGAGGCGTATACTCCGAAAGATTAAATCTTTGTCTATCTTTTCGTCTTTTAGCAATAAAAGAAGTCCTCTCTTCTCAGACAGTCAAGCTGCCTTAAAGTCACTGGGCTCTATCTCAATTAACTCACAAACAGCCCAAAATTGTCGATCATCTCTGGTGGAGATGTCAAAACAGTTTAACATTCACCTTACATGGGTGCCGGGGCATAGAGACATTCCAGGAAATTGTAAAGCTGATGAACTTGCAAAACACAGAACAATCTTACCTTTGTTGGATAGCAAATCTAACATCGGTTTACCCCTAGCTACTTGTAAACTTATGCTCAAGCATGATACCATTAAGAAAGCTAACCACAGATGGACCAGGACCCCAACTTGCCGTTCTTCTAAACTGATTTGGCCATTGTTTGATGCTAAACGCCCAAAACAACTAATTTCTATTGGTAGATTGCATATTAGCTCCGTTATAGGTGTCCTTACTGGACGCTGCCTAATAGGAAGACATGCTCTTCGTCTTGGAGTTCCTGCCAATGATTTTTGCAGAAGCTGCATGGATGAAGAAGAAGAGGAGTCAGTTCCCCACCTTCTATGTTCTTGTCCTGCCCTAGCGCAAAGATGTAGACTCCACTTGGGAGACTACTACTATAACGATCCTAGTGATCTAAATAATTCCGATATTCACTGTCTCAAACGCTTCATTATTAGCTCAAAATGGTTTAACGAGTAAGGGTGATTTTTGAAATCCTTGTGGTATCACAACGGACCAAATATTCGTCTAAGTGTGTTGACCTTTTCCGGTCAGCAGCCACTTTAACCTAACCTAACCTAACCGCATTATATGTTTCGTATTATGTGCTACGTCTGGACATAGCACTTTTGTGCACTTTATTTTTGGAATCGAAAAAGGCGATGTATGACAGTAATCGATTGAATCCTTTTTTTGAGCTCCAAACTTCTTTCGTAAAAGAATTCATATCTTAAAAGTTAATTTTAAATTGTATAATGTGGCGGACAGAACCGAAATCAAAATGTCCTCGCTACAATGTTTTATGCTGGGAATAGCGCAGGTAGTAATATGCAAATTCTTGATTTAAAATTCATGGAAAGTGGACATAGTTATCTCGAAGCGGACAGAATTCATATTCATGCAATAATAGAAAGAGCTCGGAAGTCAAAACAGTTGTACTCTCGTATGGAGTATAAATTGTTGATCGAAATAAGCAGAAAAAGACCATTTCCATACACTGTTAGTCATCTAACGTACAATGAATCTATTGATGCTTATTCTTTAAATAACATTAAAGTGACGAATACGAACAAGTCAGCAACTGGAGAAAGAATAAATTATGCATGTACTAAGGGGTTTTTGACTACCTTTAATATGTTTGAGAACATTATGAGCGTTTAGGAAAGTTAAAGAGGATTTAAAAGGAGATACCGGTGCACATGCACATTGGTCTTGAATGTCTGAATATTGCAATGGGAAGGAAATATTGGCCTGGGTAAAACATTCCACATTCGTTAAGTGCTGAATTTAACAATACGTCTGAAGTTGGGTCCAAGTACAAACTGATGGGCATTCCCTGGAAGCCCGAGTATTACGGTTAAATTTTTTAGGGGAAGGAAGCAAAATAAGGTTTTCACTAGCACAATGTTTTTAAAAGTAACGGTAAAATAGTGAAAGACAGGAAACATTGCGCCGGTGCTCGAGCGATTCAAATGTTTCTGTTATACTTCTATCACCTTTAATTTTCAATCTTTTCTTGGATTGTGGGTTATTGGTGCACTAGCCCAACTTTGGGCGAATAGAGGTTTTATAAAGCCAAATCAAAAGAGGTGAAATACTTGTTGCATCGTCAAAGGAAACCTAACAATGTTGAGGAAGAATTTCAATTTTTAAATATTAAATATAAAAATTATTAAATTAAAGTTAACACAAAGCATTTCCCACGAATAGAACTACAAAAGCTGACAGTGCATTTCATGAGCAAAGGTAAATGCACTTGCACTACCGAAGGCAACGAATGAATATGATCCTCATCCGCTGTTCCCACAGTTGGGAAATGCTGTATCGGCAATTAACCCTTGCACGAGCATAAGCTATTTAGCTTTAGTTTTAATTTAGTTGTAGTCATACTCTCGAGCAATACGGTTGCTGCAATAAATATATTTCGAACTTAAAATTCTTGTCTGATTATTTCAATAGTAAGTCGAACCGTTGGGCCAGCCCCTCAGGGGTTGTAGTTCGCATTTTTTTAGGATATCTCTCCTGAGATATCATAACTGGCGCCCGAGCAGGGACCGGTTCGCAATCGTATCCTTTTCGCCAAAGGATCTGTGCCAAGCCCAATACGCTCTCTCTGAGTGAACGTCACTGTACCCATGAGAACACAGTTGACCATTTTCGCACCTTGAGCTCAAACCTTTTACATACCCATGAGAACATGCAGATATCCTACACGATTAAAGGATGCGACGGTGGAGTTGTGCGTGCCATTAGTAGGTTTATTAAGTTAAACTAAACGGGATTAACACGGCAACCAAGAATACCGGTTCCCTAGCTTCTTCGGTTCGGTTTATTATTTCATTAATTACAGATAACAACGAAGAACGCGAAGAAGATAGAAAAAAGAATAGAAGGACACAAAAAAAAAAAAAAAAAAAAGAAAAAAAAAATGAAAATAGTGTGAGTGACGCTAAAATTAAGTACATACAAATTATTTGTTAATCCTCCAAGAGGAAAAAATATTGTATTGTAAAATAAAGTGCAGGTGCTTTTTTCTAATGTAAAAAAAAAGAAAAGAAAATATAATAAAAAAATAAGAGAAAAATTATCAAAAAAGAAAAAAAATTAAAAATATCTTAAAAAACAAAATAAAAGAGATTGCGTAAAAGAAAAAATAAATAGTTGAGAAGTGAATTGGTGAAAAGATATGTGCTAAAAACTGTTATTTCCAAAAGTGCTGGTGCCTTCCCTAAAGTAATAATAAGAAATCATTTAGAAGTCAGTTGATGAAAAGATATATGCTGTATTTTCAAAAGTACAGGTGCTTTTCAATATATTGAAAAAATATAAAAAAATATAAAAAATTATATATTAAAAAATTAAACTAAAAAACATTGCGAGAATTTTCTGGTAAGAAATTAATAAGATTATATTGCCCTTTGAATATTATATTACCTCTTGTAGAAGGTTTTACAAAAAAATACAAATTACAGAAATACTTCGGAAAGTAGGAAAGATATAATGGAACAATTAAACGAATCTGTCACCCAACTCAACGGGGCAGTCAATAATATCTTAGTCCAGCTGAGAGAATTTGGAGCAAGGGTAGAATCAATTGAGAGAAGGGTAGCAAACCCACCTTCTTCTGTGAATGAAACCCTTATTAGGCAGTTGGAGTCTCGCCTGCTTTCGGTCGAGGCGGGACCATAAAACCCTTTTCAGCTCGATGGGATTCAAACCCCCGCGGTTCAACTTCATCCTCCGCAAAACGAGGCTGAACTAAAAGAGATCAGTCGCCTACCCGATTGTGTGAAGGAGCTCCAAGTGTTTAATGGAGATCCTACCCAGTATGTATCGTGGATACATGCTGTGGAGGGAATATTAAAGGACTTCGAAATAGTTAAAAACAAGCCTATCTACCGAGCAATATTTCAACACATTTGTGGGAAGGTAAGGGTCTCGGCTGATGGCGCCTTGGTGTCATATAATATTTTTGATGGAAGCTGGAATGAGTTGAAGCAATGTCTCTCCCTGCACTATGCAGATAAAAGAGACATGCGAACTCTGGAACACCAGCTGAATCAACTCACTCAAAAGGGTAGTAGATTTGATGAATTCTATGCGGCTGTTAACCATCAGATGTCCCTAATGGTAAACAAGCTGAAAACAGAGTCCTACAGTGAAGAAACTGTTCGGGCCCTAGTAGAAACATACAGGAATAGGGCCCTGGACGTATTCATACGTGGCCTAAACGGCGACACATCACGCATGTTAATGATACAAAGACCCAGAACACTTCCGGAGGCTTACTCCGCTTGTTTAGAAATTCAAAATTTTAATTTCAGAAGCAACAACATTCACTCTGTAATTGGAAGAAACACGATTACAGCTCCTATAAATCAGACTTATAAGAGTCATGAAGCGAAGCCATATTTTCCTCCAAAGAGGCCTTTCCAATCAACCCCTGAGAGGTTCCGGAAATTTTCCTGGAATGCTCCACGCGAAAATGACTCTCCACCTAGACTCGGACCTAAACCACAGGAAAAAATGGATGTCGAAAGGAGCGTTCAAACCCGCCAAGTAAATTACATGAACCGCCCAAGTACGTCTAATAACTCGAATCCATTTAACCGATTCAAGCGCGGAACAAGATCGGATAACTACCCGAATAAACGACAACGAGTTTACCAGGTAGAGGTGGGTGACGATAATAATGAATATAATACCGCTGCAGGGGAAGACATTTCGGAAGAGGTAAATTTTATGACAGGCCGCCATCCAGCGTACCATATATAGAATATGTTGCGGGGAATGGAACCACCTTGAAGTTCCTTGTTGATACGGGTGCCAACAAGAACTTTATAAGTCCCAAAATAAAACAAACCAGGGTACCTATTAAAAAGCCTTTTATTGTCCGTTCAGCGGGCGGTGAATTAAATATTACGGAATCTGTCGAAGGGAAGTTTTTTAAAAAAGCTGGAAACAACTCGGTATTAAAGTTTTATGTCTTACCAGGTCTCAATTCCTTTGACGGGATCATTGGGGATGATACGTTAAAGGCCTTAGAGGCTGTAATTGATAGGAAAGCTAACATTTTAAAATTAAAAAATAATATTGAAATTCCCTTAAAAGAAAAAATCTCTAGGGAAGTGAACTTCACTCGTGATCCTTTACTCCCTGATATTCTTAAAGACAAGTTAAATTGCCTTATAAAGAAACATGAATATATTTTCGGACCAATTGATGCCAGAGAAATAGTCGAAACCTCAGTCCTAGCAGAAATAAAGACTAATACAAATGACCCAATATATTCGAAAAGTTATCCTTATCCAGCTTGCCTCAGAGGGGAGGTTGAAAAGGAAATAGCCAACCTTTTAGAAAAAGGGACAATTAGACCATCCCGAAGCCCTTATAACTCACCTGTATGGGTTGTACCAAAAAAACCCAAACCCAATGGTGAGAAACAATACCGAATGGTCGTTGGTTAAAAGAGGCTCAACAGTGTCACTGTCGGGGACACCTATCCTATACCCGACATTAATTCGACGTTAGCCAGTCTTGGAGAAGCCAAGTACTTTACGACACTTGAGTTGACTTCTGGATTCCACCAGATACGCATGAAGCCATCAGACATTCCAAAAACCGCATTTTCCACAATGAACGGGAAATTCGAATTCTTGAGATTACCCTTTGGACTCAAGAATGCACCCGCGATATTTCAGAGGATGATCGACGATGTTCTGAAGCCTTCCATTGGAAAGACGATCATCTTAAAAACCTGGATGCGGTGCTAACCCGACTTGGTGAGGCAGGCTTAAAGGTTTATCTCGAAAAAACTCATTTTATGCACCAGCAGGTGGAATTCATAGGGTATGTCATTTCATCTGAAGGTATCCGGCTTGATTCAAAAAAAGTTGCCGCAATCCAGAACTTAGAACCACCGTAAAATTTGAAGGAACTTAAATCATTCCCTGGTTTAACTTCATACTATAGGAAATTTATCCGCGATTATGCCAAGGTTGCTAAGCCCTTAACAAATCTTACAAGGGGAGAAAACGCGCAAATAAAAGCCAATCAATCCAAGCGCGTTTCAATCAGGTTGGGCGATGTCGAGCTGAGAGCCTTCAATGACTTAAAGATTTTGTTGACATCTTCTAAAGTCTTAGCTTTTCCCGATTTTGAGAAGCCGTTCATCCTAACAACGGATGCATCTAATTATGCGATTGGTGCTGTTCTATCCCAAGATATAGACGGGAAAGACAGGCCAATTGCGTTTATTTCTAGATCATTGAACAAAAGCGAAGAGGGTTTTGCTACAAATGAGAAGGAAATGCTGGCCATCGTCTGGGCCCTTGACAACCTTCGGTCCTACCTTTACGGAGCCGAAAAAATTAAAATTCTAACAGACCATCAGCCTCTTACCTTTGCTTTGGGAAATAGAAATTATAATGCAAAGCTTAAGAGATGGAAAGCCAAACCTGGTAAATCGAATTACGTAGCTGATGTTCTTTTAAGACTCAGAACTCAGGTTAACCACTTGCAGGACTCATTAAATGAACCTGTTTCAAGTGGAAATATGAGAAACGCACAATCTGACTCTCGTTTGGCTAGTAATGATTCAACGACAGAAACCGCACCCTCTCTATGTGGATCCACAACGGAAACGGCAAAACCAGAAAGTGAATCCACTACAGACAGTGCCGGATTAGCCACGAAGCAAGAGTAGCAAATGCTACGGGCCCCGCGCATTTGGGGGTCCCGCGCACCAACCTTTTCTGACCATAAAAAAGTATTATTTACATATTAGATTTAGTCACAATTACTATGAAGAAAATATTTGCATCAAAATGATCAACAAAAATTTTATTTTTCTATCTGCTGGTCTTACCAAAAATCATGTTTCGCACCGCACCAAACGCAAATTGGACAACGGTGTGAAATTCAGGTATTTATTGTCACCATTGATAACGTACTCACTGCTTTAGGTAAACGTATATGAACAGTTATCATAAAATTGCTGGCATTTTCGGAATATTCCGAGAGCTAAAATCTCTTCCTGATTCAAAATAGCTTTTTTGACTTTTAGTCCACAAAAACTGGCGTTTCGTCCGGGTGATCGCACATGGACTCATCAATTGGCTGTGAGGACCTTGTCAATACGCAATTTTTATTGAATTCAGTTCATCTTACATCGATTTTTTGACAAATATCCAATGTGAACTATATCCAACCAAGATTAAAATTATAATCATTAAAGTTGGAATATTTTGCCCGTGGCCGAGCATTGATTCTATATGAAGGTTTATATAATACAAATTCTATATACTACTGAAATAAATCAGTCTAGTAGAAGACTTAGCACTATTAATGGATTTGTTGAATTTGTTGAAAATAGCAAAATATTTCAACGTTAATGATTACAATTTTAATCTTGGTTGGATATAGTTCACATTGGATTTTTGTCAAAAAATCAATGTAAGATGAACTGAATTCAATAAAAATTGCGTATTGACAAGGTCCTCACAGCCAACTGATGAGTCCATGTGCGATCACCCGGACAAAACGCCAATTTTTGTGGACTAAAGGCCATAAAAGCTATTTTGAATCAATAATTCAACAAGTCCATTAATAGTGCTAAGTCTTCTACTTGGCTGATTTATTTCAGTAGTATATAGAATTTGTATTATAAAAACCTTCATATAAAATCTCTTCCACCAGAAGAAATTAAAAATATGCAACCATAGTAAGTGCTTACGCAGATGATTTGGAGGACAGTCTGGGCAACGAATTAGTGCAATTCGCTTCAGTGCTCAATTCTGATGTGGCTGGTATTATTGACAGCAGGAATCATGAGGCTCTGGAAATGCAGGTTTACAAGCTGTTGATAAATAATTCTTTACAATCTTGTTTCCCGAACGTTGAAATTGCTTTGCGCATTTATTTGTCTCTAATGATCACCAACTGCAGTGGTGAACGATCTTTCTGAACATTAAAACGTGTTAAAAATGAATTGAGGAACACCATGAGCCAACAACGTCTTAATCTCCTCACTTTAATGAATATTGAACATGATTTACTCCGAGAAGTCGATATCAACAGCATTATTTATAAATTTTCCCAAATTAAATCAAGAAAAGTTTTTTTGTAACAGTTTTGTTTTATTTAATACCATAAACTTAATAAGTGCCTAACCTAAAACAGTCTAAGGGCCCCTTGATAGAATTTGCTACAGGCCCCGCGCTGGCTTAATCCGGCACTCACTACAGAAACCGCTCATAGTGCACAACAGGATGCATCTGACCTTATACCCCATGTGCTTTCGCCTATCAACGTCTTTCGTAATCAGATTTGTTTTAAGGACGGGACAGGCTTAGAAATTTTTGAAGAACCGCATCCGGGATATAAACGGCATTATGTTGCAATTGAGGAACCCAACAGTTCTCATACAGTTACTCAAGTCTAAATTAAACCCTAACATAGTAAATGGCATTAAAATGCCAGAACGTCACTTGGGCATGCTTCAAGAAGTCTTCTTAGAACACTTCACAAAATACAAAATCCGGATCACACAAAGCATGGTCGAAGATGTGCAAAACGAAGACCTCAAATGTGAACTCATTATGGCAGAACATAAGAGAGCACACAGAAATGCCCGTGAGAATAAGTACCAACTACTGGAAAAATACTATTTCCCTGCCATGAATGGCCTTATAAGAAAATATGTTAGATCTTGCGAAATCTGCAAAACCAATAAATACGATAGGCATCCCATTCGCCCCGAATTCCAACCTAACCCAGTTCCTAGTTATCCTTGCGAAATACTTCACCTCGATATATGGTAATAGAGGTGCAGAATGAAAAATTCATTAGCTGCCTGGATAAATTTTCCAAATTTGCAAAACTTTTTCACATTAAAAATAGGTCCGTTCTGCATCTCAGAGACAAGATAATCAAAATCCTCCACTATTTTACCGTTCCAAAAGTACTTGTCACTGAAAATGAATGTAGCTTCATGAGCCCAATCATAACAAACTATATCAGTCTGTTGAATATCCAATTGTATCGCACCCCAGTACATCGATCCGAAGTAAATGGGCAGGTGGAACGATTTCATTCCACTATTCTGGAAATCTACCGTTGCCTTAAGGTAGAATATAAGGATTTGCGCTTAAAGGAGCTACTGAACATTGCGGTTGACAGGTACAATAACACCATTCATTCCGTGACAAAGCGAAAGCCAGCAGACATTTTCTTTGACAGATCCGAAAGAATCAACTATCAAAAATTAACCGATTTCCGAAGAAAGATAAATCACGATCTTAGATCGGAAATCAAGCGAAAACAAAGAGAAAACTATAAACACAGGAACAAACATAGAACATCCCCAAGACAGTATAAGAAGGGTGATCTGATTTATACGGCTTCAAAAGGCATCAAAGCAAAAAATAAGCCTTTGTTTAAAAAAGACATTGTTGAAAGAAATAAACGTGTAACGGTAACAACGAATACGGGCAGAAAAATTCATAAGACCCATATAAAAAACTTAAATTAAGCGCTCCTCGGTAGTATAGTGGTTAGTACACCTGCTCTTATGCGGGAGACTGGGGTTCAATTCGGAGAGCAAAATAAAAAAAAAAAAAAAAAGGAAGAATGGCAATGGCATATAGTAAAGCACTTATTAATTAAACTTTTCACTGAGCACACAAAAAAACAAACATAAATATAAAGAACTTATTAATTAAACTTTTCACTAAGCACACAAGGCACTAAACATAATATTAAGCACTTATTAAATAAATTTAAATATTTTCACTTGAGAAAAAAGCACTAAGATTAAACATAACATATATGTAAGCAGAAATAATATTAAAATAATAAAAAGATTTATTATAGTTTGATTTGTATTCAAAAAAAAAAGAAGGAGAAAAATCCTATGTTATAATTTCTGCACCATTTATGAACTGAAATATAAATCGGTCAATTTATAGGCTAATTTATAAAAAATATGTCACTTAATATTGCATAAACTAAGACATAAGAAAATTTTAATTAGGATGTAATTTAATTTCTTAAAAAAAAAAAAAAACTTCACAACTACACTGAGAAAAATATCAAACATATTCATATTTAAATCAAACTCAAACACATACGATTTGGCATGGAATCGATATCTATTTAATTTTAATAGAAACGTATTTACACATGTTTGACACGATTTGAACATGATTTAGTTTAAATTTACCTCGTTTTCTATTTGATTTAAACATGCTTATCTTTGTTTTTATTAACTTTATTTGATGTTGTTTCAAATAGAATGATATTGTTTTTTTTTTTTTGAATATTTCCGTGTTTGAGTCAAATACGTATTTTGTTTAAGACATACATAATGTATATATTTGACTTCAGATTTTTCAGAAATTAAGAAAATTACTCAACACAAATAAAAATAATAAAAATTAATAAGTAAATATTTATATTTTTATTTTAAGCGAAATTTTGTGATTACATTTTTCCAAAAAGTATTTAAATTGTTGTGGAGAGTTTTGAGATCTCATTTTTGTCAAAAGCACCAGGTGAACTTAGCCGCACATGATTTCTGTTTAAGATCTATGAGAACATCTTCGTCAAATTCTGGTTTATATAATTCGTCTTCTGGAATTTGCTTCTTTTGTTACTTCCTTCGTCGCCTTCTAGTCATCCTTTGGGAAGAATAGAGAATTAAGGTACCAGTACGGTCTAGAATGCCAAAAAAACGCATGATTTTTGAGAATTTTTTTCTCGGAAACCTTATTAGGTAATTACATAATTTTTTTTAAATAATAAATACATGCGTCAAGAGTACAAAAAAAAATTTTTTTTTTAATTTTCGAATTTTGCCCGAATTATAGAGGGCGCAAACGTCGACTCATCAAAAAATACATGGTCCCATGGCGGACTCAACTTCATGAACGCCTCTTCTTCTTCTTCTTCCTTTTCTTCGGCGCTGTTATGATCTCGATGTCGAGGGGATCATAACTCTCCCACGTATCTGCTTCACACTAGTGATCCGCCTGTGGGGTTCGCCGGGTTGACCTCAGAAATCGGCGGCAAGCCTCCCGGTTTTGTATTGTTCCATTTCTGAGGCCAACTGAATGCTGGTGTTTTTGCATTTGTTTGTACCAGGAGTGTTTAGGCCTACCTTTCTTTTTGCTGTATCGGCAATTAACCCTTGCACGAGCATAAGCTATTTAGCTTTAGTTTTAATTTAGTTGTAGTCATACTCTCGAGCAATACGGTTGCTGCAATAAATATATGTATGTATTTCTAACTTAAAATTCTTGTCTGATTATTTCAACAGTAAGTCGAACCGTTGGGCCAGCTCCTCAGGGGTTGGCGTTCTCATTTTTTTAGGATATCTCTCCTGAGATATCATAACTTTAAATTAAATTATTTTTATTTATTAAATAATAATAATATACATAGTTTTTGTTTCATTCTAACACGTTTCGGTAAAAAAGTAAAGTCTTCAGCATAATAAAGTAAGTTATAAATTAACCGTTTAAGAACTAAATTGTGTTCTAAGTCCTATTTTGATAACTGATATCAAGCACAAAAGTGCTATGTCCTTACATGTATTTTATCATGAATAAAATGGAAAACTGTTGAAGAATTACATATTTTTGGTCATTATAACTTTAAAAAGATATCAGGCCATAACATATTTAAATATCAATGCTAATTGAGCTCCATTAGTAGAGTTATGCACGTATCAAAACTTTAACTTGAGTTTGCCAAAAACAGCAAAAATGGACATAGCACATGTGTGCATTAAGGTATCGATATTCTCAATATGGTACATAAAATAACAAAATCGAATTTCCAACGGTTCGTTTTAAAAACATAAAAACAAAAGTGGAAAAATTATTTGCACATCTTATTAAACCGGCAAAATTATTTGCACATGTTTGAATTACTGCATTCAACACCACTGGAAGCCTTTTGCCGCAATAACAGCAGCGAGGCGCCTTGGCATTGAGTCCATTAAATTTTGAATCTGTTCTGACGGAACTGTACTCCAAGCTGTTATAAACTCTTCACAGGTTTCATTTGAAGATCTTCCAATGTCTTGAGGAATTTTTGATTTAACAAGATGCCAAACACAGGGCTCTGTGGGGGCCATTTTAAAACTTCTTGGTCTACCCCAGATAAAAAAGTTTTTATTGTCCGGGCCGTATGTATAGGAGCATTACCTTGTTGCAAGATAAAATTACTCCCGATGAATATTGACCCTGCCACTAGTGCAAAATCATTTAGTATTTCCAAATAATGCGACTTTGTCATAGGGTTGGAGCACCTAACAATTGGTCCTACGCCACAATATGATATGCATCCCCATATCATTATTTTACCTCCTCTGGAATGCCTTGTGAATGTTACCATCCAACGAAAAAGTAGTCTCATCAGTCCAAAGAACACTTCTCCAAAAAGCCGGCGCGGCGGTTTATTGATATGCTCCATAGCGAATTCTTGTCTGAGGATTTTATTTTTTCTTGATATATTGAACTTTTTTTGAATGACGTAAGCGTTTATTTTATTTTATTTCAACCTCCGTCGTATCGTCCTTTCACTAACAGCGGTTTCACGATCTTTGTTCAAATTACTAAGCACATTTCGAGCTTTTGTACAGTGGTTACTTTTAAAAGGAACGGATAATTTTTGTGTCTTCCCTTTTGGTTGTGGCCCTATTTTTTCCTCTACCAGCAAGATTTTTTACACTTCCATGAGGTTTTTTGTTTTTCTATAAGGTAATAAAGGTAATAAATTGTCCTCCGGACGCAGCGATATTTAGCTGAATTTTTTGCTGTCGGAACACCAGAACTCAGAAACAATGGCCGTGCGTTTTTCTGTTCAAAGTTCATTTTTTTAGCCATTTAAAAAACTTTCCCGACGACACTTTCACAATAAACGAAGAAAAAAAAATAATTAATTGCACCGTTCACTATGATTATTCGGGTAAATAAACTACCTGGGGCCTGTAACACAAAGCTACAAGTCTACAAGTCAAGAGCCACTTGTAGGATTTTGTTAATCTTACAAGTGTAGATTATTTCTGTAACACAAAAAAAAACTCTACAGTTGTAGAAAACAAAAATTTCCCTACACTTGTAGGCATTCTGCTACAAGTGCTCATTCAAAGAGAGATAAGCAACGCGGAAGCATCTTTATAAAAAATGAATAGAGAATCTGTTCAAAAAAAAAATTGCCGTCTTGGCAAAAATCCGCGAAAATAAAAACATTCTTTTTGGTGCTTTTTCAGATGTGATTACGAAGGAAATTAAATGTGAAAAATGGAAGGAAATTTTTACTTTAGGCAAAAGTTTAAATTTAATTCCTCAAAATAAAGAGTGGCCATAAATCCGCGATGTGTTTTGGCAGAATTGCCGAAAAAATGCCGTTGTAAGTTTTAATGCCGTTAATTTCCAAAAACATCAACACCAAGATCATATATGTACATATATATTATATTTTTCTAGACAAAACTAGACAACTCAAGAAAAACGGGTGCGGCTGGGGGTAAAGATTGCAAGCTGACTCCTTGCGACAATATAGTTTTAGATATAGTTGGACGAGATTCGGAAGCTATAGTTGGGCTTGGAGTTGAGGAATCCCTTAATGGTAAGTGCCTTAAATTGTGTTATTACATAGATAATTACATACAATATATTTATTTTTAGATCAACCATCTTTTTCCGGTACTTCCGATAATGCAAACAATACCTCCAACGCAGTTTTAAAAAGAAAAAAAATAGGTATGTACTTTATTCACAAGATCACTTATAAACATATACATAATGTACTACTCATTTTTTAGGCAAGAAACGTGAAGCACAATGTGAATCTCCTCTTTCTCTTAAAAAGAGAAAGCTTATGGTTGAGCACATTGAGTTGCTAAACTTTAAAGTAAGGCTGCAAATTGCTTTGCTAGAGAAGCAACTGGGATATACCCCATCAAGGTACAGTGGCGTAGATAGCTTTTCGCTATGGGGGGGGATAGATCTAGTTCGCTCATTTTTTTTTAAGTTTTAATAATTAAAAAAAAAACAAAACAAGACTTCATTGAATTCATAATGCCATAAAAAATTATATTTTTTAAAGATAATATAATACACGCATTAATTTTAATATGAACTAGAATAAATATTGATATACAGTGCCTTGCATAAGATTAACCGCACCTGTAAAAATGCGTTTTGTAGAAAATTAAAATGGGAATGACTAATCAAGTAAATTGAGAAGAAAAAAAGGTCCGTTATTTTCTCTTCTGGTGTTTAAAAATTAAAAACAGATTTTTATATATTGCAAAAGTATAACCGCACAATGCAAAACTCTCTGAAGCTTCATTCAGTTATGTGCTTCGAAATGACAAGAAACAATGCCGCGTGGTAAACATTTAAGCGATACGGAAAAAGTCAAAATTCAAGCTTTTCGGTTAACTGGCCTAAGCTTAAGAGCTATTGGTAGGAAAATTTAAAGATCCGATCGTGTCGTCCGAAATTTCTTAAAAGATCCAGAATCTTATGAGACGAAAATAAGACCCGGGCATCTGCAGAAGCTGACACGTCTAGATAAGAGCCGTTCAATAAATGCTGCATCCAATTCGGCGCAATTTTTTGCCAGACGTTCGTGATGAACTGGTCTTAGGAATTTAGGTTTCAACGGTTTTTCGTGCCTTAAAAAGCAGTAAAGTAATTGTTCGGTGCAAAATGATATCAGCTGCAAATTTGACAACAGTCTACAAAAAAAGTAAGAATTTGCCCAGCAAAACATGAAACGGAATTGGAAAACCATAAGTAACATTCCATTAATTTACACTTAACTCTTGTTATTGCAAATGGCATAATTCAATGAATGTTTTTTTAGATTATTTTCAGTGGCGAAAAAAAAGTTTAATCTTGATGGGTCAGGAAATCTGAGAAAGGAAAAAAGTTTGTTTTCTAGAGGAACTTTGGCGGTGGCAGTTGTAAGGTTTGGGGAGCCTTCTGCGACCGTGGTAAGGTTGCACTTGCCTTCACCTCTGCAAAGATGAACAGTTCAGCTTGCACCCAGGTGCTTCAGCATAATTTGGTACCCTACTTAAGACGATTTCGTCGAGTTCGGCATGTCTTCCAGCATGATAATGCCCCAATTCACGTTAGTCGTCAAATTTTGAGATGGTACGAATCGAATAACATACATTTTATGGTGTTCCCGGCAAGTTCTGCAGATTGTAACCCTATTGAAAATCTTTGGGAATTTTGACCCGCAAAATTTATGCCTATAATAGGCAATTAAACAGTGTTGCTGAACTGCGAGAGGCGATTGTGGAAGAATGGAACTGTATAGACGATTCCATATTAAATAACCTTGTGAACAGTATGTCAAAAACAATTTTTAGATTGGTCGAAAATAGGGGCAGCAATGTCCTTTACTAATTTAGCCGAAAAAATTTACTTAAAATAAAAAAACAGATCAAAATAAAAAAGCGGTTATACTTTTGAAATACAAAAAAAAATCTGTTTTAATTTTTAACCACCAGAAGAGAAACTAACGGAACTTTTTTTTCTTCTCAATTTACTTAATTAGTGATGCTATTCAATAAAAAAAAATAGTAAAGTGTCATTCCCATTTTAATTTTCTACAAAACGCATTTTTACAGGTGCGGTTTTACTTATGCAAGGCACTGTAGTAAGTAAAATAATATTAATTTAAAAAATAAATCACAAAATAAAATCCAGTTTTCTGTTCTTTTTAGATAAAACACTTATAATCACGTCTGCTAGTATAGGTATTTCGCGATGAATAGCTAGAGCAGTCAAACCATTCTAACGATCCTGCAAATAAGTAAACATCCAAAGCTTATCACACTGTTATTAAAATAGACATATTTTTAATAATCTCACTTCGTTGGTCATGCTTCTTTGTATTGTTTTTATTCTCTTTACTGACTGGAGAAAGTTCTTTCGGGAGTTGACGTTGAAACCGGCAGTGTACGAGTAGCTAATATCTTTAATAAAATATATATAGCTGGATAGAAGCGCTTTTTCTTGCACGTTTACCTATTATCAATTGGTGAGAGACGTAAAAAAAAATTTCAGAGTGCGTTTCTTTAACTTATTTGGTTCATGACTGGTTATGTTGAACAATTATCGATTCCAATGGGGGGGGATATATCCCCCTGATCCCCCCCCCTATCTACGCCACTGTCAAGGTATACAAACAATCTTGGCAATGAAAACTAATGATGAGGATGAGCCAAAGAATGAAGAAGAAAAAGAAGGAGAAAAGTCTGATGAAGAGTCGGAACTTGTCATTGACTTATTACATTTTTAAAACTTATTTTATTTATTTCAAATATAATGAATTCCGTAATTAATTTTTCTTTTTATAAAAGAACAAAATAAAGTTTTCAGAATTTTCTGTGCTCATGTCTTTTATTTCAAGTTTTATCATAGTGTACTATTCTTGGTTAAAAAAATTAAAAAGTTGTTCTTGTCTTAGTTGGGCTTCTCGGGATGGAGCTGGATAAATATTTTCAGATGAGGAATTTTCTTCTATTTCAGGATTCACTGTAGTTGATTCTTCGGAAGTATTAACGTCGTTTATATCAGAACGTGAAATATTACATAGAGTAACACAACACTTAAATATATTAGCAGCAAATACCGGATTAACTCGTAAGTGATTCAAACACGGAAATTTTTCTTTCAATACTCCAAACGCACACTCCACAAAACGTCGTGTGCGTTTATGTGCTCTGTTGTATCGAATTATAGATCCGTTTTCAGAATTTGAAGTTGAAGGTGACATAAGCCATGTTTTCAAAGGGTAAGCGCTATCCCCTAAAATTACTGCATTTGGAAAAGGACGCCATCCACCTTCCATTTTTCGGTACAAAGAGCTATTACGTAGAACTCGTGCATCGTGCACACTGCCTGGCCAGTTAGCGCTGACATAGTAAAAACGAAGGTCAGGTCCACAAACTGCCATACAGTTTAGGGAGTGCTTACCATGACGGTCGACGAAAGCGGCTTCATTATTTGTCGGAGCATCTATGTTTATAAGGATGCCATCGATAGCCCCACAAACCTCTGGCATACCACCTTTTTCAAAAAACAATTGAACCACGGAATACACATCAGCTGGCCAACATACTTGTCTCTGGAACTCCACTTCATTTATTGCCGAAGTTACTTCGTAGATGCAACGGTGGACCGTCATTTTACTGACACGATGGATGTCACCGATGGTGTGGTACTGGGATCCCGAACCGAACCAGTGCAGAGCAATTAATATTTTTTCACTAACGCTTAAAGCTTTGTTTCTATTCGATGACGAATGTAACTTATGCGAAAGCTTTTCTGAGAGATATTCAATAACGGGTTTCGACACACGAAATTTTTCGCAAAATAAATGGTCGTCTATTTGAAAGTTTGTTCTTTCTTTATATATTTTAATTCTAGTAACTTCGGAATCACTATCACTATCTTCATCAGAATCAAAAAAGAACATATTTTTTTTTTTTTTTGAAAATTAATGCCTAGGATATTTTTTTTAAGACTAAGGATTTCACTACTGTTGTGCAAAAATGCAATCCCAATTAACCGAATATGTCAATCCATTTTCAATTGAATTATTATGGTACAAAATATTCCGTTCCGTTCCTAGTTCATTTCTAGTTCGTTTTGCGTAGATTTCATATGTTTCCCATTGGTACTAATTTTTTAAGTCTATCAATGAATAAAAATTCAAATATTTTTAAGTAAATCTAAGAAAAGTAATAGAATACATTATTTTTTATTATGTTTAATTTTTTATTTAGTTTACTGAAATTAAAAAATGTTTAAGCTTTCAAAACCTAACAAAGTAGATATATTACATTACCTATAACATTTTTCAGTAATTATGCATGTACATATGTATATACAGATTCCTGCTTTAAAAATTATTAGCAAAATAATTAACTATTGAAAAAGGATAATAAATATACACTATACACAAAAATATATTCACAAATTGACATTTCACATTGTTTTTTGAATAAAAAAATATATAAAAATTTATACATATATGATTAATTTAAAAGATTGTTTTTTTTTTGGTATATTTAAATACATCTTCTACATCCTACAAGTTTTGAATCACTTGTAAGATTTAATGGATTATTCTACAAGTAAGATCTAGTTTTTTTCTACACTTGTAGCTTTGTGTTACAGAAAGAGGGAAATCATAGAATTTCCCACTTGTAATGTTCGTTCATTACACTTGTAGAAGAGCCAGCAAACTTGTAGCTTTGTGTTACAGAAATTTGTTACACTTGTATTAATTCACTTGTATTACAAGTACTGTAATGGGCGAAAATTACAAGTGGGAAATTGTATGATTTCCCTCTTTCTGTAACACAAAGCTAAAAGTGTAGAAAAAAACTAGATCTTACTTGATAATCAAATTGTTTATTATGTAGTAAATATTTTATTTAAAGTATATAATTGATATAAATAAATTAATCAAAAATCAATCAATTGTAATCAATAAATAAACATTGAAAACAAAAGTTAAATAAATAAATAAAAACAAGGAAAGAAAATAAATAAATAAATTAATAAATGAACAAAAATAAATAAATAAATACATGAACAGATAAATAAATACATAAATAGAGATTAAAATAAATAAATAACAATTAAATTTATAAACATGAACAGATAAATAAATACATAAATAGAGATTAAAATAAATAAATAACAATTAAATTTATAAACAATGAACAAAAGAATGCACATGAATACATTTATTTAAGGGCTTAAGTATTTTTTTTCAGTTTCAGTTAATGTTAAGAGCGAATTTTATTTGCTCAGAGCTTAAAATGCGTTTCAAGCTTTTTGGACGCAGAATAGCATTGAGGCTTGGCATCGCCGTCTGAAAGTTGTGGTCGGGCAAACACATTCTGGCCTATACAAACTTGTTGCGGACCTTTCCAAGGAAACTGTTCTTGCCAAGTTAGCAGTGGAAAAAATACGACGAGGAGAGGAGCCACCTATTACCAAGGCAATGAAGAAGAACGAGCCCCTTCAGACGGTGTTTCAGAGAAGGGCTGGTACTGACAAAGTGCAGTTTCTAAGAAATATAGCCTATAACAGCAATATTGCCTAAGAAATTCAAAAGCAAATATTCACTTAGATTTTTACAATCAATAAATATCAGGATTCTCAGGATTTTAACTCCCTTTTTGGGGCTATCACCCGCTCACCCAACTCCGTTGCTCCGCTTAGGGTATGTTCAGTCGCCAGGCAGGCGCCTCTGACAATAGTTTTCTTGGGCAATAGTACCTTGGGTGGCCCGCTTCGCGGGTTCTCAGCATTTTACCTCCCTTTTTGGGGCTGTCACCCGCTCACGCAACTCCGTTGCTACGCTTAGGGTATGTTCAGTCGCCAGGCAGGCGCCTATCTCAGCAGTTTTCTTGAACATCAGTACCATGGGTGGCACCTTAAGTGGATTCAAAGTATTTAAATTTGTATAACCTTGTGAAGTGTTTGAAGCAATTAAGGTCATCCTTTCGGGCGGCTTACGAAAATGCTACCGAGTTAAAAATAATATCCATAATTGAATGAATTAATATCTCATTACAATCTTTTTTAAGCTCTTGAAAGAGCATTTAATAGCTTAAAACCGTCTTAGAAACGTTTTATGTATGGCTGTATGGCAGGATCCATTTACCGACATATTTACTGGCATTGGCACCAAAAATAAGCTTGGCACCTTATACGTGAACTACTCTGTTTTCAAAATGGCAGTCCATTTTATATAATTGTGAGAATTACGAAGAACGAATAACCAAGTAAATCGAACAATAAAATGTGTAAAGAAGTGAAGGATTCCATCCAACAGACACTGGCACCAAACACGAATAGAACGATATTCACCGACACCAATCCAACGAGTGACCCAGTTGACAGGCCTAAGAACTCAAACGAACCAGATAGACTATCCAAAGAGGATGCAAGAGACAGTCCTGATGCTTTTAACCAATATCTTGAACAACTGCTTCAATAACAACTTCTTCCCTTAAAAATGGAAAACTGCAAAGATTGTGGCGATCTAGAAGAAAGGTGTCAGGAACATGATCTCTAACTACAGGCCAATATCACTCTTCAGCAACCTAACCAAGCTCTTGAAAGAGCTGATGCCAAGGAAACTTAAGAAGTTTTGCAGAGAGAACAACTATGTAAATACCTGACATTCAGTTTGGCTTTAGAGAGAAGTACTTAACACTACACCCGCTTCTGAAGTTCCGGCATGACACCACCAATGCCCTCAACAGTCATCGTGTAACCATCGGAAACTTTCTAGATGTCGAGAAAGTATTCGACAGCGTCTGATTAGACGCTCTTATACACAAACTTCATCTGCTACATCCACCCCCGCCACTAATAAAAATTCTTTTTTCATTTCTTTTTTCCAGCAACTTCTTTGTGCAATTTGGAAACTGCTCATTAATTATGAAAAGCAAAATAGCCGGATTCCAACAAGGTTCAAAACTTGGCCCCTTCCTCTACAGTCTGATGACATCAGACCAACCCATCCCAACCGGCTGTGAAAACCTGCTGTACGCTGATAACTCGCTTATGTATGCAACCTCAATGTCAGTACTAGTCATATTCTTCCTCCTGTTATATATTCCTATATAATCATATTATTCATCATTTTTGATATGTTATAAATATTCCTATATAACCTTTTATTCATCATTTTTGATATCATGATATATATTCCTATATAACCTACATATATGTATTATGACCACCCAATGTGACCATTCATAACTATTATTCATCATTTTTGATATCAATTCCCAATGCAAAAGGGATATACAATATCAAATGTCACCCTTTGTCGCGATCGCGACTATAATTGCAAAAGATAAACCTTCCACCCACGATTGATTGTGTGCATCACTTGCACACAATTTACTATGTCGCATTTCTCGACTCATCAGTTATTCCATCTCAATAAAATGTAATTAAAATTATTTTAAGTTAGTTTAAATTTGGAAGCAAAAGTAAAGAGTTGTTTCTCATTAAATAAATAAAAAATAATAAATAAAAACACTTGTTTTCTAATTAACGTTAAAAACACCCACCAGTTCTTCGTTCAACAAGCCAGTCACCCAAACAGCCAGTAGCCCAACCAGAAATCCCCACATAACACAACTGAATAAAAGTTCCTACCTCTTCCTGAGTTCCTACTTCTACGGAGTTCTGAGAAGAACTGAGAATTTTTATGGAAGAACTACTACATACATATTTTTTTTGGCTATCAAATAATTAATAAAACAGTCTGATGACATAAGACCAACCCATTCCAACCGGCTGTGAAAACCTGCTGTATGTTGATGACTCTCCTACGTATGCAACCTCAATGTCACCACTTGTCATTTCCTTCCTCCCACCAGCTCTTCGTTCAACAAACCAGTCGCCCAACCAGCCAGTCGTCCAACCACCAATCACCCCCTAATACAACTGAACCAAAGATCTCTTCTTGAGGTCTTACCTCCACGGGGATCTGACAAGAACTGAGGATTTTTATGGAAGCACTATTGCTTAAATAAATCCAAAAAGTACTATCTTAAAAGTAGTATTTAGTACTGCCAATCCCGTCGCCAATCCCGTTAAGAAATCTACGGGATATCATGCGACGGGATATCGTGCTGCGGGATTGACGTCAAAAAAGTATCAAAAAAATCGGCGGGCAAACGTTACACGGGCAACTGTTTTGCGGGAAAATGTAACGATCCCTTCTACGTAATAGCTCTTTGTACCGAAAAATGGAAGGTGGATGGCGTCCTTTTCCAAATGCAGTAATTTTAGGGGATAGCGCTTACCCTTTGAAAACATGGCTTATGTCACCTTCAACTTCAAATTCTGAGAACGGATCTATAATTCGATACAACAGAGCACATAAACGCACACGACGTTTTGTGGAGTGTGCGTTTGGAGTATTGAAAGAAAAATTTCCGTGTTTGAATCACTTACGAGTTAATCCGGTATTTGCTGCTAATATATTTAAGTGTTGTAATATTGTACGTTCTGATATAAAGGACGTTAATACTTCCGAAGAAGTGAATCCTGAAATAGAAGAAAATTCCTCATCTGAAAATATTTATCCAGCTCCATCCCGAGAAGCCCAACTAAGACAAGAACAACTTTTTAATTTTTTTAACCAAGAATAGTAACTATGATAAAACTTGAAATAAAAGACATGAGCACAGAAAATTCTGAAAACTTTATTTTGTTCTTTTATAAAAAGAAAAATTAATTATGGAATTCATTATATTTGAAATATATAAAATAAGTTTTAAAAATGTAATAAGTCAATGTCAAGTTCCGATTCTTCATCAGACTTTTCTCCTTCTTTTTCTTCTTCATTCTTTGGCTCATCATTAGAGTTTTCATTGCCAAGATTGTTTGTATACCTTGATGGGGTATATCCCAGTTGCTTCTCTAGCAAAGCAATTTGCAGCCTTACTTTAAAGTTTAGCAACTCAATGTGCTCAACCATAAGCTTTCTCTTTTTAAGAGAAAGAGGAGATTCACATTGTGCTTCACGTTTCTTGTCTAAAAAATGAGTAGTACATTATGTTTATGTTTATAAGTGATCTTGTGAATAAAGTACATACCTATTTTTTTTCTTTTTAAAACTGCGTTTGAGGTATTTTTTGCATTATCGGAAGTACCGGAAAAAGATGGTTGATCTAAAAATAAATATATTGTATGTAATAATCTATGTAATAACACAATTTAAGGCACATTAAGGGATTCCTCAACTCCAAGCCCAACTATAGCTTCCGAATCTCGTCCAACTATATCTAAAACTATATTGTCGCAAGCAGTCAGCTTGCAATCTTTACCCCCAACCGCACCCTTTTTTCTTGAGTTGTCTAGTTTTTTCTAGAAAAATATAATATATACATATATGATCTTGGTGTTGATGTTTTGGAAATTAACGGCATTAAAACTTACAACGGCATTTTTTCGGCAATTCTGCCAAAACACATCGCGGATATATGGCCACTCTTTATTTTGAGGAATTAAATTTAAACTTTTGCCTAAAGCCTAGTACTCACCTAGCGTGAAATGAAAAATAAATACGTTCCAAATTACACGCGAAGAATAAAAATGAAAATAGAATAAACTTTTCCATGTGAATTTTTGATACTCACTTTGAATGAAAAAAAGACAATTATTTTTAAACTGATTCGTTCTTTCTGTTTATAAATTTTCAATTTTTTGTTTTGAAACAAAATATTCAAATCAACTGACAAATGTCACAGTTTTCCACGATGCCTTAAACTTTTTCCTGATGGTTGTACATTGAGAAATGAAAATCATAGCGTGGAAAAAGTTGTGGAACATATTTGTTTTTCCAATCCACATTTTAGTACTCACCTCTCGTTGCGAATTTCATTCCAGTGAACCAGCAGTCACTTTTATATGAAATTTTTATTTTCACTTGAACTGAGTACTAGGCTTAAAGTAAAAATTTCCTTCCATTTTTCACATTTAATTTCCTTCGTAATCACATTCGAAAAGGCACCAAAAAGAATGTTTTTATTTTCGCGGATTTTTGCCAAGACGGCAATTTTTTTTTGAACAGATTCTCTATTCATTTTTTATAAAGATGCTTCCGCGTTGCTTATCTCTCTTTGAATGAGCACTTGTAGCAGAATACCTACAAGTGTAGGGAAATTTTTGTTTTCTACAACTGTAGAGTTTTTTTTTGTGTTACAGAAATAATCTACACTTGTAAGATTAACAGAATCCTCCAAGTGGCTCTTGACTTGTAGACTTGTAGCTTTGTGTTACAGGCCCCTGTAGTCAGTCTAAGCAGTTCATTGCACTTGTGCAAATAATTTTGCCACTTTTGTTTTTGTGTTTTTCAAAAGAACCGTTAGAAATTCGACTTTGTTATTTTGTGTAAGGTTTTAAGAATATGTATTCATTATCAATAAAAATAAATATTAACTACATTTTTTATTTTGAAAGTTATAAGGCTTCAATGAAGAGAAGTTGTGTAAATTTTACGTTGGGCAAATAATTTTGCCAATGACTGTATATCTATATGATAGAGGTTCATCACAACGAAGATGTGACACACCTCTATCATATAAATGATGAACAAATGTGTTTGTAATATCCGCTTTTCACAGTACAAATGAGGATAGTAGCGATCACATCCCAATTGTAGAAACTTAAGTAAATCCCTATAAAACACAAATTATTTTGAATAAGACATATAATTTAAATAACCATAAAATATGTAAATACCCCATTTCATAGAAGAATAGTTTTTGAACTAAAAACATTTAAGAAGAAGATCTTATTTTGGATATAATGAAAAAATATATCCCATCCAAAGGGGCATTAATGAAACTTATATGGAAATAAAAGATGTTTACTACTGCCCAAAACTTAAGGAAAAAAATCAAAATATTTTTAATAATTGTGAAGTTTGTAATGAAATTTTTTTTTCGAATTTTAAAATTTCCTTAAATCGTACATTTTTTAGATAGTAGACCAGCGGTATTTCATTTTTTTTTTTGCTTAAAAATCTGATTTTACCCAATACCTTCAAAATTGAATAACTTTTCGAGTTTTAAAAATAGAGACGTGAAATTGTTTGTCCAATTATGAAGTTATTGAATATTGAGTCAGAAAATGTATTTTTGGAATATGTTTTGTGTTTAGCTTATGGCTACCAGCGTTTTATTTATTAATTAACATAGAAAATATATTATGGTATGCAAACTGCCTTTTCCCCAGAATTATTTCTTATATTCTAAAATACATTTTGTTTCTTTTTTATAATAATGATACTCAAATTGCGATTTAGATTACATTAAAAGTGAATGAATACAAACATAAAAATGCACGTGCATTAGGGAAATGTTTTTGAACTTGATTTCCGTGGGAATTCCACCCCTTTTTTGAAAATTCTCCTGAATTTTAGAGTTATCTATGTAATCGATGTTATTGATTAAATTTTTTGTTTTTTCTTTTAAGATAAATGGTAAGAAAAGTAACAATTAAAAATAAGAATGAAATAACAAAACAGTGTACATTTGTATGCAGTTTGAGTATTTGTTTGTTCTCTAGATTTACAAAGTTTTTAAGTATAATATCTTCAAAATTTAAACTTTTAGTAAAATTATATTTCAAATCTTCTTCATAAGAAAACCTATCAACAAATTGAACGTTCTTATTACTAAAAGTTTGATTTCATATTTGTATTGAATAGTTATTCAGTACAATCAAATAGTTTCCGTTTAGATTTACTTTACGATCATCACAATTATTTATTAATTCTATCATCTAGTGATTTTATTTCAATAGCGTAATTTTCTTTTAGTTTAAAACTATGATTTAAAATAAAATTATTATTTGGTATTATTTCTTTTTCATAAAGGATTTTCGTATCATATTCATACATTGTACTCGTATCGTTAATTTCTATTACATATTGATCTTCGCTTATGACTTCATGTTTAGTTTATATGGGGGTAGCTGTAGTTTCAAATTCCTACTCTTATGTTTTTTAATTTATAAATATCTAATCATGCTTCTTTTATTTCTTTTGCTGTTAAAATATGCTTAATTTTATTTATTATTATATTATTTATTATTTGTCTTCTAAAAATCATTATTTTAATGTTTGGTCAGTTTTAAGTTGTTGTTTAATAATGCGTTTTTAACTAACAGTTAATTGCTAGGAATGTTTGAGCTAACTGTTTTCTATCTATTTCGATTATGTTTTTAAGGCGAGCGTATTGGAATCCCGCTTCTTAAAATCCCAAAAAAGAAAGTTTTAAAATCTCGCCTTCTAAAATACCGTTTTTTTTTAATCCCGAGTTTTAAAATCCTGCTTATTCAAAATCCCGATCTGTTAAAATCCCGCTTTTTAGAATCCCGACTTATCCCGTTTAATCCCGCAAATCTCGTTTTTCATATTTATATTTGAGTATTATAAACGCTTTATGCCTACATTAAAAAGATTAAGAATAACCAGACTAAAAGAAAATGCATCAGCTGATTTTTTATCTCGACCGTAGCATTTGTTTTTGATCTCTAAACTCTAAGATTAAATTAAAATTACCTTTTACTCATTTTAAATCACTGTAAAAAAAGAGAAACAATATGAGTAAAACTGTTTTTACTTGCGACTTATAGTTACTATAAGGCAAGTTATGCATTCGTAAAAAAAATCGAACTCGAGATTTTGATCAAAGTTGACATTACGATGATAGCGAAGACCAAAAAAGTGGGTCTCGCAATTCTGTCTGTCTGTCTGTCTGTCTGTCGTATCGACCATAGCCTAAACGGCTCGGCCGATTTTCTTCAAACTTAGTAGATATGGGTTTTAATTTTTCACCCCCGGATGTTTTTTTCTGTTTTTTTTTTTTAAGACCAAAAATAACGTTACCTGCCATACGATTTTTTTTCGAAATTTTATAAATATTTTTTTTTTCTCAAAAACTGTCCCACAGAATTTAAAAAAAAAATGAAAAAATTCATTTGGTTAAAACTAGCTAATGGTTGAAAAAAATTTACAAAAAAATTGTTATTTTTGGTAGCACCCCTGAGTCCATTTTTTTTGTTTTTGATTTTCTCGAAAACGGTACAACCGATTTAAATCATTTTTTTTATGCCAAAGCTCCTCCAAAGTTTGAATATTATTACATATTCAAATTTTCACTTTTTTATTTTTTGGATTTAAAAAAAAAATCAAAATTTTGTTTTGGAAACTCAATATTTCGAAAACCCCATGCTCGATTTTTTTCAAACTTTACAAATAAAAGTTTCTTAACATAATCTACAAGATTTGAGAAAACAAATTTTGTTTTATCTAAAACTAACGGTACCTTCCATACAAATTTTAAAAAATAGTTTTCGAAAATCGTATTTTTCTCGAAAACGGTTCCGAGAATTTTGCTAAAATTTTTTTCTTTTGATCAATCTTTACGATCTATAATTTAATAAAAAAAAAATTGAAATCTAGATATTACTGACTGTACCTACCATAGAACGATTTTTTCGAATTTTGAATTACTCATTATCGGCATAACGGATTTTAACGAAATTTTTTATAAAGAAGCTCCTAAGAAGTTTAAAAAACATTGCATTTAAAAACTTAAGAAAAAAATTTTTTCCAATTTTTAGAAAAAAAAAGTAATATTTTTTTTTTGTAAAATTCGATATCTCAAGAACGGCTTAGTATATTTTTTTGAAATTAGACTTTTATTCGTACAATAATAAAAACTTAAGGTTGGCGTACCACAATGTTTTCTTAAAAATGTTTTACAAATTTTATACTTATTTTTTTTAAGGAACCACTACAACGACTTATAATTTTTGTTCCTGCATAAATTCATATTTGCATAGCATTCTGTTTTTATCTATTACTACTAAAAGAATTTAAAAAATTCATTTTATCCTTATGAACAGCTTTCTTTAATAACATCCGTTTTTAAAATTCCTAGTCTATTACAAAGGAGCAAGTTCGTGCGACCCAGTCGTGCATTTTATTTTTTTGCGGCGCATCGTTCACAATATTAAGTTGAATTAAAATGTAAACATACTCCTGTATTTATAAGTTTATGGACAAAAAATATTTTGTTTACTGTTGTATTTGTTATAGTAAAATGCTTTCAAAATAACTCTTTTTTTTCGTTTCCTAATAGTTTTTTTTACTATCCAATTTTTGCAATCAAAACCAGATGTTTTATTTTTTTTAAATAAAACAACTAGTTTTGATTGCAAAAGCGGGATAGTAAGAAACGGGATTATAAGAGACGGGATTTTAAAAAGCGGGATTTTAAAAAAGCGGTATTTTTAAAAGCCGGATAATAAAAAGCGGACTTTAAGAAACGGGATTATAAAAATCGGGATATTGAACCCAACCCGTTTTTAAGATCGAATCGTTAAAATGAGAATTTATTTTAATTTGTTTGCTTAACAAAAAAATTTCAAATTTTATTTTGACTTTCAAAATATATCAACAGCTCTCTTATTGCAAAATATATTTAGATTTTAAGATGAAAATTTCCTTAGAGATGCCAATGTTGGAGCATTTTTCTTTAATTTTTTCATCCCAATACAATCCGACGTAAAATGTTGGCTACATACATATGTAAGGTATGTTATGCCTGTGTACATTTTCTTGACAGTCTTCATCAAGCCAAAATAGCCACTCTGAATATTTTTCTGTTTCTCTGTCTGGAAATTTAAACAGTTTTCTTTTCATTAAATTCGCATTTGATTTGCAAAAATGTTGTTCTCTTCCAGGACGACATATTTCTCAATTTATTCATACCTGTATAAAGATCTTATTTTATATTAAATCTATACAGGGTGTCCAGTTATTCGTGTGCCATACTTTGGGATGTGATTCTTGGTCATATTCTAAAAAAAAAAATTGTTCTACAGTAAAGTCTAATTCTTAACTTTGACATCACTTTTTGACGATTTAAAAAAAGGCTAACTTTGGTGTACCCTGACCCATGTTGAGGTCAATTTCTCTGTCAGTACTAATGGTAAGGACCTTACTTTGGATTTTTTTAGTAAAAATACTAACCTTTAAAACTACGTTCTAATTGAGCTGATATTCACTTTTAAATGGTGTTCAATTTTTCTTGACCGAGCAAAATTTTGACTTGGAGGTCAATTTTTTTCAAAAAATGAACCTGATGAACATAACAATAATAAAATAAAATGCACGACTGGATCGCACGAACTTGCTCTTATGTAAAAGTACTTTGGAATTTAAGATACATTTTATAAATATAAAATATGAATTTAAAATGAAATTGCCGTCCGATTTCTAGAAAAGTATGAATTTATGCAAACAAACTTTAAAAAATCGTTTTATTATTAAATAAATAAATTTTTTATATAAGAAATTTCTTTAAAATTTTTCAAGAAAAAAATGTGGGATGCGAATTTTAAGTATTTAATAATATTGATTTTAGGAAATAATTTCAAAAAATAATCGTTCATAGGTTTTGAAGATATTGATTTTTCAAAAAAAATTTTTTTTTTTAAAAACCCAACAAATAATTTTTCGTATATTTTTATATACAATATTATTTTAAACTTAGGGGGAATCCTGCTGAAATCTGGTTAAAATCGTTAGAGCCTTTAATGAGAAAATCGAAAATCAAAAAAACGGTTCTATGACAGGTACCGTTAATAACATTTTGCCCCAAATTTTTTTTTACCAAAACGTAGTTCATGTCCATAATATCACACCTAATTTTTTTTATCAAAATCGTTAGAGCCGTTTTCGAGATAAATAAGATTTTGCATTACGGGTGTATGGGGGGTACCGTTAGTTTTGGAGCTAAAAAAAAAATTTCAATTTCCCCTCTAGGGAATCACCGAAGACCCATAACTACCGAGTTTGAAGAAAATAGGTCCAGTGGCTTAGGCTCTAGATCGAGGTACAGACATACAGACAGACAGACAGACAGACAGACGGAATTGTTGGACCCACTTTTTTCGTCTTCGCTATCATCGTAATGTCAACTTTGATCAAAATCTCGAGTTCGATTTTTTTTCCAAATGCAGAACTTGCCCTATAGTACCTATATCGCAAGTAAGAAACTTATCTTCAAGTGCACCCAAAAACCCACATATCTTATGATGCTTGGAAAAAATCGAATTTTTTGTACCTACTTTTATTGCAGCACTTGGCAATTGGAGTGGTTTTTCAAGAATTGATAGTTTTTAGGTAATTTAAGTTAAAAAGTCTAAAATGAGGTCCCTACCATTAGAGACAGAGAAATTGACCTTAACATGGGTCAGGGTACACCAAAGTTATTCTTTTTTTAAAGCGACAGAAAGTGATGTCAAAGTTGAAAATTAGGCTTTACTGTAGAACAACTTTTTTTCTCAGAATATGACCAAAAATCACAACCCCAAGTATGACACACCAATGACCGGACACCCTGTATATTTTACCTTTATTTTAAGTGCTTGATCTTAAAGACCTGATCAGTAGTTCTCAAGTTATAAGCGAATCAACATAGCCTACTTAACATACAAAATCAATTTCCATTTTTCTATACCCAAGGAAGATACACTTCAAAACGAATAGATACGAGTATTGCCAAAATCCAAACGAGAAAATTCCTACTAAAAAGTCCAAAAACAAACAAAAATAAAATGCAAGACTGGGTCGCACGAACTTGCTCCTATGTAATCGACTAGGAATTTAAAAAACGAATGTTAGTAGAGAAAAGTATTCATAAAAATCAAATTTATTTTTTAAATCATTTTAGTGGAAAGAGATAAATACAGAATACTATGCAAATTTGAATTTGTGCAAGAACAAAAATTATAAGTCGTTGTAGTGGTTTATTAAAAAAAAATCTTTTATATACTAATTTTTTAAAAGATTTTTAAGAAAAAATTTTGGTACGCCAATTTAAAGTTTTTATTATTGTTCGAATAAAAATTAAATTTCAAAAAAAGAAAAAATAGATTTTTTTTTCAAAAATTCAAAAAATATTCATTTTAAAGTTTTGAAATGCAATGTGTTTTGGACTTATTAGAGGAATCTCTATAAAAAAAAATCATTAAGATCCGTTATGTGGATAATGAGAATTTCAAAATTCGAAAAGTGGTTCTAGGGTAGGTACAAGCTGTAATATCTTAATTTCAAAATTTTTTTATTATACTAAAGATCGTAAAAATTAATAGAAAGCAAAAATTTTTTATCAAAATTCTAGGCGCCGTTTTCGAGAAAAATACGATTTTTGAAAACCATTTTTTTTAATTTTTTATCATTTGTATATTAGGTAGGTAATACCTTTATTTTTAGGTAAAATACATTTTTTTTTCTCACATCTTGTAGATTATATTGAGAAACTTTTATTTATCAAGTTTAAAAAAAATCTAGCATGGGGTTTTCGAAATATTGAGTTTTGAAAAAAAAAAAAATTAAAAATCCAAAAAAAAATTTGTTGAAAATTTGAGTACACAATTCTATTTATCTTTTGGAGAGTCTTAGCAAAAAAAAATGATATCAAAATCGGTGGTAACGTTTTTGAGAAAATCAAAAACAAAAGAAATGGTTCCATGGGGTATACCCTCAATAACCAGTTTTCGGAAATTTTTTTTCAACCCTTACCTAGCCTTAACTAAATGAATTTTTTTTGTATTTTTATTAACTTCCCATAGGGAGTTATTGTAATCGGTCCGATTTGTCAAATTAGAATTTTTGACATTTCTCGACGTTTCAAAGTCCCTAGAGGCTATATCAATCATTTTTAAAGAGATGTCTGTATGTGTGTGTGTACGTACGTTCGTACGTCCGTACGTTCTGGTACCATTTTTCGTCGTCGATATCTCAAGAACGAGTAAAGATATCGACTTCAAATAAATTTTGTTTAATAGATAATAACTTTGAAAGAGGCTGAAAGGGCGTTTATTAAAATTCAGTGACTAGTTTTTTCACTATAACGGTTTAAAAAAAAAGTAAAAATTTTGGTTAGTTTCAAATATCTCACGAAAAAATAATGCTATTGATTTCAAATTAAATTTAATGTACTCATTATAAGGTCATACAGATTTGGTATGAATTTGGAAAAAAATGAACATACCGTTATTTTTTTAAATAAAAAAAAACGAAAAAAAAAATTTCATAACCCAGATATTCTAAGAACGGAAAACAATTTGAAACTCAAAATAATTTTATTTTACGAAAAATAATGTGTTTGACAACTGGTGAAAATTTCAAAAAAATCAGTTAACAGGTTTTTTACAAAAAATAAAAAACTATATAAGATTCTATTGAAAATTGGTAAAAATTGTTTTTCGACTCAAATTTCTCGAGAACTAGTAGTGATATTGACTTCTAATTTAGTTTATTTTATACATAGTATAATTTTGTACGATTGGTAAAATGTTGACAAATATTGAATCAATAGTTTTTTTTTTAAACAAATGGGAAGTTATCAGTGTGGGTCGCACCCAGCCTCTTTTTTTTAAATCACAGTTTTTGAGAAAACAAAATATTTAAAAAAATCGTATGGCAGGTACCGTTATTTTTGGTCTTAAAAAAAAAAGAAAAAAACGTGTGGGGGGAAAAAATTAAAAATGATATCTACCAAGCTTAAAGAAAATCGGCCGAGCCGTTTAGGCTGTAATCGAACAGACAAACAGACAGACAGACGGACAGACAGAATTACGAGACCCACTTTTTTAGTCTTCGCTATGATCGTAATGTCAACTTTGATCAAAATCTCGAGTTCGATTTTTTTTACGAATGCATAACTTGCCTTATAGTACCTATAAGTATAAATAAATAAATATAAATATAAATAAATACACCATCCAAGGAGTCGCCGCGACATACACCAGCCAAACCAATAAAGGAACACAGGCAAATATAAAACAACATCCATCCACACACACAAATTCAACGAATGACAAAAAAATAATAAGAAAAAGTAGAGCAGAAACAATAACAACACCGAAGGGAAAGGGATGCGCTGTGTGTGATACAATTAATTTTCTTTTGCATATAAATTTTGATGAGAACAAGGGAACAAGAGACCGCTTAATCGGTTACCCAACAGAAAGATACATGAAAAGCTTTTTCGCTCTCCTACATTAGGTGTGTTTTATTCACTGCTGCATAGCTAGTGCAGCAAAATTTCCCTCGACAAACAACAACAATTTAATTGCTGGCGAAAAAGAAGCCAGTAAAAAAAATGGCAGTTGTGCTGGTGAAAGAACTTTAAATTATTGAAATGAAAATGGCGCTAAGCATTAAATTCTATAGTTAAACATAATATGTATGTACATAAATGTACATAAGTACATGTTTTGACATCAGATTTTGATATTTTCTATATCTAATAATGGCCAACATTGAAATATAAACTGAAATTGACATTATGGAGTGAGTTTGATCGTCTTATTCGAACTTGAATGCTGCGCTGGCTATGCAGCAATGAATAAAACACACCTATTGATGTTCGTTTGTCACTCTTAATTTTTGTGTCTTTGTCAGCCAATGTTTGCCACCCAATAAATTATCTTAGGACAGCCCAGTAGGAAATTTCCAAAAATTCACTAATGAAGAAGTAGGTGTTTCATCATGGAAAAGGAGCCGCACCCATGAATTTCCTACGGAATCCTATGAGGAATTTAACACAGGCTTGTCATTGGATGCATATTTTGTTGTGAAATCACTATGCTCACGGCATCTTCGATTTCATAGGGAATTTTTGTGTCTGAAAAAACTGGTTCCATTGATGTGATGCTTTCCTCAATGGAAATAAGTTAATGAAAAGTGAGTCAAAATTTAATCAATTGCCTCAGGGAATGAAGCATTGAAAATACTGATTATTCATTACAGAAATGTGTACATATTTGAAGCTCGTTTTTTCAGTATTGAAAAAAGGAATGCATTTAGGCGATGTTTTATTAAGAGAAGGATTATGAATGAAATCATTATCAATTTCTTTTCTTATTTCATCAATAGAAGAAGCGCCTGATATGCAGGCAAATTTATCGGTTGAATGAAAAAAAAACAAATTAAATTTGTGTTATATATGTACGTTTGTACGTATCTATTTTATTAACTATTATAATACATTTTAAAGAATTTAGTAGATATATGTATATGTCTTACATTGTCTTGTCTTGTTGTAAGACGTAACACAAACAGTTGGTCGAAAAACTCTCCTTTGACACTTGGTAGAATTTGGGGAGCAGCTTAGGAATTAATCATCTTCATTCTCCTGTTCATTTGAGATCTAAGAAAAAGAGGAATATTTACTTTTTGCAAATCATTCAAAAGAATATAGGGAATTTACCGTTGGTGAATTGTTTTCCTTCTCCATGGTTGTTATTTAATCTTGAGTAAATTGATTGAAAACACAGAAAACCCCGCACAACCGTTTTCTTTGATCACAAAATTGACACTAAATCATTCCAAAACAAAAGAAATAACTCATGACAAAAAAAAGACCTATTGAGCGTCGCCGAGACGCCGACCCATCGCGGGAAAAACCCCAAAAAAAAAAGTATTGTTTATTGCAGGTCAAAATCTCTCTCCCTTTTTCCTCTCAGCTCGCAGCCTATTTTTCTCAGTAAACGAAGTTCATGAAAAAATACATTCCTTTTCCCTAGCGATATCACCTGATCACCATAGTTTTGCTCTATTGAAAGGTTGTTTACTGATTTTCAATTCCAAAGAAAAGAAAGGGTTGTTTTCTCTTTCACATCCCAGGCATTAAACACTCAATTGTGGATTACAATAACCACTGAAAAGATGCAGGAATAATTTTAACGTGTTCAGCATTGTATTCATTAACATTAAGGATGTGTAAGAAGGATATTGCTTTGTTTCATGTTTTCTTTACCTTCTTTCGAGAACAAAGCACAAGATGCAACTGAGATTGCAAACTACTGACTCATTGCATGCCTTTCGATGAATGAAACCAATGCAGACCTTCTACTCAATGAAAGTGCCACGTGATTTCTACGAGGAATTCAACTTTATTTTTCCTTGAGGAGCAAATTTCCTACTGGGAGTTTTTTGTATCGAGATGAGACATCTGTATATATGATTATTTGTGTTAATATATTTCCTCTATGGTGTCGAACACGTTGATAAAGTGATTGAGCCAAAGATGTGGGAAATGGATGTTTTTACTGAATGTGCAATGAATGGAGAAAGCAGTAGCAGGAACTATTCGTTGACATCGGAGTAATGACGTGATTTGTTTTTAAAAATTACGTTTTTTCTGTTATTTATTTTTTACATAGAAAGGGATTAGGTCTACTGGGGATACTCTTAAAAAATTGCACCTGCAATCTTACCTCTTGGTGGTGAGGAAAAAGATAAATTCAATTTATTTAATTCATCATTGTTTTTGATTATAAAATGTCCGTATATTAATAAATAGTTGGTAACTCTATCGATATTTTTGTGAGATTTGCGGCAATTTTAAATGCTCATTACGGGAATCCTGTAAGAGCTTTAAAATGAAGATAGCTTATTGAAATCCATAATGGTCAGACTGAAAGGCAAATATCCTATCCTGCAAATATAAATTGAACAGAGTATAAATACACACAAGCTTTATTGATGCAGGCAAGAGAGGTAAAGAAAAATAAAAGGTACAAATATGTATGGCTTAAGAACAATATAATACTATACCAATGCGAAAGGTGGAAACGTCATCGCAATAAAGTCGTTCGGTGATCTAGCATAAATATAGTGCTGTGCACATTTTTTTTTCAAATTTTAAACAATTAAATTTTCAGTTTTAAATGAATTTAGATGTGGACCTTGTTGATGATTTTTGCTTTTTTTCGTTCATCAAAATGTAAGAAGCTTGAAAGAAAATTTTGCATCTCCTGTATCTCACTTGGGCACTTCGGTTTTCATTCAAGGTTTTATTTTTGTTTCGAAAATCTGGATCTATGATTTTGAATTAAATGATTTTAATATACCAGTATTTTAATTTTTTACGAATACAAATGATAATTATGCTGCCGGTGGTGTCGGTTCTTTTGTGAGCGAAAAATATGAATGCGTGTCAAGTAATCTAGAAGTTTCGAGTGCAGATATCTTAAACATTTCGCCTAAATCTAATCATGAACATTATGATATATTATGTGTGTATAATTTGCACAAATACAATTCCTCGGTTTTTATGGAAGAATTTTCAAATATTTTAGAAAATGAACACGGTAAAATCTTATAATATTGGGTGATTTTAACATCGATATTTTAGACGATAACTTGATGATTTTAAATTATATGAGTTTATTGGCAACTAACGGTCCCGCGTAACTTATAAATGAGCCAACAATAATCATCTCGGGTAAATGCTTAGATCATATTTATGCACGCTTTTCAAAAAATTTTCTTGGTTGTTGTGAAAAATTTGTCTTTGAATTTGATGGAATTTCTGATTGTAATTCAAAAAATATTGCTTGGTTGAAACCTTAGCCCACATTTTTAATCTCAGCATCACCTCTGGCATATTTCCTGAAGCTCTTCAATGTGCAGATGTAATTCCGTTAGCTTTTTCTAAGCAAAGGTTTTGGAAAGGTTGTTAAGTCTAGATTGTTAAAGTTTTTGGAAAAAATAGTTTTTTAGTGAGGTTCAGTTTGGTTTTCGAACGGGTAGGTCGACAGAAGATCCACTTTTAGATTTTCGTTCCGTGTTTTGTTCTAATTTAGATACGATATTACTAAAGCTTTTGATATGGTTTTTTTTTTTTTTTTTTTTATAATCTACCCGCGCTCAAGGGATTAGATTACCCTTTAAAATGTTTCAACACAGCGCGGGCGTGAAGTTAAGAAGAGAAAGAAGGATAGGAAAGATGTGTGGCACGATGTTCTGAGACTGAAGGTTGTTGTCTCAGATATTTTATCTCCAGGGATGGCGGCTGAACTAAAGCGGAGAATGCCGTGTCTTATTTGTATGTCGCTTATAATTCACATTATTTTATTCGTGTTCATCCTTGTTGGGCATACTAGTTTAACTCAATTACATGTTGTTAGTGTTATGCCTGAACAACATGTAATGAGTAAACCAGCAACCCAGTGATGACAAGTTTAGAAGGTTTTTTTAATGGAATTAAAATGACATAGACGACGGCAGGGATCGAACCTGTGATCATGAGGTTCACAGGCGAGCACACATCCATCGCGCCACGGCCACCCCCATGAATGTTGCATGTTTATATAAATTAGGAATGCATGATCATAAATTATTATTAACAAAACTAGAATAAGGTGGATTTCGTGGTTTTATCCTTGATTGGTTTCGTTATTTTCTAAAAAACAGACGTCAAAATGTTAAAATAGACAATACTAATTGGGGTGTTCCACAGGGCTCAGTGTTAGGGCCTACTCTATTCTTAATCTACATAAATACTCTATTTCTATTAAGATTTAAAGGTGTTTTGAAGTCTTTTGCCGATGATGTTGGTTGGGTGCGTATATGGTTCAGATAGTCGTTTGAATCTTATCGGGGACATCAACTATGATATAGATTTGTTAAGACTGTAATTTGCAGATCATAAACTAGTAATTAGTACCAAAACAAAAATTATGTTTTTCAATCTGTCTCTTTAATCAAATCTTGATATAAGTATTTACTTTCACGCACCTGAATGTCAGAAATTCAAATTATATACTTGCCCATGTGTTTTATCGAATAACTTTTAATATAATCTTGATTGCAGTAAAAAATGTTTTCAGGTCGAAGAATTTAAATACCTTGGGTTAATAATTGATTCTAAAATGTCCTTCCTGTACTACACTGATTCGCTAAAAATGTATTTTAGATTGACTTTAAGAAACTTCTACTATTTTTTTTTTTTTTTTTTTTTATAATCTACCCGCGCTCAAGGGATTATGATTACCCTTTAAATGTTTCAACACAGCGCGGGCGTGAAGTTAATGAAGAGAAAGAAGGATAGGAAAGATTTACAAAAAATGTGTTCTAAAAAACTATTAACCATAATTTATAATGGTATTTTCCAGTCAAAAATACAGTATAGTGTTACTTGTCGGGGTGGTACTCATTTTAACGAAAAATAACCAATACTAATACTTCAGAAGCGTGTCATAAAGATTATGTGTAACAAACATCGCTTGCACCCTAGTATGCCCCTGTTTAAGTATCTGAATATTATTCCCGTACGTCATTTATACTGCTTCAAAGTTTTAAAAGTTTTTTTCTATAGTTCTGGTTATCTTAACTTTAGATTTTTGACGGTCACAACCTGCGAATAAATTCAATGAACATGGTTTCGATTCCCAGATACCGTACCACAGCGCTGCGTAATTTCTATACAGTGTAGCTTCTTGTCGCATTTTCAATAAATTACTCCGGAATCTTAGAACGTCATTTTTTTCAAAAAAAATTGAAAAAGATCTAGAAAAATGGCTTTTAGACTTTTAACCAAAAGACCTTGAATGCTTATAAAATGCTCAAACGTAAATAATATAATCTGAACTATCTTATAAATCTTATAAACATACCATATATTATATAAAGATTGAATTTTGTATTTAAGTTTGTTCTATAATTTAATGATTCTATTTATGACCTGATGAAAATTAACTTGATTATTCATTGTACCCACCTCTATTTATACATATAAAATATGTATAACTTAATTGAAGTGACAATAACACTTTATTGTATTCAAAATAAAAATAAAATAATCTAATCTAATATTCCCAATGTAAGCAGGGTCTTAAATGAAATCTTTCGTAAGGTAAGTTGCTACGCGGAAAGTGTAAGCTTAACGATCTACATGGAACGTGTAACCGTAAGAGTCTACACGGAACCTATAAGTTTTACTTGCGTTTTTGGTTTACCACCGGTTTACATATCAAAAAACTTTTAACCATGTTAATTACAATTTAAAAAAACAAATATTTTATAACATGCAATTCATATAATTACTTACTGTATGGACAAAAATAGAGTGTGCAGTTAAATAAAACAAATAACATTAAGGAATAGTCTGTAACGGTTCTCCTGCAGTTGGTAACCTTACATACATTTCATATTAAAGTCATAGCTGTTTGCACTTTGCACAAATAACAGTTGCAGTAGAATTATTAATAACATCAACTAAATGTTTAGTCTAAATTTTTAGACTTTTTCGATAGGGTTAAGCATTGGAGAATACGGTAGCAGAAAGCGTTGAGTGTGCCTTGTCTAGCTGATGAGATCTCGCAATTCCTGGGCCTTATAGGTACTTATGGATCATAAATAAAATTATTTTTTGACGTTCTTCCGGGTCATTGCAAGAAAATTGTTTTGCTTATACTTTGCGTTCTTTGATTGTTCTTCAAGAATTTGAACTATTGCTAATGTTCTGACTCTCAAATTTTGTTACTTCTGTTTCTTAAAGTTATTGAAGGGCTTTATTGGACTATTTCTTCCTGCTTTTTTTTCCACCAATCGATAATATATCCACTCATAATAGACTACACCCTACTTTTATTGATGTCAGCGATTTCTGCTCGTTTATTCATTGTTTTACCATCATTGTAGCACTTTATAAGGATGTTTTTTCATCTGAACTTGTACGGTTATGTATCTTTTCTGGTCTATAGGTAAAATTGGGTTCATTTTAAGAATGTTTTGTTTATAATTAGATATTTGTTTGATTAAGAACAATTAAATTTAATATGGAATTAAAGCTTATAAAATAAGCTCTTCACAAGCGCTAGGAAAGGTATTTGTCATTACTGGATTTTTTGATTTATGAGTGCGAAAAAGATCGTGCTAAAAATTGCTTTTAATGGAGTAAAGACTTAATTTGTCAAATTGTGTTTAACATAGAAAAACATTTTTACAATAATTTAAATGACAAGAACAATACTATTCTTTATATACAAATATAGTCATTAATTTCGCATGTTATGAACAATTATTTGAAAAAACATCTGAAATATTTATCTTGCAATCGGCAAATTCAAGCTCAAATTCCTGAAAGATTTTGATATAATATTCCAATCATATAACAAGCCCAATATAACTTTTCATTTGAAACTCGTTCGTATTCACCAAGACTTTCCCTAGTAAATTGGAGATTCCTTTTATGATCTTTAAAACACCAACGAAAGAATTACAAAATGGTTTCTTCTTAGTCTAGTCCTTTGTGACAAGCTTTAAATATCAATTCATAAAGAAGGTCCACATTTTAAGTTTTTGCATATAAAAACTGGAGCAATAGGTATAATAAATTAATGCTGCAATACTTACCATCGGATAAATGAAAGTCTTATTCAAAGAAGTTTTTAAAATATAAAATCCGGGTTGAAATGGCGGATTTTCGTGGTTTACTGAAATGTAGAAATGTTGGTGTGCTGTTGCAAAAGACAAGCCAGTATTTTTTGATATTTTGGTATTATCATATTTTTTATTCCTTAAGTTTCGTATTGATTCACATAGTGACATTGATCCCATCCAATAGTTGTTGCCGTACAAGAATCCCGAAGTATAATGCCCAGATGCGTCATCCACTGTAAAAATAAAGTTAATATATATATCATGCAAGCTCGTGTCAGGTAAAAGTTAATATAATTTTGATTCTTTTAGCCAAATTTTATAGAAAATAGTTGCATCCACTGATATGACAATAATAATCAAAGAACGATTTGAATTTATCGTTATTTATAGAACGTAGAAATAATGGTGCAAAGTTTTAAATGTTGCGCGTTTAAGGAATAAAACCAGATTTAGTTAACACAGTCGTTTAGTTTGGAAACTTTTTCCAACTTTTCCATAAGTTACGTTACACGTTCGACAACTTTTCTACCTAATGTGGGTTTCGCAAGAGAACCGAAGCGAATTTACGTTCAACAACCTTAAATTTGACAGATAGAACTCAAAAACAACTACACAAAAAAAAACAAACACATTAAAAAGAACTCAAGCAACTTCAAACCAAATAATTTTTCGCCGAAAAATGTACTTTTTAAATAAAAACTACAAACAGATTTTTATTGTTTATATGTACGATATTTACATTATTTTCGATGGAAATGAAGTACCTATCGCTAATTCACAAAATAAATGCTCAATTTTGTTGCTGCAAGGTGCAAATTCATTTGGCTATTATACCATATACATATGTATATGTACATAGGCATATTCCATATATGTATTCATTATCACTTAGTTTTTAATTTGTAAAAAAAAACAACTAATATTAGTTTTTCAATAATGTTACTTATGTGAAAATTTTAAAAAATAATATTAAAATAAGTACACATTTTTTTTCTCGGTAATGATTATGACTAGACTAGGGCTAGGACTTTCATGCACTTAAAAATGCAAAATATGCGCTTAAAATATTCTCTTAAAAATGTAAAATATGCACCTAAAATATGCATTTAAAACCATATCCCTTGCGAACCATCTGTATGGGAAAAACATGGATTTAGGTTTTTATACATATATATGTAACAAATTCAGTCTTTATTATTAAGGAAAACAAAATTATGTCAATAGAAAAATAGAATTCTTCATTTCAATTAAAATAAAAAAAAATATTAAAAATAGCACAGAATTTGAATTAACTCTTCAATTCCCAGTGTCACCTATGGGCTATGGGTGACATATACATATATTTTTTTTCCAACCATACCGCAACGCTTTTTTTTATTCTTCCTTCACTTATGCAAAGCCAATAGGTCCTAGTAGGCCATATTATTTTTTCAAAATACTAGCTTTACGTCATTTCTTCATTTCAATTCATTGTTTCGTGTATAATATTATTGTAGTGTTCTTACTTTTTGTGATTTAGTGGAATATAAATTGAGATAAAAATGTCTAAACTGTAAATATTATTTTTTTTCTAATTGAATGTGGTAAAAGAATATATAAAGTTGTATATAAATGCATTTCAGGACAAAAATAAAAAAAAAAGTGATTATTACAACGGTAAAAATGTTAAGTGTCACCTGTAGGTATTAGAACAATTACTGAATCATTGATGGCGATGGGATTTAAGAGCTATTGTACGTCTTACAGATTGACTTTAGATGAGATTGTTGAGGACTTGCACGCTGGAGAGGATCCAGGTGATGTTGTCTTATTTTCACCGAAAATTTCCACTTAAAAATAAATATTCTTATAAGAAACGTGATGTTTTATTTCTGCAAGCAAAAAGAGGAAAACAATACACGCAGTGCCCAGTGTCACCTGCAGGTGACGCCCTCTTAAAAAAAGGGAGAGGAAGGTGTTTTGTTTTTATAATTTTTTTTGGTCTTTTTTAAATCCATTTATGCTATTAAGAAGAAGAAATCGTTTTTTTGTTCATAAACATAAGAATGGGAATTGAACAGTTAAATCCATTATTGCATTACATCTAATCTTCAAAATTTTCGTATGCTTTATTCGCATAAATCATAAAGCTTTCTCTCAAATTTTCAAACGTAAAACTTTGACGATTCGGTCTCTGAAATGCTTTATAAGTAGATACATAGAGAATGATCGCTCAACGTCAACTGAAATTAATGGAGCATTCTTTAAAGAACATAATATTTCTTGAGGTATTAAGGGCTCAATGTAATTCTCATCGACACAACTCAGTGTAAATGCCTTGTAAATATTTTTTATTTTTGCAAAACCTTAAGCACGAAAAGGTGATTAAACTGCACTAATTTTTGAAAAACTATTTCAATTAAATCGATTTGTTTTTCTTTTTTAATGTATTTTTTCCTTCAATCTATACAATTGTATCGCGCAGGAAACTGTAGGTGGAACTGATGAATACTCGTATGATTTGATTCCTTACCAAAGGCTGATTCAATGCTTCTTTTATATTTTTAATGGTAACGAGTTATCAAGATCATTTACAACATCTTCAAAATGTTTATAGTTTTTGGCGTAGTAAGAAACAACTTCCAACCAAGTTTCCCACCTGGTAACAATTGGCTGGGGAGGAAGAGGGGTCGAGGCATACTTTGCTTTGAAATGCTCAACGCGAGATGTTGCTTTTAAAAATATTTTTGTTTCCATTTAATATTAATAAATCTATATTTTTAAAATTACTTCTTATATGTTATGCCACTCTATCTACTGCATGTGCTAAGCAGGTTACATGATCATTTTCGGATATAAAATTTTTAATTCCTCGAGCGGCCATTACCATGTATATGTGCATTTTTTACTTTAGGATTATTTGAAAATATGCAATTAAAAGTAAAATATGTATTTATAGTAAAATATGCAAAAATATGCACTAACGATTAAATGTCATTTTAAAGCAATTTGATTGCTTCGTGTTTGTATTTTATTCCAGTGTTTCTAAAGTTTCTCAGAAAAATATGCATTTGCATGGAAATCCTAGTCCTAATTATGACATATAACAAATGATTGAAAAACCAGTATTAAGTTTTGCTTTTTTTCAAGCAGCAGGCAGTAATTACCATGTCCTTATTCTTAGGAAAGCAAATTGTAAAACCTTATCATGAAACAATAAAGAATCTATCTAATCTAATCTTATCTAAGTTCGTTTTATTTAAGCTAAGCCAGTAATCCATACATGTCTGCCCATCGTCCTTTGCACTAAAAGGTTTCTAACATGTTTCTCTTGCGACTACAAATGCGTAGGTTTGTTGTTGACTAATTGTGAATAATTTCGAAATTACTTGATGGAATTCGATTTTTTGACCACATTAAATCAGTTTTTATGAAAAAGGCATTTTTAGTTTTTGCTTAATGTGATCACGAAAAAATTAACAGTATATTTTTAATTCCTTAATTGGGCTAAGACATCTTTGGCTGCTACGTCTCTGGGTTATAAAATAGAAGCTTAGAAGTAGTATAGTAGCATACAAAGCAAAATTAAAATACAATGATGTTATTGGAAATTAAATTGACAAACTTTTTCTACAAAATTTGTTTCAGCTAATGGGAACTTCAAGTATTAGAAATAGATATGCAACAAAACCAAAACTTTGAAAGAAGTGAATGAAAATTGTTATCATTGTTTTTATTTTGATGATAACATAATACTAACGAACAGTTAATAATATTCTAATTTAAATTTTTGATCATTTAATAAATTTGTACAAATTTGGACATTCGGTATGGACAAACGGTTTGATCAATCAATTTGAAAATTTAAAAGAACATTGGTAATCTTGTTAAAAAAAACCATAGTCAGCATTTGTAAATCAGAAAAAGATATACGCAAGTATACAAAAAAAATCATTTTTTGCAGTTTTTTTAAACTAACGGTCAAGTGTAAAAAATCAATTTTTCCCATAAATTGTTGCAAACAATCCATTTTAGCTATAAAGTATTTATTCATGTTTTTTGTTGGTAAGTTAAAGTTAATGTTAAGATAAAAAACAGAAGTACTTTTTTTAATACGAGTCTATATTTTTTGGACTAATTAATTTGATTGAATCAAAAATAATCTCAAGACAAAACAAATTGATGACATTTTTTGGAACTTCAATGATTTTATACCCTGCTTCTGTTTCTGATGAAAATTCATCTATTATGCATAAAGGAGTATTATTAAAATAAGAACACGTAATAATATTACACTCGACTCGTATTACATTTACCTTGGATCGGATGAGTGAGTCATATTCTCTTCGAGAATAAGTTTACTGAATCCTAATAATTTTCCAATAGATCCAGCTTTATTGAAATACAGTCGACTCTCTCTAAGTCGAACTCCCTCTAAGTCGAAGTTCCCTCTAACTTCGAACTTTTTACCCGTATTTTTGCATTCCCCTCAATTTTCCATACAAAAACTATCCTCTAAGTCGAACTCCCTCTAAGTCGAAGTTCCCTCTAACTCGAATACATTCTCTTGATTATTGACCTATTTTCTTTCCCTCTAAGTCGAATTTTTCTTTCTTTTGCCGAAAAAAAAATCAAAAAAAATCTCTCAAATCGCAACTCGTTATTGTTTGAAATTGTTATTAAAATATCAAGCACACACTCGAATATATTGATTCTCTATGTTGCATCGCCTGCGCCGTCACCGCCAAGTCAGTGTGCTGCGCTGCTATACCTGCAATTTACAATACTATCAAACACAAAAATCTCTTCTCAAAAAGATATTCATATTCATAAAAATTGCAGTTGGATTCCATTCTAACTTCCAAAGATTTTATGCTTTATTTGAAAGCAGTAAAACTATATCACTGAAGTTCTCTTAAATCATTGTGGGTATGTGCATTGGAAAAGAAAAGGGGAACGAGGCGTTGAGATTTCAATTGCAATACATGTGCATATTTGCGGACGTGCGGATTATGCTTATGAGTTTCATAGTTAGTTTTTTTTTATTTGAAAGAATCTAAGTAAAAAAAGATGTACATATGTATATCTACGTTCCAGTGAGATTCCAAATAATTTTTTATTTATTTTATTCGTTATTTAATTCAATAAATCATTAAAAAAAAACTCTCTCTAACTCGAATTTTTCTAAAACTCCCTCTAACTCGAACTAGTTTTGATATCCCGGAAAGTTCGACTTAGAGGGAGTCGACTGTATACGTATTTTCTCGTCGCATTGGATTTCAGATTCCATTTGCTTCTATTCCAATTTTCATGTTTGAATTTCGCAATAATAAATTCTTCGGAAATATACTCGTATGCTGCAATGGCATTAATTTCATATTCCCCAACATGGAACTAATTGTTGCGTTCATCAACATTCGGTATAGAATTGTATGTGTGAAAATCAATCAATTCACAAATATAGTCTAGTGTTGAGCATAATCGAATGATTTAAAGAATCGAGATATTAGTATTCAAAACATTTAAAGAATCGAATGATTTTCGAAGCAATATCATAGTAAAAAAAGAAGTAGGAAACAAACACTAGATTTCAAAGGCAAAAAAAAAAGCAAAAACAAAACAGTAGTACCCCCTGGCATAATGGTTAGTGCGTTGGACTGTCATGCGGAAGGTCTCGAGTTCGATTCTCAGCCGCTATAAGAAAGTTTTTTTCAGGGGTGTACTGCCTCTTGCGAGAAATTGACAAATTCTCCAAGAGTATCTCTTGCAGGGCTACCCCTGGGATTTTTCAAAAAGTCGCAGAAAAAAGTCGCTTTTACAAAAAAAAGTCGCAAATTCGAATTCTTTGAAAAAGTCGCATTTTTGAACAAAAAGTCGCAATTGAAAGAAAAACTCGCATACCTAAATATTATTTTTTTTTTACTATAGGAAAAACAATTTAGATATTTTTTTGAATTTCTTTATTTAAACACTTAGATAGGAGGTATACATTAAAAAATAACAAAAACAAAAAAAACCTAATTTAAAGACTTCATTTTACATAAATTAATATGTATGTAGGTTTTAAGTTAAAATAAATACCTAAAAAGATATGTAAATCACATTAATGTTTCGTTTTTTTAATAAAGTTTCTCTATACTTTTTAATTAGGTTGTTTTCAGGAACCCACTCACTTATATCACAGTCAATGAGATTTGTGGAAGCTAACATATTTTCACAGGTTTCCCTTTGTAAACGGTTTGTTAATTTATTTTTCATAAGCGTAAGCTTTGAAAAAACTTGCTCAGCGCAAGCGCTGCTGTGTGACAACGTTAAAATTTTACAAACAAATTCGGAAAGGTCAAAGTATAGGTTATCACCTAAACTATTTTTTAAAGTACCAACCTTGTACCAAAACTCTTCTATATTTTTAATTTCAAAAATATTGCCATAGTTTTTATCAAACGCTTGAAGCTCTAGGTGTTTGTATTGATCTACCACTTTTTCTGGCTCATTTGTAAAGCTGTTAAAATTTGAAACCAACCGAAAATAGTTAAAATCCTGATTTGACCTAATTATTTTTGGATCTACCTATATGTTTTAAAATAGAAAGCTTCTCATCTTTAACATTAAATCTTGAAAAAATTTCTTAGCAAAGCGTCAAATAACATTGAAGTACATTTTTTTATGCAAATAATTTCAAAATTTGTGAGTTTTTTATCCTTTAAGCAATTTTCGGCTTCCATGCCGATATACCTATATTTCTTCAATTTTTTAAAACAATTTTCGTTTCGATAATCAATCTCAGAAATAGATTTTCTAAGAACACATTCTTTCAATAAAAAATTTTGAAAAATAAAAACTTTGTTTAAAATATTTATTTTTGAAAGAATATATTTTAGAAACTTTAAATAAACTAAATTTTCGTTGTTCAAATTTTCGAGAATAATATCAATTTTTGAATTTGTACTTTCTTCAAATTTAGCCCTAATAAAAAAATGTTGCAAAACAACCCATTGCTCCCAGTGTTGTTCCTCTACGTGTCGACTTTGATTGTCTACATTAATGCGTAGACAATTGTGTCGACAATGTAGACAATGTAGACAATGTCGACTATGGTGTCGACAATGTAGACAATGTCGACTATGGTGTCGACAATGTAGACAAAGCATGCCAGCCAATCTGTCATTCTTGATTTCTCTGTCACATTGTTTACTTCATTCAAGAAAATTTCAGGTGTTAATTTGAGTTTTCATTTAAATATTGGTCGACGAAAAAATAAAGGTTTCGATCACCTAGGTTTTCTTTTAATGGAAAATAGCAACAAATTTGTAGCATATTGTACAGTGTGCAACAAAAATCTACAAAATACTGCACAGGTAAACAAAAATTTGTTAAAAAAAGCATATTCATATCCTAATAATAATGCCTTCACATTCATTTACGAAAGCAATGCCTGTAAGCAATCCCAATCACCTGCGACATCTTAATCCGGCGATGTCTCTATGATTGTTTTGATTGATGACAATGATTTTGGCTCGAGCTCTGATTTATTAGACGAAACATAATAAGAAAAATTTAATGTCTACGTTGTCTACATTGTTGACATTGGCATGTAGACAATCAGGAATTGTATACGTTGAATTGTCTACACGTAGACAATCGTGTAGTCTACATTTTTTGTCTACATGGAACAACACTGATTGCTCCACGATGCGGCATGTTACATGTTACAGACAAAGCACAAAGGTAAGCAGAAATTCCAGGAAATGTCAGTCATCAGTGCCAAACACGTAAGAGAACAAAAAACAATCTAATAGCGCCCCCGTGTTGGGAATGGGAAAACAAAAACTACTTTCGAGAACGAGAATGCGAACAGAAAACAAAGAACAAAGCAAAGACAATCATACTCACACATTCTCAGAAAAGTTTGATGGTAAATGTTTAAGCAAAGAAAAAGTCGCAATTTTAAACAATTTTAAAAAGGTCGTCGCATAGTCGCACAGCACAAAAAAGGTCGCAAAAATGCGACTAAAGTCGCATAAGGGTAACGCTGATCTCTTGTCATGGAAAGTGCTGCTCATAAGCCGTTCGGAATCGGCAGAAAATTGTAAGTCCCCTCCGTTTTGGTAACACGCACACAGGATTGGTTGAGACTTGAGAGTTGTAAGTCACTCCTGGTTCACTCCGAGCTGTTGCACCACCAAATTTAATTTATTTTTTTTTATTTTTTTAAAACAGTGGTTCTCGCTTCTCGTCTTAGCTTTACAATTCCATATCCAACATCAATTACAAAAATTGACATATGAAAATGAAAATCTTCGTTTTAAAGAGATATTTTTAAAAACTTTTTTTTTTTAAGATGTGTGATCACGTGAGCAGTGCTTTTTCTCATTAAAATGTGTGCTCTCTGAATTCACAAATTAAATCTGTATCAGCTTCAGCCGTTGCTCTTGCGCATTCATCTCTATATTCATCGTTGCTCTTTTTTTTTAATCCAGACAGAACATTTTTTCCAACAAATTTGTACAAAGAACATTATGTATATACTCGTATGCAGCTACATTTTTCGTAGAGGAATCTTGTGAAGAAAAAAAAAATTATGTGCGTTATTCGGTTGCTTGCATTTTTATCTGGGAATAGGAATTGGATACTAAGACAGATTTTTTCATGAAAAGGACACCTACTTAGATATTTTGTTGCATTTAGAAGCAAATTAGGAACTTATGTAGGTATGTCAATGCTTTTTGGTGGATTTGTGAAATAATATTATTCTCAATCTTTTTTGGTATTTCTTTTTTCAATTGCCATACAAATTACTTTATTTTCTTTGCTCAATTTTCAGTATTGTTTGTTACTCCTACTTCCCACGCATTTTGCATTTACGTTCATGAGGTTATGATGACACCTGCAGGTAGGAACGTTGGTTTTATTTGATTTGGCGTGATCTTTTAAAAATGTCAAGAATAACATGGTTGACTTTTTTGGGTTTTATAGATACGAGTACAAATAAAAACAATCTGAAAAGTTAAAAAAAAAAAAGTTAAAAATTAAAACTTCAATTTCAAATAGGGCGACAATGGGGAAGAAAACAAAATCCTAAAAAAATTTTGATACACGTTTTACGGGTTACTTTATTTGTTTTAACTAAAAAAAATGATAATTTTCGGTAATTTTCGAAAAACTTATATTGAAAGTTGTATGAAAAACGTAAACAGAAGAATATACAGTTGTATTCATAAAAATAGCACACTTTATTAATTAGTCAATCATTTTAAAGACGCAGATTCTTAAGGTGTGTCCACACCAAAGAAACATTTCAGGAAACATTGTTTAAAAAACGTTACTGAAATGTTTCCCATTTGCTTAAAAAACATTTCAGAAACATTGCAGAAACATTTCAGAAATGTTTCTGATTTGTTTCTTTGGTGTGGACGCTTTGAGAAACATAAATGAAATGTTTCTTTGTTTCCAATTGTTTCCAGATTGAGTTCTCTCTAATTTTTTTCTCGCCTGTCTTGCACTTGAAGCCCATGAATTGTTTTTTTCTACTTTATCTTTATCACAATTTTAATTTATATTTTCGCAAATTTCAAATATTTCATCGGCTTTTTTTGATTTTATTTTTAAAATTTTCGACAAGTTGATCCCACAAAACTTTTTTTATTTCATAAATAATAAACATTTAAGAAACATTTCAGAAATGTTTCTCTGTTTCTGAAATGGTTTTTAAATGTTTCCGAAATGTTTCTTAAATGTTTCTGAAATGTTTCTGAAATGTTTCAAAAATGTTTCTTTGGTCTGGACACACCTTTAGAAAAAAAATTAACCTGTTATTTGCATCTAACGGTCTTTTATTTTTATAATTGAGGCTTTAAGTTTGTAATTGAACCTTACTTTTTCCGTTGTAGACGCTTTTGTTCAAGCTCTTTGAATATAGCGTGTTCATAAAAATAGCAGTGTCTTCCATTTAAAGTTAAAAAGTGTTAAACATTCTCTTTTTTTTTATTTTTCGGTAAGTACAAATTTTACTATTTGTAGTTTTTAGTATTCTTAAGATAATATTATAGAAAAAATTATAAAATATTAGCTCAAAAATAAACAATGGGTCGGTAAAACATTGCAACGAAGAAACTCCAAGTTTAATAAGAAAACTACGTTTGGAGGGGAAAACTTACCAGGATATTCAGGAAATCCCAGGATGTTCAGCAAAAAAAATAAGTTACGCTATAAAATGGCAGAATATTCTGTGGAGCGATGAAAGCAAAGTCGTTCTTTTTGGATCCAATGTTCGTCGGGAGTATGTGAGAAGACCACAAAATGCAGCAAACGATCCACGATACACTGTGAAAACAGTGAAGCATGGCGGAGCGAAAATTATGATATGGGCTTGCCTTTCTTACTATGGGGTTTGGCCTATCTATCCCATTTAGGGTATAATGGAAGAGGTCATGTTACCCTATGCTGAAGAGGAAATGCCGTTGGTTTGGGTATACCAACAAGACAATGACCCAAAACACACTTCAAAAAGGGCAAAACCATGGTTCCAGGAGAACAAGTTATGCGTTATGGAGTGGCCCGCTCAATCCCCTGACCTTAACCCTATTGTAAATTTGTGGGGGGATGTTAAAAATGCGGTTCATGAAGCGAAACCGAAGAATTCGAAAGAATTGTGGGAAGTAGTGCGAGATATGTGGAACGCAATACCAGTCGAGAGAGGTGTCAAACTTTAGTAGACTCCATGCCATGCAGATGCATTTCCGTTATAAAAAACAATGGTTATGCTACGAAGTATTAATGGTAAGCTAAAATATCAATATAGTTTCATATAAGTTTTTACAGTTTTTCTGACTTTTTGCGTTATAGATTCAGAACATTCAGATGCACTGCTATTTTTGTGATCAGCCATAAATTTTAAAAACGCTTCTTACTGTGATAAAAGTAACGGTAAAAAATCAATCTTAATTTTTTCTGTTAATATAAATGAAATACCTTAAATTGTTATTAGAAGTTAAGTAAAATATAGTATAACGTTGATAATGAAAGCCTTTTTGTTTTATTTGGGGAGCAATGCTATTTTTATGAACACAACTGTATATACCTAGGTATGAGAATATTATGTACACAGTATAATTTTTCTATTTGTCTTTCCAAAAACGTATGCCTAGGAATTCATTGCGTTTGTGAAATTTATGAAAAAGTGAAAATTTCCCAGTTATCAATTAGATACAAAAATAACTTTATTGTTGACAATGTTAATTTATAAATGTTTCGTATTGTAAAATGAAATAATTTATACTAAAAATTACAAGTTAGTTAATTTCAGCCTTAATAAAAAAACGAAGTATGCGCATATGTATGTATGTACATAAGTACTCAAAAACGGTTTTTCTGTTTTCTATTTTTTGTGTAAATGATAAAGTAAAGATAGTTTTGATAAATAAAAACATGCATTTTATAGCTTTTGAATATTTTCTGCTCTACGCCTATTCCATTTAAAATGTCTGATGCATTTATACTGTTAATTGCGTATTTGCTTAGTTCCCCCGTCTTTCCTCTCATTTTAATTTGTTAAAAACAATCTATATTTTTTCGGTCTTACAATTATTAATCCGAATTTTAATTTTTTATGCTGTTTAGATACTTCTCAATTTTTTCCATTTTAGATTCAAGTTTTTTAGTTTTTCTAACGTTCTTGTCAAGAGTCCATTTACAAATTTTCGAGAGAAAAAAATTCGAATGGCAAGGACTTTCGTCCAATATATATATTGCCTTTTCTATCTAAGGTTTTTGAAAGAATTATGCAAAGAAAAATAAATTCTTATCTTAACAGATAAAATATGCTTAAACCTTTTTAATCTGGTTTTCGTCCAAAATATAGCTATAGGTACTACATCACTTATGAATGTAACTGAATATATAAAGCAAGCAATTGATGACGACAAGGTGAGTTTCTTGGTTTTGCAGGACTTTTCAAAAGCCTTCGACACAATTCACTATTCAATTCTTATTCGTAAGCTATTACAATAATTTAGCTTTTCGTTTTCTGCTGCTAATCTGGTACATACTATCATATTTAAGTGAACGAAACTTGGGAAAATCATATAAATTCAATTGTTGGTAGAGTTTACGGGACCTTTCGTGTCCTTCAAGAATCTCAATTTCTAACTGCTATAGGAACTCGAAAAATGTTGGCGAAAACTATGATTATTCCTACTCATGCGTTTGGTTGTGAAATTTATTGTAACTGCGATTCGGAGAGTAAAAAACTCTAAGAAATACTATAAGATATATTTAAGGTCTTAAGAGGTATGACCAACTCTCTGGCTTCATCTCAACTTCATACAACATGCAGTTTCTACATTTTATACAGTACCGAACACTTCTTCTTTTCTTTAGTATTAAACAGACACATCAATCACAGTACCTGTTTTTTCGACTTCAATTTCCTACTTTTAACAGAACAAACAAACTTATCATTCCGCTACATACCTGCCTAACATCAGAAATTCAGAACGACATTTCTTTGTGAACGCCGCGCCGGCCGTACGCCCATGGAACTCTCTGCCAAATGACGTAAGGAGACTTGTTGATACTCACATTTTCCAAAACAAATCAAAACTTTACTTTTCTTCTCTTTAATTGCAAGGCATTATCTTTAATAAAATTAATAAAATCAATGAGTTAAGCAAACAATTGCTAATTTTACATTCTATATTGATAGATTGTTAACTATTCAGTTTTCCATTATTTCATTTTTCTATTCTAATTTAAAATTTTTGTAAAATATGATATTTTTTTTGCTATGTTAATTAAGTTAGTATTTATACCTTACATTATAAAGCTATCACAATAAATAAGATATTGTATGTAGGTATCTTATTGCGTATAGCAAATCGATGAAATAAAATAAATAAATAAATAAAAAATAAAACAAAATCTTTTGGCAATTTTATTTGAAAAGTTAAATTGTATTTTTTTATGATTCGTGAGCTAATTTTGTTAAAGTTTTTAAAAGTAAATAAAATAATATAAAATGTTTTCGGAAGACGAAGATTTTGATATACATACAAATATGTTTGAAGACTCAGCTTTGTGCAGCTGGACGATGGAGAATAGGTTGACAAGATAGCAGTTCAGTTTTTAGTTGAACACCTAAAAAACAAAAAACAAATTACAAACCGTGGACTTCCGATTTCATTACACTTATTTGGGAGAATTATCCATGACGCTGATGCTGCTTAGTCTACTTCCTAATGGAACACAAAGGATTATCTATGTTCACCAATTAATCTTATAAGAGTATTGTCTGGAATGGTCCAGTCCACAGTGGGGAAAATAATAAAAAAAATCGAAAAACGTTGTCACAAATAAATAAATAACAAAATAAATTGTAGGTTATCCTTTTGACTTTTGAGTTTCCGACATTTCAAATTATTAGGTCCGTTTAGTTTTTTTTTTGTTTTTTTTTTGTTAATTTTCAAGAACTGTCATGATTTTAACGTGTTCAGATTTTCATAAAAGGGAATTAGTATTTTCCTAGTTAGCAGAACAAAAAGAAAGGTTTAACATTTTTGAAGTATTTTACTAGCATACTAAGCCCTTAATAATTGGTTGTTTAAAATTTTGCCCCATTGTTTTAACACGTTTTGCCTCATATAAGATGTCTATGGATGTTCTGCAAAGAATTTAGAAAATATTTTTAAGTGTATGCCAGATATTTAGCAGAGTTTTCTGTTTTGAATTATCGCATTCTCTAAGTTTTATGAGCACTTCTGATTAAGCAAATTATTGCTTATTATCGACACTTCTTCTACACACTTTTAAAAAACATTACGCATTTTGCTTGAGTTCTTAAAAAGACAATACCCTGTGAAATACCTTGTTGCTACGTTACTAATTTCAGGTGTTATGACAGAAACTTCAATATAATATTTTGGATCATTAGAGTTTAAATCTACTTCCTACTACATAGTCTTAAGGCATTGTTGAATGAGTTAAAAGTCGATAAAACAGTTTTGTCAATTTTATTATCTGTATCCGCCTGCCAATCTAATTGAAGATATTCAGAGTCATCTTCTTCGCGTTTGAAAACTTTGAAAAATATAAAATTCAATGAAATGACCTTTAACCGAAGACGGCTAAATTCGGAGATGGTTGAGCAACTTTTGTTGAAATTACGCACTCTTGTTTTTTCAAACATTTTTTCGAGCGGATCTTGATTAAATTTGTTAATATTTATGTAGTCAATACTTTGATGGTCTGCAAGCAAATCTTATGCCTAAAAGCAAAAAAACTTCAAAGCTAAATACTTAATTTTTTCCATCTTTTCGATCTATTTTTTTTTTTGCAGATAAACACTGATATTTTTTTAAAACTCTATGTTTTTATCATCACGTGTGAGCGTTTGTTTCCTATTAACAAAACATAAAATCTTTTTATTTATCTGATAAAATTTTCTATTGGGCTTGCATATTCAACTAAATGTTGTAGCATTTAACTGATGATAGGACAGTGTCCGGTCGTACCTGCGCAGAACGCACTTTGGAGTTGAGGTCGCTTCTAATTTGACTTGAATTAAAAACTTTAATTTTGTATTTCATTATTACACAACTTGAGAAACCAAAAATGTAAAATAGAATTCAAGGATGTTACTACACTGAAATTCTGGACGAAACAAATATTGTCAAAACTTAAACCTACATACCAATAAAAATTGAAAAAAAAATTATGTTTGAAAAACCTATCTATACTAAATGTTTGCTTTAATAGGCATATAATATTTACATAGAATCGGGAGTGTTTATATTCCAATATTCGCAGAAATGTAAATCTCTTATACCACCTCCTTAATTAAGAAAAAAATACTTTTTACTACAAGTAATTTTCGATATTAATGTTAAATTCAACATAAATGAAAACAATCAAACAAAAAATTATCCCGTCTAGGGTTTAGTTAAAGATATTAATAAAACTCGTCTCTGAAAATTGTAACTTTTGAAACGCACCATCAATCAATATTTTGGTAATTTTTTTTTTTATTTTATTTGAACAGTCATTTCTTCTGGCCAAAAGAGATTATTTAAACCAAACTTCCACATGAAATCAATTATTATATTTCAATAATTATTGGTATGTTATTCTTATTTTAAATTTTCTGATTAGCCGCGTTATACAGGGTGTCCAGAAGCCAACATCAAAACGAAAATGCGTAATAGTGTAGGTGGTGACAGTTATTAGAAAAACAATAAAATATAATAAAAGATATTTAGTGAGTGCACTATGCAATACTGTAACCACCGTGAACGTTTCTGTTATAATTCCACTGAGAGTGGTCCCGGTATATATACGCGGCTTATGGGAAAATTTAAAAGTTCTTATTTTGATATAAAATAGCTCATAAGATAAGATTAATTTTAAGTTTGACAGATAATAATTGATGCTGGCGTTTAAAAAGTGCCTACAAAAATAAAAGTTAAAATTTTCGTTGATGAGTTTTAATTACAATCTACTTAGATTCATCTGTAAGTACAAAGAATTTATAAGAGCAATTATAACCTTAGTATTTAGACAAACACATTATAACTAAGGTAGACAAAGAATCGCTTTAGGGGTATTCCATGACAAAATGAACATGATAGCTAATTTGGTTAAATATGACCTCGTACATCCTGTCGGGTAAGGAGTCATATAGTTTCTTTATATAATCCAGTGAAATAGTCTCTCAGGCACTTTTTATTCCTTCAATGAGTTCCGATTCAGTTAAATATTGCGTTCCAGACTCACATAAATTGCGTGCTAACCAGCGTTGCCGCGATGGAAAAAGCAGAGAGGGCCATTTGAAAAAAGTTGGGGCCAAATATTTTACTTACAAATCCGTCATTAAAACATTAAACTACAATTTATTAATATTTGTATTTATTCTTTTTTATTTATTTAATGCATTAAATCTCTTAAATCTATGTAGTTTACATAAAGAAATAAAAAAAATCACAGATGTACCTATTGCATTTTTAATTCACAGACATCTTTTGGCTTTGAGCCACTGATTAAAAATAAATAAAACTAACTTAAAATTTCATAATATTCTAAGGTAATCACATTTTGTATCTCAAATTCGTCTTACAAGATCTAATTTCGGAATTTCCACAGTTACTCAAGTTGCCTTGCATAAAATCTTTAAGGCTCATTAATGAGATAAAAATTGCATACCTATTTCAATTATCCGTTTTTGTATTGTTCAGAGACGAAAAAACTCAATAAATTAACTGCAAAAGAAGAAATATTTTTGAATACAGGAGAATAACTTTTCATTTCGTTCAACTGAACTCACCATTTAACAGCGTCAATATCATGATCTTCTTTATTTATTTCTTCTAAACAGTTTTGTAACTCTTCAGCCATAGCCATTATATTTTTGTTAGGGCAACTGAATAAGTTTGGAAATTTTATTAACAGAATTGCCAAATGATCAGAAATCAATCTAAAATTATCCCTTTTTTGATTCAAAAAATTAATATCTAAAATTTGAAACGCTGTTAATAAATTGTTACCCACATATTTAATCTACTTTTTTATTGTTTACAAAGTTCTGTATAATAGTTTTGAACTGACTTTAAAAATCTTTCTTTTTTGTTTTCATTTAAAATTTCAAATAGTGCATCAAATCCAAACCCGTAATATATCTTATCAAGAGGTTTTAAGCAGAACGGGTTGAATTCGACTTCACTAACATTACTTAAATTCTTTTTATTTTTTTCGCTAACCAAAAAATGTATCTTTGGTGCTTCACTTTGCAAGCTTTTATTTAAATCGGTTATTATTTTTAAAACATAATTAAGAAAGTAAAAGTACATTTTATACAATGGGATTTTCAAATTATTTAAATGGATATTTCCCTTGGGGTTTTTTTCATCAAAAGATACTGATACAAAATAAAGTTTAGGAGCTTCTCAGTTCTGTATAAAATAATTTATCATAAAAAGACAACAATTGAGTTACGACTACTTTTTTATTTAATTTTGTTTTTTGAGATCAAAATATTCTTGAAACACTTTTAGCTCGTCCTGCCTTTTCGGACTGTGCTTCAAAAAATTGTAGATTTTCTGAGGAAAGGCGGAAACTTCTTTTATTGTATTTATTATTGCATATTCTGCGCACTTATGCTTTGAATGCGAATTGGAGACAATTGAATATAAATAGCCATTCAGTGTTTTTAGTTTTGCTTGCACCCCATTTCGTTCACCCTGCCTAACATTAGCTTCATCATAGCCAAAACCGATCATATTTTCATAAGGAACTTTCATTTTATAGGTAGTCTTTAATTTTAATAAAAATACCTTTAGCGGAAGAATCTTTTATTTCTAAAATACACAAAAACCATATACACAACTTTTTTAATCGAGTTTTCATAAAATCTCACCACAATTGCAACACATTTTGTCATAGAAACACCTGTAGATTCATCTTCTATAAGAGAAAACTTCGTTTGTCTTAACTTCTGCGCGATTTACTCACAGCAAAAATGTTCACATTTCAAATTTTGGGAAATTTTTTAATCAGGACATAATAGCTGCGGTCAAAATAATAGTAAGTAGTGAACCTTTTGACACAACAAAGACTAAAATAAATTAATCTACTAAATTTAAATAAATAAATAGTCATCTGATTTTCAAATTAATGTTTTTTAGGCTTTTAATTTCAGAAAAAAATTATTTTCAAATTCAATAAATTAGTTGGTAGTTTCAAATTGTATCCAAGTCATATAGAAAAACAGCGGACAAAAAAATAGTAGCGCATTCAAAATCCACCTTTAATTATTACAAAAGCAAAAGTTAATAGACAATTTCTACCATAAGTGATAGTCCAATGTTTGAACCTTAAATTAATATTTAGTTGCATGTCCATTGTTAGAAATAACAGCAGCACAACGATGTTCCATCGAATTAATAAGATTTTCACATCTTTTTTCAGGTATGGTCGTATAGACCTCCAAGAATGCTGTATAGCTTCCCACAGGGCTGCTTGGGAACATAACTTCCTCCATGATCTTCACATAAAGATGCTGATCCACAATGCCTTCAATCTGTGAAGGGATTACACTAGCGACCACGTAAATATTTCATAATTTCATATAGAACCATACTTCGATACTAGACATTTACTTTCCCATAGAATGCATTGCCTTAAGCAATGTATACATTATATTCAGAATACAATGCAAGGCATTCTTCTGCCCTCTGCGTCAGGGTAATAAAAGATACACATGCACTAAGCATAGCCGACTCGTAGTCGATGACCCAAAAAGGTATCATATTGCTCTGATGACTCGAGCAGGTACGAATAGATTGATGTTGCGCGATCAGCGCTCATTGGCTTAGGCTGACAAAATATGTCAACTAAGCATTGTAGCCTAGCAAACCATGCCACTTAGGATAGCTGGTCGTTCACCCTTAGCTGGCGACATATTATGCTGACTGAGCATTGATTAATATGAATCGAAGTATGGAACAATAAAACACACCCATTATAATCGTATAAATAGTCCGATCAATTTTAAATAAAAATCACTTCTACTTTGGAAGCTTAACAAGAACCAAGTATTTATAATCAGTAACTCGCTTTAATATTTGGTAAGGTTCTACTCCTATATTTGGCGTCCTAATAAAGCAGTATTGCTTTAGGGTTACCGTGCAAGGCAAAGCCCGACGAGCTATAGGAAGAAGCCGTAGGATTAAGGGAAGCGGGCTTTACAAATTCGGTATATGGGACCAACACAAAAGAAGAAAAAACATACCCAAGCCATTATGCGATATCCTCCATGATTTAATTTCTTGGCTTGGAAGCGTGGATTATATTCTGTATTTTACCGTAGTGGACTTTTCAAAAGCACCCTCGAGTTTTTTTTTTATTTACGAATTTCGCAACTTTATTTTGTGGAGATTTCCTGGTGTTTTTTTTTTAAATAATACATCTTTTTAGTTATGAACTGCTTCAGTGGCGTAGATAGGGGGGGGATCAGGGGGATATATCCCCCCCCCCATTGGGATCGATAATTGTTCAACATAACCAGTCTTGAACCAAATAAGTTAAAGAAACGCCCTCTGAAATTTTTTTTTACGTCCTTCACCAATTGACAATAGGTAAACGTGCAAGAAAAAGCGCTTCCATCCAGCTATATATATTTTATTAAAGATATTAGCTACACTGCCGGTTTCAACGTCAACTCCCGAAAGAAATTTCTCCAGTCAGTAAAGAGAATAAAAACAATACAAAGAAGCATGACCAACGAAGTGAGATTATTAAAAATATGTCTATTTTAATAACAGTGTGATAAGCTTTGGATGTTTACTTATTTGCAGGATCGTTTGAATGGTATGGCTACTCTAGCTATTCATCGCGAAATACCTATACTAGGAGACGAGGTGTTTTATCTAAAAAGAACAGAAAACTGAATTTTATTTTGTGATTTATTTTTTAAATTAATATTATTTTACTTACTACAGTGCCTTAAATAAGTATAACCGCACCTGTAAAAATGCGTTTTGTAGAAAATTAAAATGGGAATGACACCCTACTATTTTTTATTGAATGGCATCACTAATTAAGTAAATTGAGAAGAAAAAAAAGTTCCGTTAGTTTCTCTTCTGGTGGTTAAAAATTAAAACAGATTTTTTTTTGTATTGCAAAAGTATAACCGCTTTTTTATTTTGATCTGTTTTTTTTTTATTTTAAGTAAATTTTTTCTGCTAAATTAGTAAAGGACATTGCTGCCCCTATTTTCGACCAATCTAAAAAATTTTTTGAGATACTATTGACAAGGTTATTTAATATGGAATCGTCTATACAGTTCCATTCTTCCACAATCGCCTCTCGCAGCTCAGCAACACTGTATAATTGCCTATTATGGGCATAAATTTTGTGGGTCAAAATTCCCCAAAGATTTTCAATAGGGTTACAATCTAGAGAACGTGCCGGGAACACCATAAAATGTATGTTATTCGATTCGTACCATCCCAAACTTTGACGACTAACGTGAATTGGGGCATTATCATGCTGGAAGACATGCCAAACTCGACGAAATCGTCTTAAGTAGGGTACCAAATTATCCTGAAGCACCTGGGTACAAGCTGAACTGTTCATCTTTGCAGTGCAACTTTACCACGGTCGCAGAAGGCCCCCCAAACCTTACAACTGCCACCGCAAAAGTTCTTCTTGAAAACAAACTTTTTTCCTTTCTCAGATCGTGCCAATATCCGTTAAAACCACCTGACCCATCAAGACATTAACCCTATAGATTCATAAACTATATTCATTGTTACATCGTTCATAAACATAAGTCTGTGAGACCCCTTACCTTCAAAGTTATCATATTTTCTATCTATAAATATTTTTGCAAAAAAAACACATAGGCTACTTTAAGGAACATTTATTTTAAATAAATAAAATAAAAAACAATTTAATTTTATCACTCGGCGCAATCTTGACACCAATTTCCGCGATGCTCCCCGCACATGGGACGTTTACAGGAGGTGCACAAAAATCGGGTCTTACGCTTCTTTTTGTAATCGCTGAAGACACAATTTTTTCTGGGGTGATTTTCAGATATCCCTGGAACACATGGCAAAGTATCAACTAAAATGGCATTATTATTCCTTTTTAGGCAACGCCTCAAAATTGGTACTTCGCGACGATGACGTAACCATCAGGGCTCTATCAATTTGTGTGTTACCTCTTTTACAAATTCTCGCCTTGTCAATGGTTTTTGTGCATTACGGCTGCTATTATGTACTTGGATGACAAAAGAGTTGACTGTAGACATATTCAATATGCCAAAAAAATAGCATAGTGGTCATCTTAAAAATATAAAATAATAAAACGATTGCAAATTTAAATTTTGCGTTAATCAACCAAAATTTAAAAAAAGATGGTAGATAGTAATCACCAAAATTAATAATAACTTACACAATTCATAATATTATATATATTAGATCTTCCTGTGAAATGTGTGCACATAAATTCATTTTAAAAGGTAAATATATAAAACACGGAACTATAAATAATTGTAACACTATTCATAAACATACGTACCTCAGACACCTTGCAGGTAAAATATCAAAAACTAAACGTCTATGCACCAACGAAACTTGAGCGACAATAAGCTCTCTTTGCCTTAGGAAGGTACTGAAATGCCCGTATTTGTATCTATTTCAAAACGCTTGATATGATTGATTATTCAACTGTAAGGGTCTGTGAGACCCATGTTTATGAATCTAGGGTTAATTGAATTATGCCATTTGGAATAACAAGAGTTAAGTGTAAATTAATGGAATGTTACTTATGGTTTTCCAATTCCGTTTCATGTTTTGCTGGGCAAATTCTTACTTTTTTTTTTAGACTGTTGTTAAATTTGGAGCTGGCATCATTTGGCACCGAACAATCACTTTACTGCTTTTTAAGGCACGAAAAACCGTTGAAACCGAAATTCCTAAGCCCAATTCGTCACGAACGTCTGGCAAAGAATGCGCCGAATTGGATACAGCATTTATTAAACGCCTCTTATCTCGACGTGTCAGCTTCTGTAGATGCCCGGGTCTTATTTTCGTCTCATAGATTCTGGATCTTGTAAGAAATTTCGGACGACACGATCGGATCTTTAAATTTTAATACCAATAGCCCTTAAGCTTAGGCCAGTTAACCGAAAAGCTTGAATTTTGACTTTTTCCGTATCGCTTAAAGGTTTACCACGCGGTATTGTTTCTTGTCATTTCGAAGCACATAACTGAATGAAGCTTCAGAGAGGTTTTCATTGTGCGGTTATACTTTTGCAATATATAAAAATCTGTTTTTAATTTTTAAACACCAGAAGAAAAAATAACGGAACTTTTTTTTCTTCTCAATTTACTTGATTAGTGATGCCATTCAATAAAAAAATAGTAAAGTGTCATTCCCATTTTAATTTTCTACAAAACGCATTTTTACAGGTGCGGTTATACTTATGCAAGGCACTGTATATCAATATTTATTCTAGTTCATATTCAAATTAATGCGTATAATATATTAGATATCTTTAAAAAATATAATGTTTGGACCTTATTCGGAATTCCCCCCACCAAAATGAACTTTTTTTTTTACGAATCGATAAAAAAGTGTTTGCTGTTGATAAAAAAAACATCAAATTATGGAGGAGAAACACTTTCTTATGGTAAAAAAGTGAAGTATAAGCGGACCACCCACACAGTACTATAACTAAAACTACTTTTGTATGGGATATTTGCTTTTTTTGCTTGCTTACGCATTACGGCGGCGTTTAAACAGTGATATATGTATGTATATATGCAACCCCCCTGCTTGGGCACACTATAGGATTTGGGGTAGGTGCGAGGTTGGGTGTATCCAAGGTTTCTTTTGCATTTACAGAATCTGGATTTAAAGAAACTTTGAATTTACCCTATGGCCTGTATTAATTTTTTTATACTTCACTTTTTTACCATAAAAAAGTGTTTCTCCTCCATAATTTGATGGTTTTTATCAACAGCACACTTTTTTTTATCGATTCATTAAAAAAAAAGTGCATTTTGGTGGGGGGGGGGGGGGAATTCCGAATAAGGACCTAATTTTTTTGTATGGCATACATAATGAATTCAATGAAGTCTTGTTATTTGTTTTTTTTTTTTTAATTATTAAAACTTTAAAAAAAATGAGCGAACTAGATCTATCCCCCCCCATAGCGAAAAGCTATCTACGCCACTGAACTGCTTACAGAATTTGCAAAATGGTTTGTTTTCTAGCCAACGAAATAAAACCAACCATTCTGTTCGTGATACTCGAATTTCTTTGAAATTCATTCACCCGTCCGCGGTGTGGGCTCTTTATTGTCAAACTTATAGAAAATCACATGTACATTAATTTTTCATAGAATACCGACCTACATGCGGCTACTCCATGGATGTACATTGTACACAGACAAACAAAGAATAACAACATGAACGGGTGTAAAGTATTTAAAAAAAAAAAAGATTATAAATTAATATAATAGGTGTGTTTTGTTGAGCTTCTTAATGTACACATTAAGAAATGTTACATTAAAATTACTGAAGAGTACCACATTCACTTTTCAGTAATTTTAACTGTTGTTGTTGTATTTACATGTGCAAAATAAGCTTAATGTGTAACATTTCTTAATGTGTACATTAAGAAGCTCAACAAAACACGCCTAATACAAATGATGGAATAGATAGACTTAATAGAATATGTTCTATTTACCTAATTCCTTACCTTTTTTAACAAAAAATAGGATACCCTAGTAGGAGATACCCTAGTAGGAAATTGTTTTTTTTGCAAAATATTGATATTCACTTTTACAATATATCGTCGCTGTAGATCGAATACCTCGTAACCCAGAAAAAACCGGATTTTAGGTAATGATGCAATTATATTGTGAAAAAAATTCCGGATCTAATGAAAAATATCCTGTGAACTTAAAAACTATAATTGCAGACCCACGCGCATAATTAACAACACGTCTTTCATTGCCTCTCATTGATTTGATAATAAGTTTTTTGTCTCTCCTGAAAAATCAACTTTTATGGATCGACGGATTCAAAAGCAAAATCATTAAAAATAATTTTTTCCTTGCAGGAAAAAACAACCTCTGAAAATCCACATGAATAAAGATAGCCGTATTGTCTGTCAGTATTATCTTTCTTGCTTATTATGCACAAGAAAGTCCTTAAACAGAAGACAAAATATTATATTGTTCTCATTTTTATTCAGAAAAGCTTTCTTACGGCCAAAAGTAATGCGACTATAAAATTATCTTCTTCTCATAAAATCTTCTTAAGAAAGCTTTTGTCTGCTGGAAAAAATTTTCGATGACAGAATTTTGTATGGAGTTGAGACATCTGTTTATCTGTGATACAACCCTCAACGATGCGATCTCGGCGGCACACCTCCATCCGATGGTCCAAATTTTCGATGACGATGAGGCATAATTGAGGTTCCATGCCGTTAATGTGCTGAATTATCTCATCCTTTAGCTCTTGAATTGTTGCTGGCTTATCAACGTACACCTTTTCTTTCAAATAACCCCAAAGAAAGAAGTCCAACGGTGTCAAATCACATGATCTTGGCGGCCAATTGACGTGAGATAACACAGCAATTGAATTTGTCGCGCAAAAGAGCCATTGTTTCGTTAGCTGTGTGTTAAGTGGCACCGTCCTGTTGAAACCACATATCGTCCACATCCATATCTGGCCCGATGATACCGCCAGCCCATAAATCGCACCAAACAGTTACTCCTTGTGGGTGCATTTATTTTTCGACAATCGCTCGTGGATTATCATTCGCCCAAATGCGGCAATTCTGCTTATTAACGAATCCACTGAGGTGAAAATGTGCCTCATCACTGAAGATAATTTTCTTAGAAAATTGATCATCCACTGTTGCCATTTCTTGCCACCATTCTGACCATTGGCGACGCTTGACAGGTCAAGAGGCTTTAGTTCTTGAGTCAATTGCACCTTGTAAGCATGTAAATGCAAGTCTTTATGCATAATGTTCATCAACGAAGAGCATGAGAGGTGCAATTGTTGGGCACGATGACGAGTTGAGTTGGACGGCTCTTCAGCCACCCTATCGCTAACAGCAGCAATATTTTCTACAGTACGAGCTGTACGAGCATGCACTGGTGTTTTCACATCTCCTACAGACCTGGTTTGCTCAAATTTTTGCACGATTTTTCCTATTGTACGCACATTTGGACGATTAAATTGACCGAAAAAATCACGAAGTGCACGATATGCATTTTGATTTGAACGCCCATTTTCATAATAAGCCTGAATAACTTTAACGCATTGCTCGATTGTGTATCTTTCCATGGTTCAAATTGAGTTAGTCTGAAATTGAGAAATGTCAAATGAAATGTAGAAAAAAACTTGACGTTTAGGTGTGGTTCACATTCAACATCGGCCCTTTAAATTTAACCACCCTTTATAAACCCAAAGTCATTGAATATAACAACACGAGATACACAAATAACCAACTTCTAGAGTTCTCGATTTTGTGTGTGCACGTACTAACAATCAAATTAAGAGACGACTTTAACATTTGAGCGAAATGGGCTATTATTTAAGAGGCCTCCGCCCAAAATATTGAGAAAAACGTGAAATTGGGCAAATTCGTGCAAGGTTTGTGAAGTCAATGCAAGTCGTATTGAAATAAAATAAATTACATATGAAAGAATTACATTTTATCTTGAAAAGCGTCGAGCCACTTTTTTAATTTTTTTACTGTTACTGTTTGCAAATACATTTATACAAAGCAAAATTATGAATTTATTTGTTTAATTATTACAAAGTTATTACTATATTTACAATAGATATCTAAAAAAAGAATTTTCCAACATATCGTAAATTATGAAAAAGTTAGACAAAGTCGTTTAAAATTTTCCGCCAATATCTTTAAAATTAAACTAAAAAAACATTTTCCAAATATTTAATCATAATATAACTTACCAATTTGATAGATAAGGAGTAAGGTATAACTCTTTATCTCTTTATGGTGTGATTCAAATTCCCTTCCCTTGAAAACCAAGAAATGTAAAATTATGACTTTCACTCCTCAAAACTATCACAATTAGCTTTTACCGAATTTGATTTCTTAAGTTCACAATACGCCAATTTCAGTGGCGTGATATTAAGAATTGTTGCAGATTTTGGTTCGTCATTTATCTCTATTTTAAATAAATTCTTTATTCATACAGAAACTTTATTGCGTGGGCACTTGGCTTTCTATGCAAGTTTTAATCTTTTTGAAAAGTATGTTCTTATGTAACTTCTTTTCACTTATTTAAAAATTTAAAATGATTGTATGAGGCTATGAGTGCAATAGTGGCGTAACCCTAAAAATGAGTTTTTCATAAAAATGGGTCTCTTAATATATTTATTTTAATACAAAAATAGTTTTATGCAGCTATCTACACTCAAAACTAGATGGTACTCAAAAAGGTGTTATTGCATTTTATAATTTGATCATAGTTTGAGTGCAATAGTGGCGTAACCTTCATACTTCTCTTAGAAACTATTTAGATTGTGACTGCTCTACGCGCTAGGCAGGGGCTGAGGCAAGATTCGGAAATGGCTAAAGTATCTATCGATACTTCGGTAATAACTTTTGATCTCATGAAAACCCTTCCAACTCCAGCACTAATAACATTGGTTGTATATTACAAAAGACAACTTTGGACCTTTTGCTTCGGCATAAATAATAAGGGTACTGAAAAAGTTCACATATATGTTTTGGATGAGTCCACAGCGTCAAGAGGGCCTCAAGAAATTGAATCTTGTCTTATGCATTATTTTAAGAACGTAGGGCAGTCTAAGATAATTATTATGTATTCTGACCAATGTGGGGGCCAATATAGAAATATAAAACTTTCACTGTTGTGCTAATTTTTGGTATCCCATTCCGATTTTATGGTTGAAGAAATCGACCATAATTTTTTAGTTAGTGGCCATTCCTATTTGCCGCGTGACCGAGATTTTGGTATATTAGAAAAGAATAAAAAAATTTATAAGGATATCTTCGTCCCAGATGATTGGGTTAACGTCATTTCCTTGGTCAAAAAGAGAAACCCATTTGAAATTGTGAAAATGACTTCATCTGATTTTTTTTCCACGAAATCTCTTGAAAAAAATATCGCAAATAGAAAACTGTCCATTTCAAATTCCAAGGTTGAATGGCTTAAAATTCAGTGGTTACATTTCGAAAAAAGTAAACCAATTTCAATTTTTTATAAATATTCTAATGAAATTGATGTTTTACTCGAAGAGGTAAATGTAAAAAAGAGACATCAGTTAATATTAAAAACTCAACCAGCTTGTTGTTCAAGCAACTAAACGATAAAAAAAAGAAAGACTTAATTGAACTGCTTCAATTTATACCACCAATCCATCACTTTTTTTTTATAATAATTTAAAAACGTCAACAATAGTTCCAATCGAAATATTTGATTATTTATCAGACGAGGAGTAAAATCAATAATAGGTTTAGCGTAGCATTTCTTTTTTTTTTTTTTTACAGAAAACCATGAATGCAATAGTGGCGTAACCCACTTTTTTTCCAAAATAAAGTTGAATTTAAAAAAAAAAAGCTTGCCCTACAAAATATGCCTTTTTCAAACTATTCCACGTTTTTAGATACATAAATCAAAAATGTCAAAGGAAAAATACAAAAAATGTTTAAAGAAAACTTGTTTCTTTAATCTCTCGTAGCTCTAAAGTGAATTATTGGTTACGCCACTATTGCACTGACAGCCTCATATAGGTATTGTTTTTAATCAAACGAAAAAAAAATGTTCTTTTTAATCAAAACTAGATATTTGAATCTAAATAATATATGTTTAAATGCAATTCAGAAAAGCACAACGTTGAAATTTAGCTAGTTTTGTTCCAAATATGCTGTAAAAAAAGGCAATTTAGTTTTATTAGTATTTATACTTATTTTTATTGACGATGAGATGTTGTCGGCTTGGTGGTTTAACTCGAAAAAAGAAAGATTATCTATATAAATTAAGTTAAGCTTACAATTGATGCAATAATTGAGAAAAACAAATATCATGTCAAAGCAAAATAGGCAATTAGATAATCGGATTATAAAACATTACATAAATCATAGGGTATACTGAATGTGTTTGGTATAATTTATCAAATACAAAATTTATATTTATAAGTTTCAAAATAAGTAATTTAAAGATGCATTAGATTTTAATTGTAAATTTGAATATTAGTTAACAGAATGAAGTTGAGTATTCAACATTCAGCCACCCCTGAAAGGCCTGGGTCTTTCAGAAAATGGTAGAGGTGCTAGTTTGGTGATAGGTCGCACATAGTCGCCAGTTTGTGTTTTGATTGTTGCCACTCTTGTACAATTGTCCTTCCCTGGGTGCACGGTTATGACTCTTCCAAGTATCCATTTGGATGGCGGCAGATTCGGATCCTTAAGCATCACAACATCATTGACTTCGAGATTTGCTTTTTTGTGTTGCCATTTTGGTCGCTGTTGCAATGAGGTCAAGTATTCTGCATGCCATCGTTTCCAAAAACCTTGAGTAAGAGTCTGTAAAAGAGACCAATTAGTTATAGCGCAAACAGGTTTATTACACATATCAGGACGAGGAACAGAAGTGTAGGGTTGACCAATTAAAAAGTGAGCTGGGCTAAGAGCAATAGGATCCATATCAGACATTGGCCACATAGGTCGAGAGTTAAGTAGGGCCTCGATTTGTGTAAGAAGAGTGTACATCTCTTCAAATGTGAGCGTATGGTCCTTAGTTACTCTCCTGATGTGAAATTTTACTGATTTTACCCCCGCCTCCCACAATCCTCCGAAGTGAGGTGCAGAAGGGGGAATAAATTTCCACGCAATGTGATCTTTTGAGAGGTGGTCGATGATGATATCATTATGCTGTTGACTGATGAGAAGCTGGAACATTTCGTTGAGGTTCCGCTTAGCACCATGAAAATTCGTTCCGTTATCACTAAAGATCTCGGCAGGCTTACCACGACGCGAAACGAAACGATCGAGGGCAGCTAGAAATGCGGACGAGGAGAGGTCACTAACCAACTCCAGATGGATTGCTTTCGTCGTAAAGCAAACAAATAATGCAATGTAGCCTTTTACGAATTTAGGATTTCGTCCCCTGGCTAAACGTAGCGTTATTGGGCCTGCATAATCCACTCCCACTTTATTAAACGGACGAGAAAACAGAACACGCTCAGATGGTAAATTACCCATCAGCTGTACCGACGCAGTCTTTTTATAACGAAGACAGTCGACACATTTAAATACGACCGTGCGAAGAAGGTTTCGACAACCGATCATATAGTATTCTTGTCTAAGAATTGCAAGCATTTGAGAAACACCGGCATGCTGACGACGATTGTGTATGTGTTCCACTATTAGTCTTGCGATTTCAGAAGATTTATCAATGATCACCGGATGTTTAGAAGAATAAGAAAGCTCCGACTCTTGAATGCGACCACCGACGCGTAATATTCCTTCATTGTCTATAAAAGGACTAAGCGATATTAGCTTGTTTCCTCGTTTAAGCTCTTGACCGGACCGAATAGTTTTAATCTCAGCTGCAAAACTTTTTGATTGATGCAGCTTATTTAAATAAAGTTTTGCTCTCGTAAGTTCTTCACAAGATAACGGCGATATGTTCACAGCACGAATATCTGTAAGTTTCCGATTGTTATTTCCACTTTTCAGACGCGAATTTGTAATGAATCGAAGTATAAATGCGAGCACACGAATAATTTTAATATACCGGGAACAGTTTTCAGTCAATTTGTCTATGAGAAAGGTGTTCTGGCTTGTACATACAAACACCTGAGCTAGCTTGGTTCTCCTCTCTTCGAGATGTTTAGTCTCTATGTCTATATTCTCGATGGAATGACTAGAAGATGGCCATTGGTCTGGTTCAAGTTTCAGCCACGATGGTCCATTCCACCATAGCTCATTTTTTAGCAACTGAGAAGGTAAAATACCCCGAGATGCGCAGTCAGCTGGATTGTCTTCAGATCGCACATGATGCCATGATTCCCTTGGCATAGAAGACAAAATCTCTGAAGTGCGATTTGAAATAAACACCGACCACTTTTTTGGCAGCGCAGAAAGCCAATGGAGGACTATTGAAGAGTCTGTCCAAGAGACAACGCGCATGTCTTTAATTTCTAAAGAAGATTTAAGTTTGTTAACAAGTCTTGTTAAAAGAACTGCTCCACAAAGCTCTAGACGAGGCAGAGAGATGACCTTAATGGGAGCTACTCGACTTTTGGCGACGACAATATTAATTGTAACATTACCAGCTGCATCTACACTCCTGCAGTAAACGACGGCAGCGTAAGCGTCTAGCGATGCATCACAAAATGCATGATACTGGATGTTACCTTGATTTATGCATATAGCACGATGAATACTTAACGATTGAAGAGTTGGAAGTTCTTGACGAATGGAGCACCATTTGTTGGAATGCTCCTGGGATATAACATCATCCCAATTGTATTTACTGCGCCAAAATTCCTGAAAAAGAATTTTAACTCCGATTACGACTGGTGCTAAGAACCCTATAGGATCAAATATTTTCGATGATTCAGACAAAATTTGTCGCTTTGTGAAGGACGAATAGTCACTCAAATTGACCTTATAAGAAAATGAATCCTTTAGCGGTGACCACTGCAATCCTAAAAGCTTGACGGCACTGCATTCTTCAAAATCCTTTACTGATAATTCGCGTTGATCTTCTGGAATGCTAAGAAGTAAAGGCCAGCAATTTGTGGTCCATTTTCGGAGATTGAATCCACCCGACTGTAGAAGACTCACAAGCTCTAATCGCAACGAAGTTACTTCCTCTACCGAATCTGCGCCGGTCATGACATCGTCGATATAAAAATCATTGAGAAGAATTTCTGCAGCTCGAGGATATTTGTCTTTTGAATCTAATGCTAATTGATAAAGAGTACGTACAGCCAAAAATGGTGCACAAGCCGTACCATAGGTAACAGTCGAAAGTCGAAAGTGTTTTAGAGGAAGATCACAGGATTCTCTCCAAAGTATACGTTGAAAATCAGTATCATCTTCTGAAACGCATATTTGGCGATACATTTTCTCAATATCACCCGAAATTGTATATTTATGACGACGAAACCGAAGACAAATAGAGAAGAGATCCCGTTGATGTGTTTGACCAATAAGAAGAGATTCATTCAGAGATGGGTGACCTCCAGACTTGGCAGATCCATCAAAAACCACCCTTACCTTAGTTGTGCTGCTATCGTTCTTAACAACCGCATGGTGTGGCAAGTAGAAACACTTTGACGTCAAACGTGGAATATCAATAGGCTGAATCTCCTTCATATGACCTAACTCTATATACTCCCTCATAAATTTGACGTAACTTTCTCTTAATATCGGATCAGATTCCATCCTTCTTTCTAAAGAACGAAAACGATTAATTGCGATACTGAAACTATTTCCAAAATCAGTTTCTAGGTCCGATTTGAATGGCAACTGAACCGCATATCTACCATCGGGTAAACGTGAATGAGTTTGTACGAAGATATCTTCAGCGCGCTGGTCTTCTATAGACAGATTTGGCTCGACATGAACTTCTTCTAGGCGCCAAAACTTCTCAAGTTCAAATGATTGAACTGTGTCCAGTTGTGTCATGAAAGAATTCAATCTTCCCTCTGAACGAGATAGGAATGTTCCTAAGCTTCCACAAACAACCCACCCAAATATGGTAGGAATCAAATCAGGGAATCCTTGTTCCCCCTGCACAGCTGATCCATTGAAAATGCTGAAAACCTTATCAGCTCCTACGAGAACGCCAATGTGGCCGGGCACATTGAAATTTGGATCGGCTAATGCATACGAATCAAACGTTTGAGAATCAACAATTTTAATTTCAGAAGCAGGTACGACTGATGTTAACTTTGAGATTACATAGCATTGTATCTCAATCGAAGCTTGTGAATAACGAGATAAAAGTTTAAGAGTTACAACTCCATTTGTAACACCTGCAGCAGTGGATCCAACACCTAACACTGGTATACGTGCCTTCTTCCTAACTAAACCCAACCTTTGGACAGTTTGTTCGGTAATAAATGATACCTGGGATCCTGTATCAAGCAACAATCGAATGCTTTCAAACTCCCCTTGGTTGGTCTGAATACGTCCAACAGCAGTAGGCAATAAGGTTTGTGTAAAATGATTTGAAAACGACGAGTAACCTTCTGCGTACATAGAAGAGCAAAGCGAAAGGGATGAATTTGTTGCTTTTGGTTGGTTAGAAGAATAATATGTTGAATCGTTTGAAGTATTAACAGCAACATTATTAGTAGAATTTGAAGACGACGACGACGGTAAATGAACCAGAGAATGATGGCGTGAATGACATGTTTTACAACGCCTATCTGATTTGCATCTATTAGAAGAATGACCTGATCGAAGACAATTAAAACAAAGAGATTGCTCCTTGACAAAACTACGGCGACCATCGACAGCAAGATTGAGAAATTGTTTGCAGTTGGTGACCTGGTGTTCTTCCTTGCAAAGAGGACATTCAAACTGTTTTTTAGACTCAGCTACATGAGAACGAATGACTGGCTGAATCTTTCCCTTGTTTTGTACCGAACGCGAAGAAGATGAAAAGGATTCTAAACAAACACATCGATTCTGTAGAAAGTCCAACAGCTCACTAACAGTGGAATCAGATTTTGAACCTATTTTCTCAGCCCAGGACTGTCTTGTCTCTGGGTCAAGTTTTGCAACAAGCAAGTATATTATCCAAGGATCTCTTTCATTTGAATTTATTGCATTTAATCCACGAATAACTTCGTCAGCACCATCAGTCAATTTTCGAAGAAGATTTACGTTTGACGCGTTAATTGAGGGCAACGATAAGAAGGTTTGTATAAAGGACTGAATAATCAGATGAGGGCGATCATATCGTTGTTCTAATTTTTCCCACGCTTCAAAATAATTGTCTTCCGATATTGCGATACCGTTAAGGAGTTTGCTCGCACTTCCACTTAAAAACGATTTAAGCAAATAGAATTTATGCGTAGATGTGAGTGATGGATTAGTATCAACTGACCCAGTAAACATGTCCTTGAAAGTTGGCCAATCTTTATAGTCATCACCCGAAAAGATTGGAATCGATATTTTTGGCAACGAAATCGATGAAGGTGTATTTGAAGAAGAATTTAATTTCTCAAGAAACGTGGCTTGCTGAGTTGCTAATGTTTCAGCTAGCGAATTAACAGGTGCATTCAAAGATTTTTTAGCTTGAAGAAAATTCGCGAAAACCGATTGAGCCAGAAAGTATTTTGATTCATACTCTTCAAACTCTGGTTCTGGATCAACGAATCCAGGATCAGCCGCAAAATCGTACATCTGTTCGTGAAGCGCTACGAATCTCGACCACGTTTCCTCCAATTTTATTAACCGAATTTCGATCATCGCGACAGGTGTATTCATATCGAGCGATTCGGCAAATGCGGCAGCCCGACTTATTATGCCTTTTGCATTACCACGTTTAGCCTTTATCTTTATCATCGTTTTGTAATTAAATTAATTAAACAGACGAAATGATAACTGTGTAGCCTCGACGAAAAAGTAATTAATAGTTTATGCACTACACTTTTATCACACCAGTCTTAATTGTTTAACAAAAAATGGTTCATAAATCAATTTAATTTGGCTTCAGAAGGACCATAATGTTTTTAATCAAACGAAAAAAAAATGTTCTTTTTAATCAAAACTAGATATTTGAATCTAAATATATGTTTAAATGCAATTCAGAAAAGCACAACGTTGAAATTTAGCTAGTTTTGTTCCAAATATGCTGTAAAAAAAGGCAATTTAGTTTTATTAGTATTTATACTTATTTTTATTGACGATGAGATGTTGTCGGCTTGGTGGTTTAACTCGAAAAAAGAAAGATTATCTATATAAATTAAGTTAAGCTTACAATTGATGCAATAATTGAGAAAAACAAATATCATGTCAAAGCAAAATAGGCAATTAGATAATCGGATTATAAAACATTACATAAATCATAGGGTATACTGAATGTGTTTGGTATAATTTATCAAATACAAAATTTATATTTATAAGTTTCAAAATAAGTAATTTAAAGATGCATTAGATTTTAATTGTAAATTTGAATATTAGTTAACAGAATGAAGTTGAGTATTCAACAGGTATGTACCAAGTTTAACGAAAATTGGGCGAGTCGTTTAGGCTGAAGTCGAACAGACAGAATTTCGAGACTCACCTTTTTCGTCTTCGCTATCATCGTAATGTCAACTTTGATCAAAATTTCGAGTTAGATTTTTTTTAACGAATGCATAACTGGCCTTATACCTAGTACCTATAAGTCACAATTAAAAATAGCTTTGTAGTTAAAAGTGAACAAAAAAATTATGCATGAACATGTACATATGTAAATACATAGCTAAATACTCACATAATTACGTATTAATTTTCCCTTTTTTGGTTGTTTAGCCTTTTCTTAATCCGTTTTTACTTTTTTTTTATCAAATTAGAAACTTGGTACCTACTAAGAATAAATATAAATGTAAATTTAGCAAAAACTCGATCACCATTAAAATTATTTTTAAGTGAGCAAAATTCGTATTCAGGGTTTAAAATAAAAAAACCTTTCTAATTCATGCAAGTCTTTCTTTTTCATTTTATCGAAACCTGCAATTACAAATAAATAATGTACATGACAACGTATAGGTAGGTCGAAAAAATACATCTGTAATATAGGTACAAAATCTTACATAATAACTCTGAATTATTTCAAATTCAAGGTCAACATCACCAATTTTCCATTTTATGATATAGGTCTATACCTACATACATACATGCACAGATATGTATGTAACTTCATTTTACTAGACATATTGGAGCTTCTAGGTAGATACAAATAATATTTTTTTCTTGGTCAAATGTTCCATCGCCTAATACTTCACACAATGGAAAGGTTGAAACTACACTTACCCCTCTCTACATCTTTACACTACCCTTTTCAACAAACAGATTAAACAGAGCAGAGGCCACAAAAATAAAACAAGCAAATGAAAGAAGGTTGTGTGTAGGCTGTAACTTCTATGCAACCCAAATGCAACTTTCGAAGATCAAACATGTTGAATGTACAAATGCGGAGTGATTATTTTAATTCGAAGTTCCAATCTTCGAATCTGAGTTCGACATTTTGGACGGAGGCCTCTTAGGCCCATTTGCTGATACGGAACATAAGTACTTATGTTCCACATAAACTCTTATGTGACAGTTTACGTAGAGGAAAAAGTAGAACATAAGCGCTTAAGTTGAACATAAATATTTAAGTTTCGTATCAGCAAATGGCCCTTAAAGAGCTCTATAAAGTTAACCATACATGTTATGAACTTAATATGTATGTGAACTCTAAATTATGAACCATTTATTGTACGGAACGTATTGCTTGAACCAATTCAGTTGGCCATTTTACTGCGCAGGTCTCTTTAAATTTCTCTGCTCTACTCTTTAATTCTTAAAGAGACAGAAAAATCACTGAAAAAAAGAAAACAAAAAAGATGTATAGCTTGAACCAATTCAGTTGGCCAACGGTCGGTTGCGCAGAGAGAGGATTTAAGAGAACAAAAATGGTGCGCAAAATATTTAATGAGTAAAGATTTTTCCTTAAATCTTACAGTGCCTAACTCAACTTTGCTTTGACAACTAGTTTAGGGATTATTGTTTATTTCTATGTTTTATGATTTGTGCCTTAGCAGCAGAAAGGTTCCGGGGGCGTTTTGTTTATATTTATTTTATGGTGTTATTGTTTATTTGATATATGCATTTATTATTTTTTGACCTGTGGGGTTTTGGGATTAATTGTAGATTAGTGTTTATTAGTTAGGTTAGTGTTTACAAGTTTGAATAATTTTTACCTACTTACGAGTTTTTAAGAATTTATTTTACCTTAAAATAATTATTATAAATTTGTACTTCAGAAATAAATATAAAACATAATAATAAAATAAAAACAATAAGAATAATATAATTTAAATAATAAATGTTCATTTACATACACTTAGTTTTAAGAACTAATGTCGCTTTCATAGTCGGTTGAAGAATCGTCACCTGGATTATTTATAATTGAATCCGAAATTGTGTCCCACGTCAGGTCGTGAGAAAAGTATTCGTCCTCAGTTCTTATGGCTTTTTCACACACTTTTCGCCAGTCTTCAGCCGTTATTTTTGAAAATTCTTCCTCTGCTAATTTTTCAACATCCAATAAATTGAATGTTTGGTTTCGTGAGCCTACTCTTGCCTTGACAGTTGCCCAAATATATACCATTCAAGTTTCAAGATCTGTATAGTATGCGGAATATTGTTTTCGGTTAGCCATTGTATCATCTCGGATTTCTTGCTAGCAGAAGTAATTTGTTTTTCTTCTAATTTATTGTGGTACGAGGTGTTGTCCATTACAATAACTGAAGGTTTCCAAGTTATTCAAAACTTGTTTTTGGATCCATTTGCAGAAATTTTTGAAGTTCATGTCGTCGTGATAGTCTCCCGTTTTCGTTCCAGATTTGAATAAAAGTAAGGAGTTTTTCACGAAACCTTTTTCACCACCTGCATGCGCCATTATCAGCCTCTTTCCCTTTGAAATTGCTATTGTCATCAGTCAAAGCCCGTGGCCTTGTACATATTATGTGAGCTATGAATATAGGTTTCGTCCAAATAAATGATATCAAATCCGTTTGTTCTGTATTCCCGGATTTTTCTCAGATACTTCACTCGCATGAGTTTAATATCATTTCTTTCACAGAGAAGTTTCCGGTTGTTTTGCGTTTTTTGTAGCTAAATCCGTTTCTTCTTTTTTTTTTATAATTCACTCGCGCTCAAGGGTATGTTGCGAGACCCTTATAATGTCTTAAACACAGCACGGGCGAGGGAGAAATTAGCAGGGGAGAGAAAGGAGGTGTCGATGAACATTGGTTTTGAATGTTTTCAAATTGAAATGGCGAGGGGAAACCGTGCCGGGTAAGTTATTCCATAATCGTGTTGTGCGACTAAAAAACGAATCTCTATATTTGACGGTACGACGTAATACTTAAGTTAAACTCCAGATCTTCCTGAACTCGTTGTCTCAACATTTTTAAGGATATCATCATTTTTTCCTCCTGGTGGAAGTTGTGCATTATACGCCGAATAGCTGCAATGTCAAATTCGTCTAGTCCAGTTTTCCACTTCGTATGCTGCAAATTTTTATTTAGTGACTGCACAACTCCTGTCTCTTCGTATTCCTTAATAATCCTTCTGATTGAACGTTCAGAAATTCCAGTAGTTTTCACTGTTTGCGTTGTTGCGTAAGTCACAGGATTTTCAAGAAACGAATTCTTTGCTTCTTCCAGTTTGTCATTATATATCTTAACAACTATCTTACGCGCCTGGCTTTCAATAGATTTTCCTTTTCTAAATGGATCCATTAAAATTTCTTTTAAATGTATTTCAATATATTATTCTTGGTTGTTTTTTTTAAACTGAATTGCAAAGCAAAGCAAATATCATTTAAATACCTTAATTCCCTCTGATGAAAAATTCATTCTTAAAAACTCGTAGTTAAAAATTGTTCAAACTTGTAAACACTAATCTAACTAATTAACACTAATCTACAATTAATCCCAACCCCACAGGTCAAAAAAAAAAATATATCAAATATACACTAACGCCAAAAAATATGTTAAATATAAACACAACGCCCCCGGAACCTTTCTGTTACTAAGCCACAAATCATAAAACATAGAAATAAACAATAATCCCTAAACTTTTTGTCATTAATCCTATGTCGCAGCTTGCAGGTAGTTTTTCTTGTCTAACCCAATTGCATTTTGCAATAGACTTAGTTTTTTTTAGTTTTAGTTCTGATCTTTATTCAATATTCATTCTATTTTCATACATACATTATATAGTTCACAATTAGAGCATGGCGTTAGCCGTCAGCCGAAAAAAAAGAGAAAATATATTAACATCGAATTGAAATAGTTGTTGTTATAGTATTTTAATCTAAGAACATTATAACTTCTCACGGGTAATTTAAGAGTTAATCAGAAACTTTCATTTATAATTTGGGAGCGGTATTTCCATGCCGTTTTAACGTAGCTGACTATAGTTCGCCAGCTAGTGTCACCGTTTAATATATTTTTTAGTTCATCCATAGTTAGACTGATTTTATTCCAGTGGGCACGTCTAATGGCATTTAAAACAGGGCAGGTTCCAATAAAATGTATTACATCCTCTGCTGCGTGTCGATTACACAGTGTACATTCAGTGGATCGGTCGCTTCGATGGGGCATATAGTTTAGGTGCAAAAGCTCTCCTCTTGCTTTAAAGATTGTTGAAATAGTATCTATACTGTTGTTGTCGTGAAAATAATTGCTTAATAGGTTGTGATCCAGCACTCGGTATAGGTTCCTGGATTCACTTTGTCTTGCTCGTTCATGGAAATGTTCAAATTTTGTTTCCTTAATAGTGTTCCACAGGACATCTAAGGTTTCTTCCCATCTTTCGGGGGTATTCTTGTCCAGATTTAGGTTATGTTCCAAGCATAATCTTGACCATTCGCCAAAGAACTGGGACTTGCGTTGCACGATATAGGAGGCCACTATTTTAGGAAGTCTTTGCGGGGAGTATTCCATGATTTTTCTTATGTAGCTGAAGTGAAGTTTCAGAGTGTACAAGAAGAGAGAAGGAAGTCCAGTCTCTAAATGGAGCATGTACGTTGGAGTGTTTTCTGGGAGACGGAAAATTTTCTTTAAGAAGTATCTTAAGAGTTTTTCAACGTCATCGTATTGGACAACTCCCCAGACCTGTGCGGCATAACACATTATTGATCTTACTACCGTCTCAAAAAGTTTGTATTTCACGCTTGTTGCGACGTTCTTTTTACCAAGGAGCCCTTTCCAGTTGCAGTTAATGGCCATTTTAGCATCATGTAACTTGGCTCTGAAGTGTTTCTCAAGAGAGAGTTTGGGAGTCAAGATTACTCCTAGATACTTGTATTCTTTGACTTTTTCAATAGACTTATTTTTTTATTATAGGTGCACTGACATTTGTCTGTCCCACTAATAAAAACAAATATTATTAATTTTATTTTTTCGAAGTAAAGTTTACACCTACAAATCTTTTCCTTTTATCTCACCAGAGATGAAATAGTTTTTTAGACATCAAGCTTTGAAAGAAAAGTAAACCATGATCATATCATATTCAAAGAAAGTTCATCACTGGAAATTCATTTCTATTTTATTGTGAGCGAAGCTATAAACAAAACTCACCCTCCTAAGTGCTTCAGTATGATCGCAGCAGCGTCATTGACAACAACGCCGGCATGTACATCTTTTTTTTCTTTTTTTCAGTGATTTTTCTGTCTCTTTAAGAATTAAAGAGTAGAGCAAAGAAATTTAAAGAGACCTGCGCAGTAGAATTGCCAACTGAATTGGTTCAAGCTATACATGCCGGCGTTGTTGAGTGTTGACAATGACGCTGCTGCGATCCGATCATACTGAAGCACTTAGGAGGGTGAGTTTTGTTTATATTTTCGCTCACAGTAAAATACTCGAAGTAATGAATTTCCAGCGATGGACTTTCTTTGAATAAGATAATATGATCATGGTTTATTTTTCTTTCATAGCTTGAAGTCTAAAAAACTACTCGTATTTCATCTCTGGTGAGATAAAAACAAAAGATTTTTAGGTGTAAACTTTACTTCGAAAAAATAAAATTAATAATTTTTGTTTTTATTATTGGGACAAATTTCAGTGCAACTATAATAAGAACGTAAGTCTATTGCAAAATGCAATTGGGTTAGACAAAAAAAACTACCTGCGAGCTGCGACATAGGATTAATGACAAAAAGTTTAGGGATTATTGTTTATTTCTATGTTTTATGATTTGTGGCTTAGTAACAGAAAAGTTCCGGGGGCGTTGTGTTTATATTTATTTTATGGCGTTAGTGTATATTTGATATTTTTTTTGACCTGTTGGGGTTGGGATTAATAATTGTAGATTAGTGTTAATTAGTTAGATTAGTGTTTACGAGTTTGAACAATTTAAACCTACGAGTTTTTAAGAATGAATTTTTGCATCAGAAGGAATTAACGTATTTAAATGATATTTGCTTTGGTTTGCAATTCTGTTTAAAAAAAACAACCAAGAACACATCGAAATACATTTACAAGAAATTTTAATGGATCCATTTAGAAAAGGAAAACCTATTGGAAACCAGGCGCGTAGGATAGTTGTTAAAATATATAATGACAAACTGGAAGAAGCAAAGAATTCGTTTCTTCAAAATCCTGTGAGTTACACAACCACGCAAACCAAGCAAACTAATGGAATTTCTGAACGTTCAATCAGAAGGATTATTAAGGAATACGAAGAGACAGGAGTTATGCAGTCACCAAATAAAAAAGTACAGCATACGAAGTGGAAAACTGGACTAGACGAATTCGACATCGCAGCTATTCGGCGTATAATGCACAACTTCCACCAGGAGGAAAAAATGATGAAAACCTTAAAAATGTTGAGACCACGAGTCCAGGAAGATCTGGAGCTTAACTTAAATATTACGTTTCTCAACAGGATTCTAAGAAGAAACGGATTTAGCTACAAAAAAACGCAAAACAACCGGAAACTTCTCTGTGAAAGAAATGATATTAAACTCATGCGAGTGAAGTATCGGAGAAAAATCCGGGAATACAGAACAAAAGGATATGATATCATTTATTTGGACGAAAGCTATATTCATAGCTCATATACGAGGCCACGGGCTTGGACTGATGACAGTAGCAGTGGATTGAAGACGCCAATTTCAAAGGGAAAGATAATGGCGCATGCAGGTGGTGAAAAAGGTTTCGTGCAAAACTCCTTACTTTTATTTAAATCGGGAACGAAAACGGGAGACTATCACGACGACATGAACTTCAAAAATTTCTGCAAATGGATCCAAGAACAAGTTTTGAATAACTTGGAACAACCTTCAGTTATTGTAATGGACAACGCCTCGTACCACAAAAAAACAAATTACTTCTGCTAGCAAGAAAACCGAGATGATACAATTGCTAACCGAAAACAATATTCCTTATACTATTAAGATGTTGAAATTTGAACTGTATGAGGTAATAAAACGACATCGAACTCACACAACCCAAAGCATAAGATTGACGATCTCATTCACGGCATGGGACATGAGGTTCTACCTTTACCACCCTATCATCCAGATCTCAATCCCATTGAAAATATTTGGGCAGCTGTCAAGGTAAGAGTTGGTTCACGAAACACAATATCAGACCAAAAATATAAATGTTAAAAAAGAGCCAAGTTCTTATATACAAAAACCTTTGTGTAACAAGTCAGCCGTGAAAAGTAATGAGATCTAAAAGTGCGCCAAGTTCTTACTTTATGAAGATTTAATACCGAATATTTAAAGTAGAATAATATTGAAACAGCTACAATGTAATAGAGAAATTTTATTATTTAATGATTACTGACTAAAATTTGATGGGCTTACTGGTCAAGTTTTTAAAACCGTTTGAATTGGGCATAAAAAAAACTTGCCAAGTAAGCCAATCAAATTTTAGTCAGTAATCATTAAATAATAAAATTTCTCTATTACATTGTAGCTGTTTCAATATTATTCTACTTTAAATATTCGGTATTAAATCTTCATAAAGTAAGAACTTGGCGCACTTTTAGATCTCATTACTTTTCACGGCTGACTTGTTACACAAAGGTTTTTGTATATAAGAACTTGGCTCTTTTTTAACATTTATGTTTTTGGTCTGATCTCACTCCTTTTTGCAAAGATTTAAATATTTTTCCATGTCAAAATCTCGAAAGATACGGAAAGATAGAAGGGTGGACTCTTCCTACTAAAATCAACTTAGTTTATAGCTTCCTATTTCTTTTGGTATATTTTCTTTTTGTTATTGTTTGTTTTGATTTGCGCTTCAATTATTTCTTCTTATCCTGGCAAGATACATAACACTAACATACCTACCTTAATTACAGTAATCGGAAGTGCTCCATATAAATTAAACATACCACGCCCCCTGAATGGAAAACCTCAATTTTTTTTGTTGGTCCTTTATATGCGACTTGAGCCCTACCGTTCTACCAAATTTCATTGTTCTACTGCAATTGGAAATACGCCATATATAATTTACATCAGTTCTGTGGAAGTGGGCGGATACCACGCCCCTGAATGGAAAACCTCGATTTTTATTTTTGGTCCCTTATATGCGATTTGTGCCCTACCGTTCTACCAAATTTCATTGTTCTACTGCAATTGGAAGTGGGCCATATATAATTTACATCAGTTCTGAGGAAGTGGGCGGATACCACGCCCTTGAATGGAAAACATCAATTTTTATTTTTGGTCCTTTATATGCCACTTGAGCCCTACCGTTCTACCAAATTTCATTGTTCTACTGCAATTGGAAGTGCCCCATATATAATTTACATCAGTTCTGAGGAAGTGGGCGGATACCACGCCCCTGAATAAAAAACCGCTAATTTTATATTTTTTTCTTCGAATGCAATTTGAGCCTAATCACTTTACCAAATTTCATCGTTTTACAGTAGTTGGAAATGCTCCATTCAACCAACACCAATTCGGAGAAAGTGGGCGGATACCACGCCCCCCGAAAGGAAAACCTTGATGTTTATTTTTATTTCTTTATATACAATATAAGCCCTACCGGTTCACCAAATTTCATCGTTTTACAGCAGTCGGAAGTGCTCCATTCAACCAACACCAATTCGGAGAAAGTGGGCGGATACCACGCCCCCCGAAAGGAAAACCTTGGTGTTTATTTTTGTTTCTTTATATACAATATAAGCCCTACCGGTTCACCAAATTTCATCGTTTTACAGCAGTCGGAAGTGCTCCATTCAACCAACACCAATTCGAAGACAATTCGGTGAAAGTGGGCGGATACCACGCCCCCTGAATGGAAAATTACAAATTTTCGATTTTTTCCTCTGCTTGCATGGCAAGACCTACCGTTGTGCAAAATTACAAGATTCTACGATGTCGGGAAGTGCTCCATAATTTTGATGATCTGTCAGTCAGTCAGTCAGTCAGTCAGTTACGGTTTTTGTGATTTTTGAGGCCTTATATCTCAGGGACCGCTTATGCTAGAAAATTGATATTTGGTGAGGCGCCTGTGCCTGACTAGCTTAGTATGTATTCGGAGTTTTAAGTTTCTGACTTCATTGGTACTGAAGATAAGAAGGGGTCAAAAATCGGCTGAGTTTGTTCCTGTAAAAAAGGGTGTAGTGCCAGAACTTGGCTGGGCACTACCGTGCCCTTTGATTCAATTTATTAGATGTTCAGAAATTAGCAGAGGAAGAATTTTCAAAAATAACGGCTGAAGACTGGCGAGAAGTGTGTGAAAAAGCCATAAGAACTGAGGAAGAATACTTTTCTCACGACCTGACGTGGGACACAATTTCAGCTTCAATTATAATTAATCTAGGTGACGATTCTTCAACCGACTATGAAAGCGACATTAGTTCTTAAAACAAAGTATATGTAAATGAACATTTATTATTTAAATTATATTATTCTTATTTATATTGTTTTTATTTTATTATTATGTTTTATATTTATTTCTGAAGTACAAATTTATAATAATTATTTTAAGGTAAAATAAATTCTTAAAAACTCGTAGGTAAAAATTAATTAATTAATCTATAATTAATCCCAGAACCCCACAGGTCAAAAAATAATGAATACATATATCAAATAAACACTAACCATAAATAAATATAAACATAACGCCCCCGGAACCTTTCTGTTGCTAAGGCACAAATCATAAAACATAGAAATAAACAATAATCCCTAAACTAATTGTCAAAGCAAAGTTGAGTTAGGCACTGTAAGATTTAAAGAAAAATCTTTACTCATTAAATATCTTGCGCACCTTTTTGTTCTCTTAAATCCTCTCTCTGCGCAACCGTTGCACAGTGGGCAAAAAGCGTGGTTTAAGTGGTCAAAAATCCATAACTTTTGAACCGGTTGAGTTTTTTTTTATAATTTTTTTTTATTTGTAACTTTATTTAAGTACCTTTCAATATATAGCGTTTAATTTATCAAATATGTGCTATTTTGATTTTAAAATAAATAATAAAAAAAGTTGTTTTTCTCCCTGTTAATATGGGATGACAAATTTTTCAATATTGACTTAAATTGGATACAAAACTCATTTTAAAAGAACTTTCTTGAAGATCCTACAAATAGTGACCTGTAAACTATTTGTTTGAAATTCTTAGGTTTGCCCTTTGGGTCTTCACAAAAACACTCAACTGTTTTGTCCTTTTCAAGCCAACACTTTGTTTAAGAATAGTTACCAAAACCTTAAATCAATTTTGTCATTTCCATCATCCGATTATTAAATGTAACGGAACAATTAATGAGAACCTCATAAATAGAGCATACCATTTTTTTTTTGGGCACAGAAAATAAGTGCGTAAATAAGTAATAAATTTACTAACCGCACTAAATAAAAACAATATGGTATGTTAGGTTAGGTTAGGTTAAAGTGGCTGTCATTACAGCATCTGACCCACTTAGACCAATAGAGGTCCATAGTGATACCACGATCTAATATGGAACAAAAAGGTTCCCTACTAGTTAAAACCATTTGGAGCTTCTAATGAAGCGAAGGAGACTTTTAATGTCTGTATTTATGAGATCGCTTGGTTCGTAATAGAAATATTCTCCTAGATGAAGTTTGCGTTTGGGTATGTACAAAGAAGGTGTGGGATTGTTTCCTCTTCCTCCTCGTCCAAGCAACTCCTGCCAAAATCGTTTACCTATAAGACAGTGTAAAGTTATGACACCTATTACGGAGCTGATCTGAGATCTGCTGAGGGACAATAAATACATTGACCGCTTCAAATCCAGTTTGGGCCAGATTTGTTTGGTGGCCAAACATGTGGTAGTGTTAAGCCATCTTGTGTTTGATTGTTCCAGAGCAATTCGCTTCAACATAAGTTTACTTGCTACAGGCATACCTGTTTACCCTAACGGGCAAGATAGGCATTTCCGTTCCAATTCTGGCGAGGTCGTTGGCGTTACAATTCCCCGGGATGTCCCTGTGTCCCGGCACCCAGAATAGGTGAATATTAAACTGTTTCGCCATCTCCATTGGAGAGGAACGACAGTCTTGGTACATGGTTACAGTACAACATGTAAGATTTTGCATACAGAAGAGTTGCTATGTAAAATGTTTTTTCGCTCTAACTCGTAAATGCGGATACATGCGGATATAAATCTTTCAGTTTTCGATACAGCACATATTTAATTTTCAATTCGTAAGCAAATTAAAGTTGTGAAAAGTTGTGAATTTTTGTATCGCCTTTATAAACTGGAAAATTGAGTAAAATTAAGATGGGTGTTTCAAAATCAAACGGTACTAACTACTTAACGTTTCTTTATATTTTTTTGCGTATTATAACATATAAATATGTGAAATAATTAGGTGTAATGAATTCGATTACTTTTCAAAAGGATTTTCAAGAAAATTGGGAAATAAAAATTGTGCCAAAAATACTTCATACATCGATTTACAAGTTTTTCTCACTTTGAATTTATTTTTCTCTTAACCTCAGCATATTTATTTAAAAAAAATGTCATATATTTAACGTATAAATATTTCTTTAATTAACTAAAATTAAACTTATATGATTCGAAAACAAAAAAAAAATATTTTTGACCACTTAAATCACGATTTATGCCCACTGTGCGTTGGCCAACTGAATTGGTTTAAGCTTATATCACACATTCGCTGTCATAAATTTTGTTTTTTTGAATTTTTTTATTTGCGTTCTATCATCACTTCTACTGTTTTTTTTATTTCTTCTATGGAAAGCCATTTGAGGTATACACATAGTAATAGTATAGCTTGAACCAATTCAGTTGGCAGTAGAATGTGCAGGTCTTTTTAAATTTCTTTGCTCTACTCTTTAATTCTTAAAGAGACAGAAAAATCACTGAAAAAAAGAAAAAAAAGATGTACATACCGGCGTTGTTTTCAATGACGCTGCTGCGATCATACTGAAGCACTAAGGAGGGTGAGTTTTGTTTATATTTTCGCTCACAGTAAAATAGAAATGAATTTCCAGCGATGGACTCTCTTTGAATAAGATATGATCATTGTTTATTTTTCTTTCATAGCTTGATGTCTAAAAAACTACATATTTCATCTCTGGTGAGATAAAAAGAAAAGATTTTTAAGTGTAAACTTTACTTCAAAAAAATAAAATTAATAATTTTTGTTTTTATTATTGGGACAAATTTCAGTGCACCTATAATAAAAAAATAAGTCTTTTGCAAAATGCAATTGGGTTAGACGAAAAAAACAACCTGCGAGCTGCGACATAGGTCTAATAACAAAAAGTTTAGGGATTATTGTTTATTTCTATGTTTTATGATTTGAGGCTTACTAACAGAAAGGTTCCGGGGGCGTTGTGTTTATATTTATTTTATGGCGTTAGTGTATATTTGATTTATATTTTTTTGACCTGTGGGGTTGGGATTAATTGTAGATTAATGTTAATTAGTTAGATTAGTGTGTACGAGCTTGAACAATTTGTGCCTACGAGTTTTTAAGAATGAATTTTTGCATCTGAGGGAATTAACGTATTTAAATGATATTTGCTTTGGTTTGCAATTCCGTTTAAAAAAAAACAACCAAGAATAATACATTGAAATACATTTAAAAGAAATTTTAATGGATCCATTTAGAAAAGAAAAACCTATTGGAAGCCAGGCGCGTAAGATAGTTGTTAAGATATATAATGACAAACTGGAAGAAGTAAAGAATTCGTTTCTTCAAAATCCTGTGAGTTACGCAACAACGCAAACAGTGGAAACTACTGGAATTTCTGAATGTTCATACAGAAGTATTATTAAGGAATACGAAGAGACAGGAGTTGTGCAGTCACCAAATAAAAAAGTGCAGCATACAAAGTGGAAAACTGGACTAGACGAATTTGACATCGCCGCTATCCGGCGTATAATGCACATCTTCCACCAGGGGGAAAAAATGATGATATCCTTAAAAATGTTGAGACAACGAGTATAGGAAGATCTGGAGTTTAGCTTAAGTATTTAGTCTCTCAACAGGATTCTAAGAAGAAACGGATTTAGCTACAAAAAAACTCAAAACAACCGGAAACTTCTCTGTGAAAGAAATGATATTAAACTCATGCGAGTGAAGTATCTGAGAAAAATCCGGGAATACAGCAAAAAGGATATGATATCATTTATTTGGATGAAAGCTATATTCATAGCTCACATACAAGGCCACGGGCTTGGACTGATGACAGTAGCAGTGGGTTGAAGACGCCAATTTCAAAGGAAAAGATGCTTATAATGGAGCATGCAGGTGGTGAATTTCAATTTATTGGATGTTCAAAAATTAGCAGAGGAAGAATTTTCAAAAATAACGGCTGAAAAGTGTGTAAAAAAGCCATAAGAACTGAGGAAGAATACTTTTCTCACAACCTGACGCACAGTGGGGCACCTTGTATGGGAGACCGGAAAAAACTCAATTAAAACTAAACTACTTAACAAATTTTGATGAAATTTGCAGGAAAGGTAGCCAATAGCAACACAAATCTACACCAATAACCACCCATTGCCACACGCACTCAGGAAAAAATGACATTAAAAAAACTGAAAACCAGTTTTTGTTTTTTTTTTTTTAATATTTAACCTAGATCACGGAGAAACACCAAATTTTACCTAAAAATCAATGATTGTGCGCCATAAAATGTTTCAATTTTATTTTGAAATATGTATATACATAAATTCAATTTGAAATATTAAATATATATAAAAAACAGTGATGCTATTTAACAAAGAGCAAAGCTAAAGACATTTAATCATAATGCATACGTAACGGCTTGCGTTTGGGACTTGAGAGAACATTATATTATAATAAATGAAACCCCCATAAGAGCTACCAAACCCAAACTTCCATCAATTAGCGGGACATTCTATCATATCATTCTATCTCTTTTGGAGACAAGTGGAATTAAAGAAAAGAAAGGCTTCAAATAACCGGTTTTACTGTATTCCGAAAGTTGTAATAAATGTCAAGAAAGTGGGTTAATGAAAAAAACATTTATTTCAATAGGTAAATGTGCAACGCAGGTTTCAAATACAAAGTCCTGATGCCAACAGCGATCTTTCTAAATTTATTTTGGTATGCTGAATCTGAATGTGAAATCCATTTTGCCAAACACCCCAAAACCGAAACGCTTTAAAATTGTTCGTTTTTTTTAAATGTTTTTTTGCAATTTAATCAACAATTTTTGATTGTTTCGCAAAACGGACTTCACGCTCAAATTCAGCATATCAAAATACATTTAGAAAGATTTGTCTGGCGAAAAGAGCTGCTCATTTTTTTTGGCTTATTTTTTTTTTTTGCTTTTTTTGGATGACTTTTTCAGGTTGAAATTGCTTTAAAAACCAAATACGGACGTCTTCGGGTGAGATTTTTTTTTAATACTATTGCTGAGATTCAACACTATCTTACGAAACCTATCCGCCAACAGAGGAAGTAGTTAAAACCTTATGTGAACTTAAAAAGTCACTAAAATTTAATGTTTTCTTGTCAAAAAAATCTTATTCGATTCTTTTTCGCTAAACTAATGTACCATATTGTTTGTCTATTTATTCTAAGTCTATTTACAAAAAAAAAATGGTTTCAAACCTTGAAATTTTAGTTAAATGGATCATTTTAAAACTACACGTATTTTTATCAGTTTTTACTATTTTTCAACTTTGAACGAAAATCTCCAGGTCCACAATTTTTTTTTTTGAAAAACTGTTTTCATTTCCTGATTCTTCAACTAATTTACTGTTAGGAACACGTGCAATATCAAAAGAAATCTTACTTCCGAAATATGGGTTTTTTCCGCCGTTTCCCCACTGTGTGACGTGGGACATAATTTCAGATTCAATTATAATTAATCCAGGTGACGATTCTTTAACCGACTATGAAAGCGACATTAGTTCTTAAAACTAAGTATATGTAAATGAATATATATTATTTAAATTATATTATTCTTATTTATATTGTTTTTATTTTATTATTTTGTTTTATATTTATTTCTGAAGTACAAATTTATAATAATTATTTTAAGTTAAAATAAATTCTTAAAAACTCGTAGGTAAAAATTAATTAATTAATCTACAATTAATCCCAAAACCCCACAGGTCAAAAAATAATAAATGCATACATATATCAAATAAACACTAACACCATAAAATAAATATAAACATAACGCCCCCGGAACCTTTCTGTGGCTAAGCCACAAATCATAAAACATAGAAATAAACAATAATCCCTAAACTATTTGTCAAAGCAAAGTTGAGTTAGGCACTGTAAGATTTAAGGAAAAATCTTTACTCATTAAATATCTTGTGCATCATTTTTGTTCTCTTAAATCCTCTCTCTGCGCAACCGACCGTTGGCCAGAGTATATCTAATAATGAGTAGGGACACTCTCCACGTGTTTCTGATCAGTAAATTTTTTTTAAGTACACAGAAACGAGAAATAGATGAAAATAAAAAGTGTGATGGTGAAAGAGAGATAAGAATTCAACTCGTCGCGCCTTTGAAAATACATTATGAAAAAAATGTAAACAATTCCCAATCCACTCCTCCTAGTGTGACCAACTTCTTAAAAAAAATACTTAAGAAGTAAAAATACTGTTGCTACTACTCAACCAAAAATGGCTTCGTTTTATTTTTTGAGAATACCAAACAAATATCAAATGAATATTTCAATATTTAAAAATGAAATACAAATTTAAGATTCATTTATATGGTCTATATCATTAAAAAAAAATTAATCGACAGAAATAAATCCAGTATCACGAAAAAAAAGAATATGATCACTCAAAAGAAGAGAACGGCACAGAGAAAAAATACGCTCACAAGCAACCAACCTATCGCGCCTTTAAAAAAACCTTATGAAAAAATATTGCATTTATGTATGTATCTTACGAATGAGATTGTTTGTGGTGGTGCTTGAAAAAAATATTGTGGGTTTTTCTTACATTCCCAGTAGGAAATTTCCAAAAATTCACTAATGAAGAAGTAGTTGTTTCATCATGGAAAAGGAGCTGCACCCATGAATTTCCTACGGAATCCTATGAGGAATTTAACACAGGCTTGTCATTGGGAGGAGGTACACACTTTATCGATGCATATTTTGTTGTGAAATCTCTATGCTCACGGCATCTTCGATTTCATGGGTAATTTTTGTGTATGAAAAAACTGGTTCTATTGATGTGATGCTTTCCTCAATGGAACTAAATTAATGAAAAGTGAGTTAACATTTAATCAATTGCCTCAGAGAAAGAATCATTGAAAATACTAATTATTCACTACAGAATTGTGTACATATTTGAAGCTCGTTTTTTGAGTTTTGAAAAAAGGAATGCATTTGGGCGATGTTTTATTAAGAGAAGGAATATGAATGAAATCATTATCCATTTCTTTTCTTATTTCATCAATAGAAGAAGCGCTTGAAATGTAAAAAAAAACAAATTAAATTTGTGTTATGTACGTATTTATTTTATTAACTATTATAGTACATTAGAAGTTAGTAGATATATATGTCTTACATTGTCTTTTCTTGTTGTAAGACGTAACACAAACTGTTGGTCGAAAAACTCTCCTTTGACACTTGGTAGAATTTGGGGAGCAGCTTAGGGATTAATCATCTTCATCCTCCTGTTCATTTGAGATCTAAGAAAAAGAGGAATATTTACGTTTTGCAAATCATTCAGAAGAATAAAGGGGATTTACCGTTGGTGAATTGTTTTCCTTCTCCATGGTTGTTATTTAATCTTTAGTTAATTGATTGAAAACACTTTAAAACACAGAAAACCCCGCACAACCATTTTCTTTGATCACAATATCGACACTAAATCATTCCAAAACAAAAGAAATAACTCATGACAAAAAAGACCTATTGAGCGTCGCCGACCCATCGCGGGAAAAACCCAACAAAAAAGGATTGTTTTTTGTTTATTGCAGGTCAAAATCTCTCTCTCTCTCTTTTTCCTCTCAGCTCGTAGACTATTTTGCCCAGCAAGCGAAGTTAATGAAAAAATACATTCCTTTTCCCTAGCAATATCACTTGATCACCATAGTTTTGCTCTATTGAAAGGTTGTTTACTGATTTTCAATTCCAAAGAAAAGAAAGGGTTGTTTTCTCTTTCACATCGCAGGCATTAAACACTCAATTGTGGATTAGAATAACCACTGAAAAGATGCAGGAAAAATTATAACGTGTTCAGCATTGTATTCATTAACATTAAGGAAGTGTAAGAAGGATATTGCTTTTTTTCATGTTTTCTTTACCTTTTTTCGAGAACAAAGCACAAGATGCAACTGGGATTGCAAACTACTGACTCATTGCATGACTTTCGATGAATAAAACCAATGCAGACCTTCTACTCAATGAAAGTACCACGTGATTTCTACGAGGAATTCAACTTTATTTTTCCTTGAGGAGCAAATTTCCTACTGGGTTAGTGAATTGTAGTAAGGATTAAAATTAATACCTTGGAACTTCTCACGCTTATTGTTTGTTTTTGTTCTTGTTTTTAGTTGTGCTAGTAGGACTTGCATATGTGTAGAGAGTGTCCCTACTCATTATTAGATATACTCTGCCGTTGGCCAACTGAATTGTTTCAAGCTATAATAAATTGAGATGCATAGTAGATAATCTTCATTTTTTTTTGACAAAGGGTGTGTACATGATGGAAGAAATGAGATCTACGATGTTGTTTATAGAATAATGTCGATTTCCTTTACACACTAGGGATTTTAGGGATTTCGATCCCTTGTCAAATTTTGACTTTTACGACAGATTTTACGTTCCTTCACATTCACACCGAAAAAATTGATTTTTGATGTGTAAACATCTTTCCCGGTGGTAGAGTGAATCCAAAACGTGGATAAAACTTGTAACCCGTTATGGTTTCACGTTACGGTTACACGTTCCGTGTAGCAACCTACCTTACCGACGATTGCATTTAACATCATGTTTACATTGGAAATATTGCGTACTTACGACATCGTGTGTACATTAGCCGTGTTTTATTGCTTAGTGAATACACTACATCGCAAAATTTAACATTGAAAACAAAAACAAACGATTAGTGAATAAAAATAAGCTTGTAATTGAAATGGATAATTTAGTGAAGATAGAGTTTCGGATGTTGAAATGCAGGAGGTGTTTAGGTGGTGTCCGAAAAAATATATGTGGCATACTTGAGAGCATGTTCGTTGGTATTTATTTTGTTATACTTTGCCGTTACTAATCCAAAGTGTGATCGCTCCGAAATTTATAGAACAAATATTTTTTCAAATGCAAAACTTTAATTCAAACCATAATTCCGGCTTAACACTACTGCCATTAATTTTGTCATAAAATATTGAATCATTTTACGCCAAGGCGATTGGTTTCGATTGATATATTTTATCAGTTCACTGGCATTTGTTCAAAAATGTCATGTAATTGCGGCATTATGTTGACTTTATATAACTGAAAAAATTGCACATTTTAGTTGAATTAATACGATGTTAAGGCTGTTTTAGTATGGAGCTAGGTTAAGACAACGATTTTGCAAAATTTAAATCGGACACAGAATCATACTTTCTCTACACTTTTATTGAAGTTCAACTCTCAGAATACCTACTTATTTTATTTTGTAAGTATCATTCTAACTTCATATGACTCTTTAACATTTAAAAACGTCAAAATAGGTCTGTTTTCTTAGTTTTTTGAACGAACTACCATTGATTTAAGGTTGCTCAGAATCAATTTATTAAAAGGAATTGCCTTAGGCTAGGCGATTTCTTAACTGTTTGGTTCAAGAAACTAAAAAGTTTGTGTTTTGACACAAACAAAACGATTGCCTAAAATGAGTTCGCTATTTTGTGTAACATATAATTATATGCACCTGCGCGGACATTTCATCTGTTTTCTATAAGTATCCAAACAGTTGTGCAACTCAAAATTGAATGTGCGCTCCTAGCCTTAGGATGATATTAGTTAAAAAATATTTAAAGTTAGAAAACTACTTTAAAGTTAGGAAATATTATAAGAAGTATAATACTACTACCTTAATAAGAGGTTGTTCAAAATTTTGCGCCAATGTTATTTTATTGAGAACTATGTTTTTTTTCTCTAATACTCAGTATATACATATATGCGAGAACATTTTGAGTAGATTGTAGAAAAAATATATATTTTCGCACTTTTGTAAGTTTTAAATCAAATTTAACAGTGAGAAATACTCTAAATCAACTCGATCTGCAATTTCATGAATATTTCAACTCAATCTGCATTTTCATGAATATTTCAACTCCAGCTTAAAACCAGATACAGATCTTTCGAACACATCCGTGTAAGTTAATTCGACAAGTAGGAAGGAAAAGTGAGTTAAAGAGTGAATAAAGCGTCTTTTTGGTGCTTGTATTACTGCGCTAATAGATTACCAATAAAACGCGCCTATTGGAAACTTTAAGTACTGCAATCTCGATTTTATTACTTTCCATTGCTGGCTAGAACTAAATTCAATCCCCTAACGAAAGATTTCATAGTGGGTTTATTCAATGATTTTTAAACAAATCCAGTTCACGTTAGTGATGGACAATTAAATTTTATTTTATTCACCCAAAAATGTATTTTCAGAGTTGACATTAAATAAAATGTACGATTGGGTCGCACGAACGAGCTTTAATCGTACTAATTCGACTAAAATTTTGCATCTTTGTCTTTCCAAAAAAAATTTGGAATTTTGTTTCTAAATACAAAAAAAAAATAATACTCAAACTTTTGAGGAGCTTTAGCATAAAAAAACGATCAAAATCGGTTGTACCGTTTACGAAAAAATCAAAAACTTAAAAAAATTTTCCAAAAACCATTTAAAATGTTGTTCAGGGCAAATAGTTGACATCTACAACGAAATATTCTCGATACGTCAAAATTTAATTTGTCCTCTATATCTGTCATACCATATAATTATTTTAATTATCGAATTAAATATTCTTTATTATATCAAAGTATACTTTTGGCATTCACTATATCAAAATATAGATCGTTCTCCATCTCTCAAGCCATGAACTGAATGATGACTACGAACTTCAATGGATTAAAAAAATTAGGTTTTGCCACTTATAATTCCATTAAAAGGTGGAAATGATGTCAATCGGTTTATAAATCTCTGACGAAGGGAGTAAGATAAAGTACAGAAACCTAAAAAAAAATTAAAGGATTGGTTTAATTTTGATAAGATGAACTCTCCATCTAGTGGCTTGTCAAAAAAAAGTGTTGACATTTTCGCTGCATGATAAGTATATTTGTTGGCGGCGTTAAGCCAGATATACATTGTTCAAATGCATGACAAGCACGTGCAATTCTATTATTTCTGTGGCAAGAGGACGTTGCCCTTTGTGACTTTTTTTTTTGTAAAATTGTGTTTTTACGAATTTCTTTGAGATTTTTTTAAATTTTATCCGAGTAATTTGTTTTATTTTGTCTGTCCATTTCATCATATAATTTTCGTTTGCTGTTTTAATATTTTAATCAGTGCTTATTATGCTGTGCTGTGTTCTCATCTCTTCGACGTACTATATAGTCAGGGAGGTAGCGCTGCATTTTTTTTAGGAATTTTATACCGAATGAATTTTACTTCAAACAGTTGTTTAATGTTCGAAATTCAGTAAAGTGAGCGTCAGTTGTCGCACTTGTGGTAGAGCTAAAGGAGACAGCATGAAAAAGTCATTGGAAAAAAATTTGCTCCGATGAATTTTATACCAAGCGAAACTGTATTAAATTATTGTTTTAATCATATTTTTTCAAAAAATTATCGTCAGCTGTATTGACGATGGGGGGTTCAATGTCAGTCACGGGCATAAACCTCATTTAAAATTTGAAAAATTAATTTATTTTATACCTTATGAAATTTATATATCTCAATTTTTATACTTTTGACGGGGGTAACACCGTCAGTCAGCGCGATAAACATGTCGCGCGCTCAACGCATTCGAGCGTCGCATAGTATCTTTAGAACATAAACTGACGATCTTTACACCCACAAACAATTAGCTGACGACGATTTTTTGTTTCTTTAACATTTAAATTATCTTATACTTAAAATTCAATAAGTATAACATCAATTTCATATAAATAACATCACAGTTTATTTATTTATTCCGTGTAGGTTTCAAATTACATATACAGGGTGATTTGCATAAGGTGTGACAAAATGCTAAGGCATGTAGGTTGGACTTAGACAAAAAAAAATCGAAATTTTGAAAAAAAAAAATGAAAATTTTTTTTTAAACAATTTTTTTTCAAAATTTTACGTATTTAAGTATTATTTTTTTATTCAATATTCAATGCTCTTATTAGTTTTTGATCAAACACAAAAAACCGGATGTCAAAATGTTTTGCAGTTTTTGAGAAAATCAAAAATAACAAAAACAACTTTTGTTCTAAGAAAAGCCTTTTATTTTAGTTTTTTCGTTTTTGGATTCTTAGGTGAATTTACGATTGAAAGGATTAACCATTGTATATATAAACTATAGTACTCTCATGAAGAGGAACGAACGATGCGGCACCATACGAGCGTATTCCATAACTTTTTACGTAGAGTTGTGGAGAGTAAGGACAGACGATAATCAGGAAGGGGTGATAATATTTTCGCTAAAAGCAAACCGAAGGTGCAGAACAAAGCGACGACAATAAAGCTATTTTCTGTTTTCTTTTTATCAATTTTCTATACAAATAAGTATGAGGTGGCATTTTTTTCTTCACGCATAGAGAAAAAACGGTATATTGTTTGGTTTGATTTTTTTCGTTCGCTGTTTGAATGTATATTGGAGCAAATGTAGGATTTATATTCAAATAGACGAATTTTTAAACGGTTACCACTCAGAACAATTATTTTGTATAGATAGATAATTATTTTTGTATGCAGATTTTTCAAATGCAGAATTTTGAGAATTGGAGTCTTGAGTATTATTCTGAAATACAGAAAAATTATATTGAAAGCTAAAATTTTGAAGAGTAGAATTTTGGAATGCAGAATTTTGGGAAATAAAATTTTGAAATGCATAAAAATTAATAAGTAAAATTTTGAAAAGCAGAAGTTTGAAAAAGGGATTTTGAAATGCAGAAAGCTTAGTAAGTAAAATTTTGAAAAGCAAAACTTTGAAATCCAGAAAGCTTAGTAAGTAAAATTTTGAAAAGCAAAATTTTGAAATGCAGAATTTTAGGAAATAAAATTTTGAAATGCAGAGAACTTAGTAAGTAAAATTTTGAAAAGCAAAATTTTGAAATGCAGAATTTTGAAATCCAGAATTTTAGGAAAGAAAATTTTGAAATGCAAAAAACTTAGTAAGTAAAATTCTGAAAAAGGTATTTTGACAAGTAGAATTCTGAAATGCAGAAAACTTAATAGGTACAATTTGAAAAGCAGAATTTTGAGAAGTAGAATTTTGAAATGCCAAATTTTGGGAAATAATATTTTAAAATGCACAAAACTTAGTAAATAAAATTTGGAAATGCAGAATTTTGAGAAGTAGAATTTTGAAATGCCAAATTTTGGGAAATAATATTTTAAAATGCACAAAACTTAGTAAGTAAAATTTGGAAATGCAGAATTTTGAGAAGTAGAATTTCGAAATGCAGAATTTTGAAAACTTTAATTTTGACAAGTAGTATATTGAAAACTAAAATCTTATCAATTAGAATCTTGAAATTCAAAATTTTGAGAAGTAGAATTTCAAAATGTAGAATTTTGAAATACAAAATAACAAAAAAAATCATGTGATACATCACTCCCTACATCACGAGTATGCAATTTTTAACTCGCTAAAATGCCTAATTTAGCCAGAAATCACGTTTGAAAATGTCAACTTTGGGGGGTCTACGGAGCTCCGTTTAGCCGCAAATCGCATTTAAAGATAAAAATTTGTTTTTCGAAAAAAAAATTATTTTCACATTTTTTACTTTTAATGGAAGAAAAATATATGTATTAAATGTATTTGTTCTGGTTAATTTGTAATAAACTTGAACTACTAAATCAGAAAAAAACAATTTCTGCTAAAATAATTAACATAGCGATTTTTAAATGTGGCAACCATGTCTTATTTTTCCATATTTCAACCGTTTTTTTTAGAGGCATATACATTATGTATAGGTGTTTGAGCATTATACATTCATTGCCAATAAATTTTCGCGTTTTTTCTCATAATCATTGTCTGGGCGATTGGCAGTGGTTATTTATTTTGATATTGATTCTGATTTTCCCATTTATATTTGAAAATATTCGAATTATTGTTAAGTAATAAGTAATAATAATAATAAGATAACATAAAATAGTTAATTTATAATTTTTAAGTTTTTTAAAATTGTGAAAACATTTTACTATTATTTACTATTATTTTACCAAAAAGTTTAAAAAACATTGCATCTCAAAACTTTGAAAAAAATATTTTTTTATTTTTTTTCTTTGAAAATTCGATATCTCAAAAACGGCTCAATATTTTATTTCGAAACCTAATTTCCATTCGTACAATAATAAAAACTTAAGGTTGGCGTACCAATTTTTTTAAATTTTATTTTCACTTACAAAATTATGTAATTGCAAGTTTTGCATGTGGAAAAAATTTAACTCGAGATTTTGATCAAAGTTGACTTTACGATGATAGAGAACACGAAAAAATATTTTTTTATCTAAGAAAATTGTTTTTGAAAAATCAATGTCTTGAAAAAGTTTGAGCGACTAATTTTTGAAAATATTTCCTAGAATCTTTATTTTTAAATACCTACTTAAATTAATATCCCAATTTTTTTTTTCTAGAACAATTTTAAAGAAATTTCTTATATTCAAAATTAGTTCAATAATAAAAGGTTTTTTAAACTTTGTTTGCATAAATTCGTACTTTTTATATTTATTTTAACAAAATACAAAAAAAATTATTTTAATAAATTAATAATTTCCAAATTTGATAACTTATGATTTTTTTTTCACAATTTCTTTATGTACATTTATACATTTCTGAATTTGTTTATATACACATAAAAAGTATTAAAAATTTTCTATATTTTTTACAAACAAAGTTTATATGAATAAATTTTAAAAACTGTTCTATACCTTTTTTATATTTTTAATTATATAAATACGTATTAATGAATACAAATATTTTTTTTTTTTTGTAATCAAAATTATTTTCTACCATACCATATTTTATACAGTTATGTACATAATGTAAAAGCTATTTTCTTTAATAAAATTATAGGTATACGTACCTATTAGATTTGCTTAAAGAAACAGTTTTATACCTATATATGTAGAGGAGAAGGTGGGAATATGGAACCCCATTTGGTTTTAAATTCTTTTTGTTCATACCCGTAATCTAAAGATATTAAAAACTTTTCAATTATATAAAGTATATATTCTTACATTATATATAAGAAAAAAAACATATTCTGAATACTTTTCATATTAAATTTTTTACTTTATTCAAAAAAAGTCATTTTTACATTTTAAATTTGTATGTTCCTTATATGGAACCCCGGGTTCCATATTAAATGTATGTAAAAATTATATCATAATTTTGTGTGCAAAAATCACAAACATAAAAATCATGATCGCATCCTGCGTAATCACTGTGTGTCCATATGTAGCAAGAATGACCCTGTCAAAACCGCTGAAGATGTAGCCTTACGTCCTCTGTTTGAAGTTTTTTTCCTAAGTTTTGGTATGAGGTATACATAAAAAACACGTAATGGTAATATGGAACCCGGTTCCATATTCCCTTCCCCTAGGAGTTCCATATTACAAGACTTCATATTTTAACAAAAACAGTGGTTTTCATCACTTATTCAATGAAATGAGAAAATTCTTACATACAAAATTGATAATCAAAAAATAAATATTATTTATGAATTTTCTGCAGGACAAAAACAGGGCCCGACATAAACGTTCTAGACTTACAAAAACAATGAAAAAAAGTTTTCGATTTCCGTCGGTTATTGGAAATAACCTTACGGTAAATTTATCGAGGCGAAAGCTATGTAACTTTTTAATATGAGTATTTTGTATGAGTCCTCGCAACGTGTAGCTATAGAGTAATAGATGGCACCAACAGTTTTGGTTCCAGAAGGGGGTTCCGATTTAACAACAGGTTCCATATTACCACCTTTTCCTCTACATAATTATATTAATTGCAAAAAAAAAAAAAAAACAATTTCCACTACCTAACCACCCACTGCATCTAATGTAGGCAGTTAAAATAGTTGATTGCAATTATTATTTTTGTTTTTCAAAATTACACCAATTATTATACTTTTGAATAACAAAAATAATAATAATTGCAATAAACATTGGTAAGTTACCTAATATATTAAGATAAAGTACCTATGTAGATATTATAAAATTCAAAAAAGCCTAATCCTATCAAGAATCAATTTTCAAAATTATTCCTACTTAAATCTATTCAAATAAGTATGTGTGTCCATACAAATAAAAAGCAACGTTGTATTTTGGTTAGATATGCCAAAATTGAACAACGTTGCTTTGTTGCGTATGAAATAGCAAAAACAAAACAAAAAATATTTTTGACAAAAAATATAACAACAAAACACACAGAAGATCCCTCAAAAGGAAAATGATACAAAACAAATTTTATTTTCTCTTTCTCGTCTTTCTCATTGCCAGAGCTGATAAAATTTTCTCGCTCTTCCTCAATTACTACCCCACCCTAAATCAAAAGTCTCCACGACAATATTTTCCTACGACAGCGCCCTCGGTAGAGTGTATTCCATACCACTTTTTTCTGTTCCATGAGAGTACTATAGTTTATATACCTATACAATGGATTAACTTTCTTTTTACTATTTTTTTAATTATCGTCTTAGAAGCATACAATAATGTGACAAAGTACTGGATTAACAATATTTCTCACATTTTTTCATTGAGAACACCTGCGTGAGAGCATTGGTTTAAAATTGACCTGCCACTTTTTTATTATGGTGGCGTCGCGTCGGCTTGGCTTAGGTGCATTTACGAAAGAAAGGATTAACTTTTTTGTACAATTTTTTTATTATCAGTCTTATAAGCATACAATAAAGTAACAAAGTACCTACTGTATTAACACATTTTTTCTTTGAGAACACCTGCGTGAGAGCATTGGATTAATATTGACCTGCGAATGTTTTTTAAATAATGCAACGTTACACGCCCTTACTAGTGACAGAAAAATGCAATTGCGAAATAAGAACAAAAATGTTCCTGAATCTTGAAATCAATTAAAATAAGAAATACATGCATTTTTAGATAAAATACATAATTACTGTTTATTATAATTTTTAACTATTTTTTAACTAAAGCTTAGAGTAAAGTCGGGTAGTCGAGTAGCGCGTTACGAAGTTGTTCGGATTAAAAGAAAATCCAAGGCATTGATAATTTTTTTTTTCGTAGGTGTTTCTCCTTTTTTCTATAGTTAAAAATATAGTTTGTTCTCCTTTTCTTTTTTAAATATAAGAAGTCAATATTTGTTTTAAGGTTTTTATTTTTAAAACTATTGTAAAGAGTCTCATTTTGTTGTAAAATTGCTTTTTTTTTTTTCAAACATTATGTTGCGGGTAATATGGACCACCGGAGAAAAGGAGTATATGAACTAGTGGTCCACATAACCCGCTATTTCAATATAAGAAGTTTCGGGTCTGGATGAGGATGAATGATCGACTGTTGATGATTTTGATATATGTGCATTGTTGGCAAGGCTTATGTCAGAGTCCAAACTGGATAAATAGCCGTCAATGGATTGAAAACGAGGTGGTCCATATTACCCTCCACTTTTTTTTTGTTACGTTTTAGAGTTACTTAACTTTTTGTTTTTTGTTATTTTTTTATTAAGTGAATTTATTCTTTTGTTGCTACTTTTTTAATCAAAATCAACTGATGTATTTTTTTTTTAAATATCTTAAAAAAAAAAACTTACACCGTTTGTGTTTTATTAACAAAAATATGATTGGTGGTCCATATTACCCGACTTTACTCTATTATAAAAAAATTTCCATATGATCCCCATTTTGTAGAAGGCAAAGATTATAGTGCCTTCTTATTGCTGCACATAAATTTATACTCGATAAATTTTCCTGTAATTTGACTCCAGCCACTTCAATCCGTTGTTTCAGTTGTTCCAAAGATTCTATTTCCACTTTGTACACATAGTTCTTCATGAATCCCCAAGCATAAAAATCTAACGGAGTTGTACAAATTATTTCTAATTTGAATGTCAAGTCGTCAACATATCACGATGTCAAATTACTCTTGTGCCGGATTAACGGATATGCATTACTGCTACGGTATGGCTCATGGTCGAAGTCACGAAGCGCAAAGACTCTACGCTGAAATGTATCCCAATAGGAGGTGTCCCAGTCATACGATATTTTCAAGAATCCATCAACGTCTTCGAGAATACGGAGCACTGGAGCACTGGTCAATTTTAAACCAATGCTCTCACGCAGGTGTTCTCAATGAAAAAATGTGAGAAATATTGTTAATCCAGTACTTTGTCACATTATTGTATGCTTCTAAGACGATATTTAAAAAAATAGTAAAAAGAAAGTTAATCCTTTCAATCGTAAATTCACCTAAGAATCCAAAAACGAAAAAACTAAAATAAAAGGCTTTTCTTAGAACAAAAGTTGTTTTTGTTATTTTTGATTTTCTCAAAAACTGCAAAACATTTTGACATCCGGTTTTTTGTGTTTGATCAAAAACTAATAAGAGCATTGAATATTGAATAAAAAAATAATACTTAATTACGTAAAATTTTGAAAAAAAATTGTTTAAAAAAAAATTTTCATTTTTTTTTTCAAAATTTCGATTTTGAAAATTAATTTTTCAAAAACTATTCACTCGAACAACTTTATTTAAAAACAGAATTAAAAAATGTATATCTGGCTTTTCAAAATGCTATAGCATTTTTCTGTAGGTATCACCGTTATTTTTTAATAATATTTTTTCTGTTTTAAGTGATTTTTTTCTTAAATTGCCCCTCCCGCCTAAACGGGGGGAAATAGACTCCCCCCCTCCCATACGATTTTTTTTTTGTCTAAGTCCAACCTACATGCCTTAGCATTTTGTCACACCTTATGCAAATCACCCTGTATATGTAATTTGAAACCTACACGGAATAAATAAATAAACTGTGATGTTATTTATATGAAATTGATGTTATACTTATTGAATTTTAAGTAACGGGTGATTTTTTTGAGGTTAGGATTTTCATGCATTAGTATTTGGCAGATCACGAGGGATTTCAGACATGGTGTCAAAGAGAAAGATGCTCAGTATGCTTTGACATTTCATCATGAATAGACTTACTAACGAGCAACGCTCGTTACCAGGTCGAATCGAAGAGTAACCATGACCTTACCATATCATGCGGAGCTCTGATATGGCGGACCTACCCTTCTCTAGCTACTCGTGGGAACAATATGCCAAAAAACAAAAAACAAAAAAACAACTCAAACCACATTAAATTCAACATTCCGCGGGATGTCACCGCGAATGAGTATGCGGATCGCATGGAGTCTAACCTCCGTGGTGACGATCCGAGACCGAACATCAGTCACTTCTTCAAGAGAAAGCCTCATGGGCAAGTGCAAAATCGGGCAGCTAAAGGAGAATCGTCTACAACGAGTCAGGGGAAAATGCCACCCAGGCGAGTTACAGATGATACTCCTGGCACATCTGAAGCTAGCATGAGGAGAATACCTCCCAAGCCGGTGAAGGATGCTGTCAAAGCAATCAGTGATGGGAAAATGACACCATCAAAAGCTGTCTCTGAGTCTACGAAAATGATGCACCCAGAAAAAGAAAGCAGCCGAACCAGAAAAAAGAACGGCCCACTTCCGAAAATGGGCGAGCCAGGTGGCCGGGACGACCCAAATAGGAAAGGACTCAGCGGTGCAGGTGCAAGATGGTACCTCCGGTTCCTCGCCGAGGGCATGTCCCCGCAGGATGCCCGGAAGAAAGTAGACGAGAGAAAGGCGGATGCAAATAAGGAACCTGCACAACGCCAAGAACAGGGTAAGAGGAAGAGCCACCTTATAACTCCTCCCCTAAGGCAAGACGTCAAAAAAGCCAGAACGTCGCCAGCAACCACAGCGGGAACAAGCACCGCTAAAATCGGAGCCGAGTACAACAGCTCTCGTACGCGAGCGCGGCCAGTACATTGAGGATTGCGGTTCTGCCAAAGGAGTACCCTCAGGTCTCCCTCAGTGCTGACGAATTGTCGGTATTGGAGGATGCAATTATTGAGGAAGTCTCCCTTGGTTGGACGCATAAACTGAAATTTAATGGCGTGCACTTCAGGGCGGGACTGTTGTTAGTCGACTGCGCTGGGCAAGAGACGGCAGATTGGCTAAAGGAAAAAGCCTCCAAGCTGAGTACTTGGAAGGGCAGCGAATTGATGGCATGTATGGGCGATGACATCCCCAAAATGCACAACATCACGCTGTTTCTGCCAAGAAGCACCGGGCAAGACGACAAAAAATCGCTCGCGCTCATCCAGGCCCAGAATGAGGGAATGATTGTCAATGCATGGAAGATCCTGTCGAGCAAGGTCGAAGGCAAAGGACAGCTCCTGGTAATAAGCATTGACGGTCAGTCAGCGAAGGCCATAAGTAATGCAGGACATCAACTGCATTACAAATTCGGGAAGATCCCCGTTACTGGCCTACGTAAAAACAGTAAGACGAGCTGTATGGAATTAGCAGGTAGAGGAGCCAACACCATCCCTACCAAGGCCGTATCCAGTTTGCCTGCCAACACCCCCCTCCCTCCCTCAATAACTCCCACCACATCAACAACCACAACCCAACCCCAATCCAGTTTGCCTACCAACACCCCCCTCCCCCCTCATTAGCTCCCACCACACCCACAACCACAACCCAACCCCAATCCAGCTTGCCTACCAACACCCCCCTTCCCCCCTTATTAGCTTCCACCACAACCACAAACCTACCCTCCCAAACCTCCCAACCCATCCAAACTTCCCAACCCATCCAATCCTCCCAACCTTCACAAACCCATTCAACTTCCTATACTCCAAAACCCTCCCATACCCCCGAACTAACCCACACCCACACCGTAGCAGTCATCCAAAGCCAGGTAGAATCACTGGCAACAAACGAAGCAAGTCGGATGAGCGAAGAGATGGAGGGCATTGACCTCTCTCCTAGCCCATTCGATTTGAACGAGTCGCTTCCCATGGACGAGGAGGATGATCTGCTTGCAGATGAAGGGGCATTTGCCCCTAGCCAATAAAACAATGTCTGGACGCGGGATCAGTACCAGGCTAGCTCAGGTGAATATCCACCATGCTAAGGCAGCATCAGCTGTCATAGCCAGAAAATTCACAGCGGACAACCTAGGGCTAGTTCTGATCCAAGAACCCTGGATTTACGGGGGCCAAGTTAGGGGCCTAATATGTAAGGACTCTAAGTTAATATGGGATACGAGGATTGACTCGCCCAGAGCATGCATAAAGATAAGAAATAACATAAATTTTATATGTCTTTCAGAATTTATGACGCGGGACTTGGTACCAATACAAGCCCAAATCGACATCGAGGGCAACCTCCGCACGATGGTTGTAGCATCAGCCTACTTCGCCGGTGACGACGCCAACATACCACCAGTCGAAGTTAAGAAGCTAGTGGACTACTGCATCAGCAAAGGACTACCACTGATAGTTGGATGTGACGCAAACGCCCACCATACAACGTGGGGTAGTACCGATACTAATCAAAGGGGTGAGTACCTTTTAGACTTTATTATCGAGAAAAATCTAGATATATTTAACGTAGGGAACACACCTACATTTGTAACTAGAGTAAGGAAGGAAGTTCTGGACTTAACGTTTGGAACCCCAAACTTAAGTCGATTAGTTAGAGACTGGAGAGTCTCCAACGAACCTTCTATGTCGGATCATAGAATTATAGTGTTTACTTTAGAAAACCTGTTGACAGAGAACACCTCTGGCAGGAATCCTAAGAAAACAAACTGGAACCTGTACAAAAGCGTCCTAAAGACTAGTCTTGAACGAATAGGTCCACAAGAAACGACTAATAGTAACCTTGAGTTAGAACACTTAGTTAATGAGTTTAGCGGGGCCATAAATGAGGCCTATGAACTCAGTTGTCACCTTAAACCCATTAAAAGGCAGAAGGATGCTCCATGGTGGAACAATAATCTGTCAAAACTAAGATCCAAGGTAAGAAAGCTTTTCAATAAAGCAAAGAGTACTGGAGAGTGGCATAACTACTCTGCAGAACTGACCAAATATAATGGGGAAATAAGGAGAGCTAAGAGAAATAGTTTTGCAAATTTCTGTGAGGGCATTTCGTCGACACCTACAGCAGCAAGATTACACAAGGCTCTAGCCAAAGATAACACATTAACCTCTTTGGCACTTCGTTACGCCGATGGTAGCTTCACTGAAAACGAGGAGCAAAGGTCAACCCTACTGCTAAATACTCATTTTCCAGGCAGCTTACCAATAGTAGGAAATATGATAGAGAGAATACCTCTAAGGCCTAACCGGGAAGACTGGAAGATAGCTGCGACTATCTGTTCAGGCAATAGGATTGAATGGGCGTTAAGTACCTTTCAACCTTTCAAATCACCGGGCGTAGATGGCATCTTTCCTGCGCTCTTGCAGAAAGGTAAAGAGGAACTGATGCCCTATCTTATTAGACTGCTTCGAAGTAGTATTGCACTTGGGTACATACCAAGTCTATGGAGAAGAGCAAAGGTAATTTTCATCCCCAAAGTGGGGAAAAAAGATACCACACATCCAAAGTCATTCAGGCCAATAAGCCTAACATCCTTCTTACTGAAAACTTTGGAAAAGGTAATTGATAACTTCATTAGATCGGAAGTATTAGTAAACATGCCCCTAAATCACCGTCAGCATGCTTACAGAGCGGGTAGATCCACAGAAACCGCTCTGTATGAACTAACGAATATAATACAGAAAGCTTTAGATATTAAAGAAACGGCATTATGCGCCTTCCTTGATATTGAGGGGGCCTTCGACAACACCTCTCACGAAGCAGTTCATTCGGCTCTAGAAAGGAAGAGTGTTCCTAGCACTATAGTCAGATGGATAAGTAAAATGCTTAGCACAAGAACGGCGGAAGCATACGCAGGACTAAACGTCCAGAAAGTCATCACAACAAGAGGCTGTCCGCAGGGAGGGGTATTATCACCCTTGCTGTGGAGTCTTGTAGTTGATGAATTACTAGAAAGTCTAACCTCCCAAGGGATTCGATGTATTGGCTTTGCTGATGACATCGTTATAACGGCACTGGGGAAATACGAAGAAACTCTCTGTGATATAGTCCAGAGAGGACTGTCTATAACCAAGAAATGGTGTATATCTGTGGGACTTAACATCAACCCTACCAAAACAACGATAGTACCATTTACCAGGAAAAGACTTTTACCTCGCATGAAACCCATTCGGTTGGCGGGAGATGTAATCGACACCCAGAGGGAGGTCAAATATTTAGGAGTTACACTAGATAGCAAACTCCTCTGGAACAAGCATGTCGAAATAACTGTCGGGAAAGCCACAAAGGCCCTCATGATATGCAAGAGACTTGCAGGTAAATCATGGGGCTGCAAACCAAACATCATAAGATGGATGTACACCATGATGGTAAGACCCATCATTACCTATGGCGCAATTGCATGGCATAAAAGAACCGAACTAAACACAACTAGGAAATCACTAGACAAATTGCAAAGGCTTGCATGTATATGCATAATGAGAACATGCCCCACAGCAGCGATGGAAACCATCCTTCATCTGACGCCACTACACGTGGTCACTGAAAATGCTGCTAAGGGAGCCATAATGAGATTTGCCAAGGAGGGTACTGGGATGGGTAAAATTATTGGAAACAGGGAAAAAGATTCGATAATCCGGTCCTCAGTAACAAACCTCATTGACATCCCAAGAGATGGTATGATCAAAAGATATAACTTCGAAAAACATTTCAAAACGGAGTTAAGTTGCAAAAAAGACTGGCTAGGCGAAACAATAAACTATAGTCTTAAAGAAAATACCATCAAATGGTACACAGATGGATCGAGGACGGCTGAAGGGACTGGTGCTGGAGTTTTTGGGCCTAGAACTAAACTCTCCTTACCGATGGGACAGTCCACTAGCATATTCCAGGCAGAAGTAAATGCCATAGGCATATGTGCTGGAAGAAACCTCGATAGAAAATATAAAAACCAAAACATTGCCATCATGTCAGACAGTCAGGCTGCACTAAAAGCACTAAACTCCTACACCATCAGCTCCAAACTTGTTTGGGAATGCGTGATTAAGCTTAATAAACTGGGCAAGAATAACACTGTCACGCTTCATTGGGTACCAGGCCACGTTGGTGTCCAGGGCAACGAAGTGGCAGACTCCTTAGCAAAAATAGGTGCATCGACACCCCTTACAGGGCCAGAGCCCTACTGCGGAATAGGAGAAAACGTGATCAAAAACAAAATCAAAACAGAAGAGGAGACAAAAAGATCAAAGATCTGGAAAGAACTCCCTAAGCTAAGACAGGCAAAACTATTACTCGGAGACTACAACCGAGAGCGTTTTCTAACCTGCATTAGCTTAAGTAGGAACAACCTCAGGAAAATCACGGGGCTTCTCACAGGCCACTGTAGGTTGAGAAGACACCTCATATCCTTGGCTTAGTGAGCAACGCGACTTGCAGATTCTGCAACACTCACGAAGAGACACCTGACCACATACTGGGGAAATGTGATGCACTCGTGCATCAAAGGCACAGGTATCTGGGCAAGCACCACATAAAGGAGGGCGAATTATCATCCCTTAAAATACTCCAAATACTTCGATTCCTCAGAGGAGCAGATTTGGAGGAAGAACTGTAGTAATGAGCCAACCTCATCCAGTTCTAGATGGGGGACACAATAGATCTTTAGGTCGCAGTGTTTTTATACCCCAATTTTTCATTCATTCAACGCTTGCAAATCATTGAATTTTATTACCAAAATCAGTGTTCGGTTCGAAATGTGTTTCGCGCTTTACGTCCGATTTATGGTCTACATAATCGACCAAGTGAGCAAACAATTAATGCGATTGTGACCAAGTTTCGCACTCAGTTTACTTTATTGGACATTAAACCAACCACACGAATGCGTACAGTGCGTACAGAAGAGAATATTGCGTCTGTTTCTGAGAGTGTTGCTGAAGACCGTGAAATGTCGATTCGTCGCCGTTCGCAGCAATTGGGTTTGTGTTATTCGACCACATGGAAGATTTTACGCAAAGATCGTTCAATGCTAACAAACTTTTTGTTGCCAAAAATGGAAGAACTGAACTTGGTTGACATGTGGTTTCAACAAGATGGCGCTACATGCCACACAGCTCGCGATTCTATGGCCATTTTGAGGGAAAACTTCGGAGAACAATTCATCTCAAGGATTGGACCGGTAAGTTGGCCACCAAGATCATGCGATTTGACGCCTTTAGACTATTTTTTGTGGGGCTACGTCAAGTCTAAAGTCTACACAAATAAGCCAGCAACTATTCCAGCTTTGGAAGACAACATTTCCGAAGAAATTCGGGCTATTCCGGCCGAAATGCTCGAAAAAGTTACCCAAAATTGGACTTTCCGAATGGAACACCTAAGACGCAGCCGCGGTCAACATTTAAATGAAATTATCTTCAAAAAGTAAATGTCATGGACCAATCTAACGTTTCAAATAAAGAATCGATGAGATTTTGCAAATTTTATGCGTTTTTTTTTAAAAAAAAGTTCTCAAGCTCTTAAAAAATCACCCTTTATAAGATAATTTAAATGTTAAAGAAACAAAAAATCGTCGTCAGCTGATTGTTTGTGGGTGTAAAGATCGTCAGTTTATGTTCCAAAGATACTATGCGACGCTCGAATGCGTTGAGCGCGCGACATGTTTATCGCGCTGACTGACGGTGTTACCCCCGTCAAAAGTGCAGCTGACTATTTTCTTTATTATTTTAAAAGTATAAAAATTGAGATATATAAATTTCATAAGGTATAAAATAAATTTATTTTTCAGATTTTAAATGAGGTTTATGCCCGTGACTGACATTGAACCCCCCATCGTCAATACAGCTGACGATAATTTTTTGAAAAAATATGATTAAAACAATAATTTAATACAGTTTCGCTTGGTATAAAATTCATCGGAGCAAATTTTTTTCCAATGACTTTTTCATGCTGTCTCCTTTAGCTCCACCGCTTTCGGAGCAGCTGACGTTCAGATCTGTTATGTGTTAGGGGAAAACTATTATTGTTATGATTTTCAGCCGGTATGAAATGCCTTGGTCAACTATTGCGCTACCTCCCGTACTAATACGCAAATGAACCAATCATCAATCTTGCATATAAAATATTTCTATGCAGTACGCTAGCAATTGCTGAGGTTGAGAAAAAGGCGGAGTTATCGTTCGTTCTTCTTTGTGTTTTTTTTTTTTTTTTATATTTGGCGTTCGCTCAGTGAAATTCACTTAACTGAGTAGAGTAAGGAGTGCGAAAAGATGTCTCCTTTTTCCATGGACAAAGTTAACTTACATTAAAAATCGCTGTGTTTAAAAGCACTGATGCACTCGAAATTAAGCCAAAAGAGAAACAGAGATTAAAATTGCATTCGTGTAAAAACAGTCTAGTTTCTATCAGATAACATCTCTGTTTGATTATAAGTGTAAAAAGCAACATCCCTGTTTAAACATAAGTCAAACAAACTTTACGTTACGCAGCGGAGTCCACTTACTCCTAACACACGCCACGAACTACTTCATTGAAGCATATTGTCGATAAGGTTTTTGGGTTGTGTGAAATGAATAAGTGCCGACACGGCAGTGCGAACTCTGGAAATCGCAGTAGTATGCTGACATGGCGTGTAAGGCTAGGCGCGAATATTCAATTTTTAGTTTCGCAACTGCTTGGTTCGAGCAACTAAAAGGTTTGTGTTTTGACACAAACATATTAAAATTATGTAGATAAAAGATGAAGATGTTTTTTTTTTAAATACATAATAGCAAATTCACTTAATTAGATAAATATAATGACAAAAATGCCATTAGAAATGTATTCCATTTTAAAATATATATATAAATTTACCTAGGACCGGTCTCAGGATCTTACACCGTTCTACCTTTTAATAAGGTTACCTGTCGAAACCTTATAGCAACAACCGCCAAGAAATTTAGGCCCTAGAAGCAGTTTTCATTGAACTAAATGATTTGTTCTCGCAAGTTCACAAATTTCGCTGAACAGCCTTTGTATTGTTGTTATTATTTTGTATTGGCTAACGGTAAAATGTAAAGTTTAATTGAAATAGATGGCTCTGTTTTTTAATAAGGAATAATCGTAGATGTCTATAGTTTCTATGTGTAAAGCTATGTAGAGATATTTTTGGATTTAAGTACAAGTAAAAGGGATAAATTGTGGGAAAAAAGTGGCTTCCATTTGAATATATGTACATACATATCTAAAGTCAAAAACTAAAGGGTTTTTCAACAGGGACGCTGCAAAAGTAGAGCGACAGGGACAGCAAACGACGCGATATTTCTTGCCGCTCTTTTGACATTTCATTTCAGTAAGGTTTGCCACTTCACGATGGAAAGATATACGAGCCAACAACGAGTCGAAATTATTAAAATTTACTACCGAAATTCGGAGTCAGTGGCCTCAACGTTAAGAGCACTACGTCCAATTTATGGTCGTCATAATCGTCCTAGCAGATCAACAATTGAGCGTCTAGTGGAAAAATTTGACTCCACAGGCACAGTCGTGCGATTTGACGCCGTTAGACTATTTCCTGTGGGGCTACGTCAAGTCTATGGTCTATGCCAACAAGCCAGCGACGATTGATGAACTTCGTACGAATATCTAACGTGAAATTGCAGCAGTATCGGCCGATTTATGCTTGAAAACCGTCGAAAATTGGGTTCAGCGTCTGGACTTCTGCAAGCGTGCCCGTGGTGGCTATGCAAAAGAAATCGAGGTCCATACATAATGGCATCGAACGTACTTTCACAGGAATAAAGAATTTCATTGATAACCAAAACCGTTTTTGTTTTATTTAAGAAAACTTTTGTAGCGCTCTTATTGAAAAACCCGATAGTACGATTGCATTGTATGTTTATTGGGTGCGTTCGATAACAAAAATTTGGCACTCGGACGAACGTTGATGTTTACACATCTTAACCGTGAGTCCTGGCACTCACACTTTTTTTTTGACAGAGATCAAATCCTTCGAATCCGTATTTGGAGAGGGATTTACATGTATACGAAATACGCACACTAAAAAGACAAAATTTGACAAGGGATCGAAATCCCTAAAATCCCTAGTGTGTAAAGGAAATCGACATAAGATACATATGCATATAAATATCTACAATAAATTTTGTGTTGTTTTTTTTTCCCGATAGGTAGGTTCATAGGTAATGTAGAGGTGCAACGCCGTGATTTGATATCGTAGAGATTGTTTTGATTTAATTTTGCGTAGGTAGGTAATGCATGTATCAAAAATGTATTAGATAAATACATGTTAAGCCTGTGAATGAATGCAAATTGCATTTCACTGTTAGCGAATACACAACAACCAATGGATATGGCAAGTGGATGGCGCCAAAATATTATGTATGTAAGTATCTATTTTAATCTAAATACCTATGTACATATTTATGTATATAAAAAAGTTAAGAAGGAAAATTCGATCACTTTTTGTTTTCGGCGGTGACGTATTCCACTGGTAGAAGAAGGGTGAAATTGGGAGGTACATATGTCAAAGTATGTAGAAAGAATATGTGAAGTGCGCTTCTTTTATGTATTTTTGTTGGTTTTACATAGGAAGAGTTTTCTCCTTTATTTCAATATGTCATGGTGATGGATAAAACTTTCGTTACTGTTATTTTCTGTTGTGTTTCTATTGTACAAATATATTTTTCACATATCTATAAATATTTTTTTCCAACAACCTAGCTGCAAAGGTATAATACCTCCAAAATCAAACAAAGGAAACAAAAAACACAAGCAAAAAAATTGATAAAAAGTTAGCAAATTTCATTAGGCCACATGATTTAATTTCGTTGAAAATTTCGAAAAGAGATAATTTTTAACAAAGGACAATAGGCAAATCTGGACCAGGTCGAATAGGAAAGACCTTTATATAATATACATATTTTCATATATTCATTATCACTTACATAGTTTTCAATTCGTTTTTCAATAATGTTGTTGGTTTCAAAATTAAAAAATGATATAACAATAAGAGCACATTTTTTTTTTCAATGAAGATTTAGACATGTTTGAAAAACCAATATTAAGATTTTTTTTATTGAAGCTTAGCCAGTTATCTGTACATATCAGCCCATTATTATTTTTTCTAACACGTTTTACGTGCGACCACCAGCTGTTCAATTGTTACGTTCGTAGTTGACAAATTGTGAATAATTTCGAAATAAATTGATGAAGTTCGTTTTTTTCTTCAATAAGATCAGTTTTATGAAAAATGCATTTTTAGTTTTTGCTTAGTAAAATAGAAGCTTAAAAGTAGTATAGTAGTATACAAGGTAAAATTAAAATACAATGATGTTATTGGAAATAAAATTGACAAACTTTTTCTATAAAATTTGTTTCAGCTAATGGGAACCAGTGGTACCATTTTACTTCAATTATAGTAGATCTACTTTTTTTTCAAAATATTTAAAATCTACTTCTTATTTCGCACCATCAGCATAACACTGAAATCTACTTCATTTTAAAAATCTCTGTTTCAACCTACTTCAATTTTACAAAAAAAAAAGTCTAAATCTACTTCTTTTTCTCTATTTCACTCTAGGTAGCATTTTTTTTTTATATTATACGCGCACTCAAGGGGTTATGAATACCCCTATATTGTTAAACATAGTGCCAGAAATTAGGAAAGTGGAATAGGATGAGAAAGGAAATACCGATACATTGTTACACTTTTTCTCGCGACGATAATGGTATCCGACCTTTTTTTATTAATATTATTATAATTATTAATTTTATTAATAATAAGAAATAAGTACGCGAACTCGAATTAAAACGAAAGGAAAACAAAACAAAACACGACTCGACTCGCTTTTGACAGATAAGCCAAAAAAAGAAAACTGAGATAGAACAACAAAAAAAGTGCAACCTGTAGCTCGTTAAGATGAGCTACCACCGCGGCTGCTCAGCTGGGCTGGGTTCAATGGGGGTGGAAGAATTCGCGATAAGAAAAAGTAAATTGATTATCAATATAATCAATTTAATAAAACGAAAGAATATTTTTATTACAAGTACAGTGGAATACTTGTAATGAAAAGTGGGCGCCAGGAATTTTTGTTCGAATGAAATTAGTAAAATTCCAAAACTAATTATGGAGTGAATTAAAGAGAGAATAATTTAATTAAATAAAACACCGTTGTTAATATTTCCACTAGGGAACTTCAAAATAAGTTTTATTTGGGAAACCGTGGGCGAGCCCTGGATAAAAACCCAAAATTTTTTCGATAAAATAAAATACAAATTAATTTATAAAGAAAATTGAACGCGTTTAGGCCTCTAACGATTAAAAACGGATACCCGAAAGAACAAATGAAATTAGTCACGAATAAAAAAAAAGAAACAAGGGTCCACTCGAATTTCAATACACGAAACAATGAAATATTTTATATGGACAAGATGTCCGATTACTTATCTTTTCTTTCTCGATTTATTTTCCTCTAACTTCTCGTATGTCCTGATGTCGCTCCTCGAATTACTCTTTATTTTTCTGAAAATGTTCCCTCGATCTTTGTCCTTTTTCAAATTTTCTACTCCTTTCCTCGATTTTGTTCTCCTTTTTAAATTTCTCGAATCTTTTCTATTTTTCAACTAAATCTTGTCGCTTGGTTAGCTCTCTCAAGAGTGAACTTTCCTAGCTTATCATCCTTTCTTTCCTCCCTCGACCATTCCAGTCACTCACACATACACACATCCAGCCAATCGTTTTCGCGATCATCGGTCACGGACACCGGCTTCCTGGAAACCTCTTTCGTTTCACAGAAAACCACCGTTGTCGAATCTCGAACGAAACTTTGCTCTCACACTCACATTCACGGATTCAGCAAGTTGTTATGGGTGTCTTTCCAAAACTTGCCGAATCTAAATGGTCGAGTTCAGACTATTTTTAACTAAATTCCTCGAGAAAAATCAAAAAGAATAAAAACGAGAAAAAGCCTTTACTAGGCATTCTCCTAGTTACAATTAAATACACGCGAGTGTTTCGAAGAGCGAAGCCATCGTTACTAAATAATGCTAAGAAGAAAGAGGAAAACATATTTTAACCCACGAACTATATTCTAAGTGGACCTTTTTGAAAAAGATGAATTAATATCTTTACGAAATGAATTTAATAGATACTCTAATCGTTAGGGACCCTTACGCTTACAAAAAGAATTTACGTTATGTCATAGCAATTAATTTAGGATGTTGTGTTGTTTTGAGGATAAGGTAGATAAGAGTCCGCCTGACTCGTTACCTCTTCAGCTCATCCGCTGGCACTAGTTATGCTACATGAGACCGTCCGTCTACATGCCAAAATAATCTCGTAAACCCTTTTACTCGAAACCTGTATTTGTCACTTTTGCAAAATGCTGGCTAAGTACACCAATGGTTGATGGTACCATGGTTGCCCTCAACCCAGCCAGAATTTTGCAGTCGCGACCAAAGAAAAGAAGGGAAGGAAGGAAACGAAGGCCAGTCATTGTTGCGGTAAATTTTACCGTAACAACATATTGGTTTTTAATGTCTGCACATTGCAATTAGTGGGAAATATTGAGCCGGGTAAAGCATTCCAGATTCGTGTAGTGCGGCTACAAAAAGAATCTCTGTACTTGACAGTACGTCCGAAATTGGGCTAAAGGGTAAAATGATGAGCAGTCCTAGAAGGACGGGTATTACGGTTGAATTATTTGAGATGGAGAACGCAACTGGCTACTTCACTACATTACTGTTTATGAAAATTGCGGCGGTGCTCGAGAGATTCAAATGTTTCAGTTAGACAACGGTCGCCTATCATTTTTAGAGCTCTCTTTTGAATTCTGTGCAAGAGACTCAAGAGGGTTTTTAAGGCACCTGTCCAGTGGGAATTGCACTCGAGCTTTGGACGAATATAGGCCTTATAGATTACAGCCAGATTAGTAGGGGTACAAAAACTTCTTGCATCGGCGGAGAAATTCTAAACACTTAGCGGCGTTTTTGGTTACGTCAAACATGTGATCACTCCACAAATGATGGTCTGTGATGAACTAGCCTAGAACTGAAAGTTGTTCAGTCTCCTCGATGCAAGTGCCAAACAGCATTGAGTTTTCGAAGCATTAAATTCTACTCGGTTTTTGATTCCCCATTGAACAATGCTGTCAAGATCAGAATTAAATGAGCTTACCATACGCTGCCGTTGGTAGTCCACATCCGAAGGACAAGGATGTGAATCTGAAAACGAATATGAAAAGCTGAGGGTACTGTCGTCAGCGAGACAATTAAGCGGATCAACAGTTTCAGACAGAAGATCATTTATGAACATACTTTTAGTGAACGGTCTGAAAGGTAATTTCTAATCCAACGAAGAAGATTTTCATCGAATTACAAAAAAAAAGAATGTCAACACAATAAAAATACACAAATAAGTAATTTTAAAAGCATAGACACTCATGTGTACACGAATCCTATGAAAATTTCGCTTGCATATATGTGTTTTTAATTTAAAATTAAATTATATTTAACTTGTTAGGATGGTTTTTATTATAAAATATTAATTTATTAAAACAATCTTATTCTCTTGAATTATTATTATTGAATGATTTGTAATTATTAATTTAATGACAAACAAAATAATAAATAATAAAGTATTTAACAAAGTAAAAGTAAAATATAAAATATAATTGTAAATATAATATAATTGTAACAAGTACTCCTACAACATCCTGACTATATTGATCGGCTCGATCAAGAAACTCATTTAACAAAAACAAAAATATAATAATAATAACAATAATAATATGAAAAACATAATCATGAATAATATCAATATTAATAATAAAATAATTAATTATAATAGAAGTAAAATTCGAACAAACCCTGGTTACATGAAGTTAAATACAAAATATTAATACAGGTATTACCATTTTGAAAAAGATTTTTAAGTATGAGAATCCCGTCAATCAACCCAGGAACGTATTCGTGTGGCTTCAATTATGCCATCATAAGGAATTTGAGTTAATTTACAATTTTCAATGTCTCTTATTACGTATCGATCATTCGGGAGAACCTTATGCACTTTGTATGGACCACGGAATGTGGGGATAAACTTTTTGTTAGTATCAGCTGTTGTATCTGTACGAGTATTTCTTATCATAACAAAATCTCCTTCTGACAATTGAATATGTGGTTTGTGTCTATTAGCATGATATTCTGAAGTTTTAGACTGATGGTATTCAATGTTATCAGAAGCTTTTTGTCGTAAAGTTCTTATATCATGAAAATATCATAACATTGTATTCTATTGAATTGATTGGTTGGGTTTCTAAGTGAGCTCCAAGTAATAACTTAAAAAAGTTTCCTTTTAACGCCTTAAACATTTTCTTATAAATTGTTAATAGTGACTTTCAAAAATATAAAGCAGTGACTTAAGATTTAAATCTTTGCTTCAGTGATTTTTGAAGTAAAACTTCTTTTCCGGCGTTGGGGGTAAAAAAATTTCTATGCAGCTGTCAGTGACATGTCAAACCGCCACGCCATCCGTCAAAGACAGCGACATGTTTTTAGAATACAAAGTAATTATAACATGAAGTTGGATACGATTTAGAATTTACATATTTCAAATGGCTGCATTCAAAGATAAACATAAAACTATAGGTTCAGACGCGCAATGGCTATGCAACACGAATAATTATTGACAAGCATATTGCAATCCAAATAAATTTTACCAACACCTAACCCTCACATACAAAGTACTGGCCAAAAAGTTGGGTATATCCACTACCATTTTTGTATTCTTGCTGTCATAGACGGCATGCCATATGACCATCAGGTTGCCTGAAAGTTTTGAAATTATACTTTTTAATAATATTTATTCGCTTAATCGCACACGCCACCGACATTTGTTTTGGTATTTATAAATTTGAACGTCACCCGAATAATCAATCAAATACTTTAATAATTAATTTTACAAGAGTGCCGCTGTCAGTGTACTTGCTTTCCAAGTTGCCTGGATACTGAATTAATGCCAGGTGACTACTAAGTTGCTCGGGTTTGTACGGGTTAATAAGAAATGCTTGTGTACATTACAAGATTACAACATGCTTGCCAATACTTGCACGTGCAGCCCTAGGGTAATACAAACAAAGCGAGGCAACTTGCTTGTCAAGTGGCACTTTTCTTCTCGATTTCATTTAAGGCTAGGCGCGCACATTCAATTTTTTGAAGTAAATTGTAAAATCAGTTTGAAACTGTGAAAGCAGCGCACGTTCAATTTTTAGTTTGGCAACTGCTTGGTTCGAGCAACTAAAAAGTTTGTGTGTTTGACACAAACTAAACTATTGCCCAAAAAGACTTCGCTATTTTGTGTAACATATAATTATATGCACATACGCAGACATGCAACCAAACAGTTGTGCAACTAAAACTTGAATGTGCGCGCCTAGCCTAATTGCCTATGAGAAAAAAACATGTTTTACTAAGTCTCACAGTAAAAATTTCGTAGCATTAAGGCTAAGCGCGCACATTCAATTTTTAGTTTCGCAACTGTTTGGTTGCTAAAATGAAACATATGGGGTTATATGACACGCCGCGCACATAGAACAACTCGATTCGAGCAACTAAAAAGTTTGTGTTTTGACACAAACTAAGGCTAGCCGCGCACTAGCAACTTTTAGTTGCGAAACTGTTTGGTTACTTATAGAAAACAGATGAACTCTTTGGTTGAATGTCCGTGAATTTGCAGATAATTATATGTTCAATAAAATGGCGAACTTATTTTAGGCAATCGTTTAGTTTGTGTCAAAACACAAACTTTTTAGTTGCTCGAACCAAGCAGTTTCGCAACTAAAAGTTGCTAGTGCGCGGCTAGCCTAAAGGATTGCATAAAATGAGTTCGCTTTTTTGTGTTACATATAATTATATGCACCTGCGCGGACATTCAACTAAATAGTTGAGCAGTTTTAAGCACAAGAGAAAAAAGTGTGAGCGTGAGTGAAGAATTGCCAGTGCGCGGTGCTCTATCAACTGGTGATTAAACTATTTGGTTTTGATTACAGTTGCAAGTGCGCGCCTAGGCTAAGAGTTGCGAAACGATTTTAAGGCTTGGCGCGCACATTACATTTTTAGTTGCACAACTGTTTCGTTGCCTAAGCCCAGTACGCAGATCGGGAAAAATTTTGTCTCTCATAAATTTTTTGTCCTGGGATAAATTTTGTCTTGGATGTTTTTCCGAGCAGTACGCAGTTCGCACACAAAATTCATGCTTTTGTGCATTGCTGTACAAAATGTCTCCACAAAATTTTTCCAGGAAAAAGAATGATACAAGCATTATTCTGCTGGACAAATTTTGACGGCCACCGTATTTCCGAAAGTGATTTTTGTCAATACTGGTTTTATGTAAAAAGTGGTGATGCTGATCTTGAGAGCATCAAGAGGAGATTCCAAAAAGGTATGAACGATTTTTGTAAAACAATACGTTTCAGAGATACACTAAGGCTAGGCGCGCACTTGCAAATTTTTTGGTTGCGCGACTAGCCTAAAAAACACATTAAATTAGATTTTAACTCTTTAACTTCAATTTTTTGCGCGAGATTTGAAAAAGTTTTGTAGAGATTAAAATTGTAAAGATGAAATTTGTCTTGTCTCGATCTGCGTACTAGGCTTTATAGAAAACAGATGAACTATTTGGTTGAATGTACGCGCAGGTGCATATAATAAATTATAAGTTACACAAAATAGCGAACTCATTAGAAGCAGTCGTTTAGTTTGTGTCAAACACAAACTTTTAGGTTGCTCAAACCAAGCAGTTGTACAACAAAAAATTGAATGTGCGCGTGAGCACTATTAGTTTTGAGTTGCGCAACTGTTTGGTTACTTATAGAAAACAGATGAACTATTTGGTTGAATGTCGGCGCATATAATTATATGTTCAATAAAATAGTGAACCAAGCAGTTGCGCAACTAAAACTTGAAAGTGCGCGCCAAGCCTAAAACTACAAAGTTATGAGTGAATCATATACTACGTTTATATGCAGTATCGAAAGAGCGAGTTGGATTAGGGTTGGATTTTCGACCCAGGTTTTTCGTCATTTGAGTTGAGAGCTCGATTTGGAGTTGAGTTGACTCGACACCGCTCAGTGAGTGAGATCAAGTCGAACGAAGCTCATTTCAACTCAATACCCGTTTATAAAGGGTCGAAGCGAGCTTCAAGCCAGGCGCGCACATTCAATTTTTAGTTTCGCAACTGTTTGGTTGCTAAAATGAAACATATCGGCTTATATGGGACACCGCGCACTTAGGCTAGGCGTGCACATTCAATTTTTTGATGCGCAACTGCTTGGTTCGAGCAACTAAAAAGTTTGTGTTTTGACACAGACTAAACGGTTGCCTAAAATGAGTTCGCTATTTTGTGTAACATCTGTTTTCTATAAGCAACCAAACAGTTGTGCAACTAAAAATTGAATGTGCGCGCCTAGCCTTAGAGCAACTCGATTCGAGCAACTTAAAAGTTTGTGTTTTGACACAAACTAAACGATTGCCTTCGCAACAGTTGAGCTGTTTTCTATAAGCGCAAGAGAGAAAAGAGTGTGATCGTGAGTAAAGAGTTGCCAGTGCGCGGTTCTCCTTCAACTGGTGATTAATTTATTTGATTTCGATCACAGTTGCCAGTGCGCGATTAGCCTCATTGTTGACATTTCTGACAAAATCGGTTACGACGATTTTTCACTCACCAATTTTTTAAGATATTTCCAAATTAAATGGGTACCAATGTGAAAAAACATTGACATTGGGGAATTGCGGGACCATTTTAAAATTACAAAAAGATATAGATCAGTAGATCATCACGCACCTAGTGTTCTTTTATTATCGATTAATGATTTGTACCCAGTTTAATAATCATATGCTTTAAAAAAAAGCACCATCTGTGTGTCATAAAGAACATCATCAAAGGTTTTCAAAGTTGGTAACAAAACAAACATACCTACAATTTTATTTTCCCAAGTTTCAAAGCACGCCATTTAAATTTCGTAAAACGGTATATTTTCAGTCTTTTATCTTTTCTAAAAATAATAGGAATAAAAACATTGTTTAAAAAGTGCATAACAAAAAGAAAAAATTTAAATAAAAGATGGAAGAAATCATTGAGAATCCATCGTGTTCTGGTGAAATCAATTCTTGTTTTTTCGAGAACGAAAATAATATAGATGTGCCTTTTACGGTTCCGATGGTTGAGGAAAATGATCCTGATGTACCAAGTAGCTCCACTAACAAAATTCATGGTCGTCGTAAAGAAGCATGTAAGTCTATTACTCTTAGAATCGTTTCAACTCAATATGAATATGAAAATGGTCAAACATTTAATCTATAAAAATTTTGGAAATTTTTAATCTTAACAAAAATGGAACTATTATTTTGCTCAAAAGGGATTTAAATGTTATCGAGCAAATTCTAAATTTCATTGCAGTCTGCAGTGGCAGAGTTGTTTTCGTTTTGATATTGATATTGATAATGAAACAAAATAGCCGCATTAAATGTACAGTGGCGAGCATTATGTGGATACATAATGCTCAAAACTGACTTTAAGTTGCTGTAAAACTCGCAAAAATAAAGCAATTACACATTTTTTTTTCGGTTTAAACTCTTTATTTATTAAGAAACAAAAAATATAAAAACATTTTTTAAAACTGAAAAGAAAAATTAACTTTTAATTTATTTAATAAGAAAACTCAATGTATCCACTTTTGCACGTTCAAAATAAAAGCGTTTAATACTACATTTTTGTATGTTGTCCAAAGGCCCTTGGCTTTAATGAGTCATTGAGTCGTTTGGACATGCTTTTTACTAATTTTTCGATTAGGGCGATCGGAATGCTGGCCCACTATGTCTGAATCCGGTCTAAGGTTTTTTGGTAAATTTTCATCATGTTCAACAATGAAATTTTATTGTATTTCATGCAAATCTTAGTTACAAAATGATGTCATTTCAAAACTATTTGCCTTATTTTGATCATTGAAACTATTCTGAGTTGCCAATTTAGTGTTATGCTGAATTTTAAAAACCATTTTCAATTTCAGCAAATATTTCAAAAAAATTTCATATAACACAATTTTCAACATGTTAAACAATGAAATTTTATTGTATTTCATGTAAATCTTAGTTACAAAATGATGTCATTTCAAAACTATTTGCCTTATTTTGATCATTGAAACTATTCTGAGTTGCCAATTTAGTGTTATGCTGAATTTTAAAAACCATTTTCAATTTCAGCAAATATTTCAAAAAAATTTCATATAACACAATTTTCAACATGTTAAACAATGAAATTTTATTGTATTTCATGTAAATCTTAGTTACAAAATGATGTCATTTCAAAACTACTTGCCTTATTTTGATCATTGAAACTGTTCTGAGTTGCAAATTTAGTGTTATGCTGAATTTTAAAAACAATTTTCAATTTCAGCAAATATTTCAAAAAAATTTCATATAACACAATTTTCATCATGTTAAACAATGAAATTTTATTGTATTTCATGTAAATCTTAGTTACAAAATGATGTCATTTCAGAACTATTTGCCTTATTTTGATCATTGAAACTATTCTAAGTTGCCAATTTAGTGTTATGCTGAATTTTAAAAACAATTTTCAATTTCAGCAAATATTTCAAAAAAATTTCATATAACACAATTTTCAACATGTTAAACAATGAAATTTTATTGTATTTCATGTAAATCTTAGTTACAAAATGATGTCATTTCAAAACTACTTGTCTTATTTTGATCATTGAAACTGTTCTGAGTTGCAAATTTAGTGTTATGCTGAATTTTAAAAACAATTTTCAATTTCAGCAAATATTTCAAAAAAATTTCATATAACACAATTTTCATCATGTTAAACAATGAAATTTTATTGTATTTCATGTAAATCTTAGTTACAAAATGATGTCATTTCAGAACTATTTGCCTTATTTTGATCATTGAAACTATTCTAAGTTGCCAATTTAGTGTTATGCTGAATTTTAAAAACAATTTTCAATTTCAGCAAATATTTCAAAAAAATTTCATATAACACAATTTTCAACATGTTAAACAATGAAATTTTATTGTATTTCATGTAAATCTTAGTTACAAAATGATGTCATTTCAAAACTATTTGCCTTATTTTGATCATTGAAACTATTCTGAGTTGCCAATTTAGTGTTATGCTGAATTTTAAAAACCATTTTCAATTTCAGCAAATATTTCAAAAAAATTTCATATAACACAATTTTCAACATGTTAAACAATGAAATTTTATTGTATTTCATGTAAATCTTAGTTACAAAATGATGTCATTTCAAAACTACTTGTCTTATTTTGATCATTGAAACTGTTCTGAGTTGCAAATTTAGTGTTATGCTGAATTTTAAAAACAATTTTCAATTTCAGCAAATATTTCAAAAAAATTTCATATAACACAATTTTCATCATGTTAAACAATGAAATTTTATTGTATTTCATGTAAATCTTAGTTACAAAATGATGTCATTTCAGAACTATTTGCCTTATTTTGATCATTGAAACTATTCTAAGTTGCCAATTTAGTGTTATGCTGAATTTTAAAAACAATTTTCAATTTCAGCAAATATTTCAAAAAAATTTCATATAACACAATTTTCAACATGTTAAACAATGAAATTTTATTGTATTTCATGTAAATCTTAGTTACAAAATGATGTCATTTCAAAACTACTTGTCTTATTTTGATCATTGAAACTGTTCTGAGTTGCAAATTTAGTGTTATGCTGAATTTTAAAAACAATTTTCAATTTCAGCAAATATTTCAAAAAAATTTCATATAACACAATTTTCATCATGTTAAACAATGAAATTTTATTGTATTTCATGTAAATCTTAGTTACAAAATGATGTCATTTCAGAACTATTTGCCTTATTTTGATCATTGAAACTATTCTAAGTTGCCAATTTAGTGTTATGCTGAATTTTAAAAACAATTTTCAATTTCAGCAAATATTTCAAAAAAATTTCATATAACACAATTTTCAACATGTTAAACAATGAAATTTTATTGTATTTCATGTAAATCTTAGTTACAAAATGATGTCATTTCAAAACTACTTGTCTTATTTTGATCATTGAAACTGTTCTGAGTTGCAAATTTAGTGTTATGCTGAATTTTAAAAACAATTTTCAATTTCAGCAAATATTTCAAAAAAATTTCATATAACACAATTTTCATCATGTTAAACAATGAAATTTTATTGTATTTCATGTAAATCTTAGTTACAAAATGATGTCATTTCAGAACTATTTGCCTTATTTTGATCATTGAAACTATTCTAAGTTGCCAATTTAGTGTTATGCTGAATTTTAAAAACAATTTTCAATTTCAGCAAATATTTCAAAAAAATTTCATATAACACAATTTTCAACATGTTAAACAATGAAATTTTATTGTATTTCATGTAAATCTTAGTTACAAAATGATGTCATTTCAAAACTATTTGCCTTATTTTGATCATTGAAACTATTCTGAGTTGCCAATTTAGTGTTATGCTGAATTTTAAAAACCATTTTCAATTTCAGCAAATATTTCAAAAAAATTTCATATAACACAATTTTCAACATGTTAAACAATGAAATTTTATTGTATTTCATGTAAATCTTAGTTACAAAATGATGTCATTTCAAAACTACTTGTCTTATTTTGATCATTGAAACTGTTCTGAGTTGCAAATTTAGTGTTATGCTGAATTTTAAAAACAATTTTCAATTTCAGCAAATATTTCAAAAAAATTTCATATAACACAATTTTCATCATGTTAAACAATGAAATTTTATTGTATTTCATGTAAATCTTAGTTACAAAATGATGTCATTTCAGAACTATTTGCCTTATTTTGATCATTGAAACTATTCTAAGTTGCCAATTTAGTGTTATGCTGAATTTTAAAAACAATTTTCAATTTCAGCAAATATTTCAAAAAAATTTCATATAACACAATTTTCAACATGTTAAACAATGAAATTTTATTGTATTTCATGTAAATCTTAGTTACAAAATGATGTCATTTCAAAACTATTTGCCTTATTTTGATCATTGAAACTATTCTGAGTTGCCAATTTAGTGTTATGCTGAATTTTAAAAACCATTTTCAATTTCAGCAAATATTTCAAAAAAATTTCATATAACACAATTTTCATCATGTTAAACAATGAAATTTTATTGTATTTCATGTAAATCTTAGTTACAAAATGATGTCATTTCAAAACTACTTGCCTTATTTTGATCATTGAAACTGTTCTGAGTTGCAAATTTAGTGTTATGCTGAATTTTAAAAACAATTTTCAATTTCAGCAAATATTTCAAAAAAATTTCATATAACACAATTTTCAACATGTTAAACAATGAAATTTTATTGTATTTCATGTAAATCTTAGTTACAAAATGATGTCATTTCAAAACTACTTGCCTTATTTTGATCATTGAAACTGTTCTGAGTTGCAAATTTAGTGTTATGCTGAATTTTAAAAACAATTTTCAATTTCAGCAAATATTTCAAAAAAATTTCATATAACACAATTTTCATCATGTTAAACAATGAAATTTTATTGTATTTCATGTAAATCTTAGTTACAAAATGATGTCATTTCAGAACTATTTGCCTTATTTTGATCATTGAAACTATTCTAAGTTGCCAATTTAGTGTTATGCTGAATTTTAAAAACAATTTTCAATTTCAGCAAATATTTCAAAAAAATTTCATATAACACAATTTTCAACATGTTAAACAATGAAATTTTATTGTATTTCATGTAAATCTTAGTTACAAAATGATGTCATTTCAAAACTACTTGTCTTATTTTGATCATTGAAACTGTTCTGAGTTGCAAATTTAGTGTTATGCTGAATTTTAAAAACAATTTTCAATTTCAGCAAATATTTCAAAAAATTTCATATAACACAATTTTCATCATGTTAAACAATGAAATTTTATTGTATTTCATGTAAATCTTAGTTACAAAATGATGTCATTTCAGAACTATTTGCCTTATTTTGATCATTGAAACTGTTCTGAGTTGCAAATTTAGTGTTATGCTGAATTTTAAAAACAATTTTCAATTTCAGCAAATATTTCAAAAAAATTTCATATAACACAATTTTCATCATGTTAAACAATGAAATTTTATTGTATTTCATGTAAATCTTAGTTACAAAATGATGTCATTTCAGAACTATTTGCCTTATTTTGATCATTGAAACTATTCTAAGTTGCCAATTTAGTGTTATGCTGAATTTTAAAAACAATTTTCAATTTCAGCAAATATTTCAAAAAAATTTCATATAACACAATTTTCAACATGTTAAACAATGAAATTTTATTGTATTTCATGTAAATCTTAGTTACAAAATGATGTCATTTCAAAACTATTTGCCTTATTTTGATCATTGAAACAGTTCTGAGTTGCAAATTTAGTGTTAAAGTCAGTTTGTATCCACATATGCTCGCCACTGTACATTTTGGCGTATCAAGTTAAATGTAATTCGAATGCCACTCATACTAATTTTATTCTTATTTTAGTAAAAAAAACGGTAAATGGAAATGCAAAAAGATGTCGAAATTATAGATTACGAAAAAAATTGGCGGAAGAAACTAGAGTCAAAAAACTTAGAGCGTTGGTCGTACATGAGGAAAATTCTGTTGAACCTGGTAAATTTACTTAGTTAACAAAATAAATTGTACCGTAATTTTATTTTGTGTCCATTTGTTTTGAAAAAAAAACTGGATATAGATAAGTTTCCGAGAATGTATATTTTTTCCTTCGTTAGGCATGAAATGCCTATTATGGCTGCAAACTAAAGTAATTTGAGTATTGCTAATAAGTAGTTTTATATATATTTTAGTTATTAAGATGGAAAAGTATAGTACTCAAATGTGTCAGGATTATAGAATGCAGGAGAGTATTGCAGAAGCAACTGAAGACCAAAATAACCAAAATATTAACCCACCGGTGATGCATGAAGAAAATTATCCCAAACCTGGTAGCATTATATTATACAAAAAATAAAGTGAGTGTTACTTATATGTAATTTTATATTGTAATTTAGCTTCAAGGAAAGTAATGACAGTGGCCGAACGCAGCCGAGATTATAGATTGCGGCGAAGTGTTGCAAAAGCAACTCAAATTTATGCCGATAATTCTCCTTCACCTGGTAAATCTAAAATAATAAAACAATATTACTTTGTTGTATCTTTTGAAATAATTTTGTTCTACGAGCGTTGAAATTATTTTGTTCTACGAGCGTTGAAATTAAAATTAATGGTGCAAAATTTAAGTGCAATTAATACGATGTTAAAGGTGTTTTAGTATGAAATTATTTTAAAACGATGATTTTGCAATTTTGAATCAAATATAGCATCATTCTTTCTCTACCCTTATATTAAAGTAAAAATCTTTGAATACCTATTTTATTAATTTATTGGCGCAAGAAAATTTTTAACAGTCTAGTATTAAGATATTAGTATGATACTACTTAACAATTTGCTAACTTTAAAGTAGTTTACTAACTCATTCTTAATTTTAAACATTTTCTTATTAGTATCTTACTAAAGCAATTTTCTTAATAAAATGCTCCTGAACACACCTAAAACAATGAAAAATAGGTATGATGATTTTAACTTTAATAAAATCGTAGAGAAAGTATTTGAAAAATCGTTGTTTTAAATTAGTTTCACAGCTTTTACATCGTACTAATTTAACTAAAATTTTGAGCCTATTTTTATTTTACATTGTGACAGGCTGCCCTTATTTCTAGCAGAAAACTGGCCATATAACGAATATAGATAGGGTTTAATAAGAAAAAAAAAACAGAACAAGGCAAAAATAACTTTATGGCGTCATAAAGTCTTTACTTAATTCAAAGTAAATGGTGGTTAAAATACAGCTGAAATCATAATGTTTTCATTTCGTGCTTTTGCTTTCTTTTCCATTTAAAATTGATTAAATTATTGTAATAATATCTCTGATCCCGTAATTTTCAGATTTGAACAGTACGCGAACAGAAATATGTATTTCAATTTAACTGATTTTATCGTCGATTGTGAGTATTGAAATTGTTTCCTGACTAATTAAATGTTTTTATTCAGGAATGTAATCCTATACTTTTCTGAAGTTTTCTGTATAGAAACACTCATTAAACACACCTAAAATTCACACGAAGTCAAATTAATGCCGTTCTGATGCTCTTTGCTTATATAATGTCTAGTTGCGATTTTATTCTTTTCTTTCGCAATATCATTATTTGTAAAATGTTGTAACTGTCTATTTGAATGACGCTATTTTAATGACAATATTTTAGACTTAGACTTTCTACTGCAGCGAGTTACGACCAGAATATTCAATATTATTTCAAAACACATATATTTAATAAAATCTATCAATGGATTCCTACGAGCTGAAAAGGAAAACAATTCAACTTCTAAACAAAATGGAAATACAAATTAAAGATTTAACTGAAAAGGAACAAAACGTATGGAGAATTGAGCTATATAAAAATATTTATATAGCGACATCGGCAGTAGATGGTAATACTTTTGTAGCATGATATTGTTTTAATAAATACATTTTTAATCTTATATTCAGATCTTCAAAACGAAGCACAAAAATATATAAGTGAGAGTTCAGCACCAAGTCTTACGGAAAATGAGAAATTTGAAATTTCTCAAATATCAAATATTTTCGAGAACGAAGACGAACTCGAAGAAGATAAATGTGAAGATGACGATAAGGAGCAAAAGGAAATAAAAGAAAGCAATTTAGAAAAGGAACCACCATGCATTATGGAGCAAATGATTGAAGAATAAAAGAAAAAATCATAACATTTTTTTAATTTATGGAAAGGTTTGGGTTTTGTCCCACAAATAAAGTAAATACAAATAATCAAATCAAAAGATGAACAACGAAAATTTATATATTTTTCAAATTTTGACGCAAATCAACTGATTTTGAAACTCCGAAATTAGGAAAATGCTTTTTTGATTCCGGCCTATGATGTTAATTTATTCGTATTTGTAGGTAACAAAATTTTCGGGGATTTGTTACGAGGGACTCTGTGATAGGGGTGAATATAAAACTAATTCCGTCATGTTTCAATTTTCCAAAAAATGGTGGAATTACTTTTACATAGAATTTTTTCAAATATTTCTTGAAATTGAAAATAGTTTCCCGAATTAGTTACATAACATAAATTTAAACTAAGAACCGTTTCAGTCGTCAGAATGAAAAAAGTAGTTTGGAAATGACAGCCTGTTGTGTGTGAGAATTTAAAGAAATTACTTAAAATCCGAAAAAAGTACCTAGCCAAGCTGTCATTTCTAAACTATTTGAATGATTTGAAAGGTTTTGAATTTTAATTCTAGCCTTTCAATAAATTTCAAAATATGTCCATCTAAAAGCATTTCTCTCATTTCTAAATTTTCAAAAACATGACAAAAATAACTTTTATGGACATTTTTGGAAATAATTTTCCGAATTGAAAATGGTTTTCAGTATTAGTGATTAAAATTAAAAAATCAGAGTCAAGAATCCAAATGAAACAAGTAGCTTGCTGTGATTTTTAGATTACTTGCTTAATTCGGATGACTAAAACAGCAAGGTGTTTTGAAATGACTTTCTTGATTTTCTCAATAAATTCAAGAAAATGCCATTTAGACCAAGCTATCATTCCAAAACTAATTGCTTCAATTGTATAATTGAAACAGTTTTGAGTTCCAATTTAAACTTCATAACTTATTTTGACAATTTTGACACCCAAACAGAATCTATGTCACAAAACCCATTTTTGATAGAGACGATAAGTGAGAAATGGATTGTTTCATTTTTTAACGATTCGAAAACTAATCGGCTATATATACAATTTGTAAATTCATTATAATATTAATCACAATTAATTCTGACGTTGGATTTTACAAAAGTTTTTACAGAGGCTTTGTTTGAGAGAAAAGAAGTTTTACTTCTAGAGCGCGTACGTCAGTACACACATTCTTTTTTTAAACTTAAATTCATAAAATAAGTTAACATTAAAGTTGCCCCACAAAATTCCATTATTGGCATATTAATTTTTTTTTTCCTCATTTGTTTTATATACATATGTATACATATTAACTCTCTCCTTGTATCCCTACATTTGAAACGCATTTCCCCTTTCGTAATCATGGACATATGTAGTGAATGTTCTTCTGATCTTCCCCCTCATGGAGATTTTGTCACCTGTCACAAATGTGATGGTAAGATGCACTTTAAATGCACCACTATCACTGAGAGATCATATAGAACAATGTCTGCAACAAAAAAAAAGGATTGGAGGTGTCCAGCATGTAGGAAAGAGATGGCCAACTCAAATGGACCAAATAATCCAAACTCGCCTATGAAAACCCCAAAGCAACCTCCACCAAAACGAACACGAAGTACCTCTACTCCAGAAGCCGCCACTAAGCAAGACGAAGGAAGGAACTACAATGCAGCTATTCTACAAGAGATGAAAGCAATGAGAACGAGAAGAGAAATGTCCGAAATTAAATCTAGCTGTGATTTTGTGGCAAACAAATATGAAGAAATAAATAATAACATTACTATAAATAATGATCTTATTAAAAAATTATCACATGAAATTAAAGAATTAAAAGAAAACAATTTAAAAAAAGATGAAATCATACATGCAATGGAAATAAAAGTAAACACACTTGAGCAACAACTTCTTAAATCAAACGTAGAAATTAAAAACATAAATCCAACAACAAACGAAAACCTAATCAATATAGTGCAAGACCTGGGAGAGACCATCAACTGTCCTATTCACACACACGACGTTACAGTTACAGATATTTACAGAACCAGAGCAAAAAACCCGCAAAGATCAGCTATCATAGTTTCGTTTGCAAGCTACGCATTAAACTAAACTTTATAAAACACGCAAAAGTCGCTCGGAGACAAAAACAGACAAATGATATCAACAGTATGCACATGCATAACGAGAGTCAAACAGCTGTTATTGTAAATAACCAACTTACACCAACAAATAAACACTTGCTTTGGCTCACCAAAAACAAAACTAGAGAGCAGGGTTCGGACTTAGGTTTTAAATTTTCGAAGTAGATACGGAAAAAAACTGAAGTAGATTTAAAATTTTCGAAGTAGTTTTAGGAAGTTAAATTATATAAACATAACAAATTGTGATTTCAGACTTTTAAAAAAATTTTAATTAAATATAATTATTTTAAAGTAAATTTTCCATCAACGAACTTGTACGAATCTTATCAATTCAATAGGTGGCTCATAAATATCTTTACGTTTTTCTGTAAGTGATCTCAAAAACATTAAATTTTCCACAGTGCTTACGTTTAAATGATTCCTAAACTTGTTTTTTATGTAATGCAGAGTGATCAGCGCTGTCTCTAGATATGTTGGTTTAGAATTTCAAAGAGAAGTAGATCATAAAAAAGAGAAGTAGGGAAGTAGATTAAATCTTTTTCTCAAAATCGAAGTAGATCTACTTCGATCGAAGTAAAGTCCGAACCCTGCTAGAGAGTGTAATTGGAAGTTTGTATGGGAAGCATCAGGAAAAATATTAGCTCGTAAATGTGAGAATAAAGAATCTGTAAATATATGCACTGTAAGTGATATTGAAAAAATTCATAACTAACTTACAATTTTATGAGAGAATTTGCAGAGCGAATGATAACAGCTGATATGATGGAAGAACATGAAAATGAAGTGGAAATTGATTTTAGGGTATTGCATGGTGTTATTGGTATGAATGAAATTGATTTCAAAAAAATTAGTTTTTGTTGTGTATGTATGAATATTCGCTCGATGCGAAAAAATTGGAATTGTTTTATTGCTGAAATTCAAAACTTTTTGTGTTATTTAAATCTAATAGTTTTAACTGAAATTAACATAAATGAAGAAGAAAACTGCCTTTACCACATAGAAGCAAAATACAAAGCAGGCAAACACACATTGCGAAACATTAACAAAAATAAACAAAGAAAAAGTCAACCGACTTATACAACAAACAAATTGGCAAGAAATGTATGTAAATGAAAATGATGTTGATCGACTTTACAACAATTTTACTGCGAAAATGATGAGTATATACCTACGACAATTCATCTGAAATCCAAAAACAAAAAAAACGTCAAAACAAAAACTGGATTACGTCAGATATACTTGAGCTTTGCAAAAAAAGAGACGAATTGTATCGAAGATGGAAGAATAATCAAAGAAATGAAATCTACAAACATGAATACAAAAAATTTAGAAATTATGCCAACAAAAACATACAAATTCAGAAGTCGAATTTTTAAAAAGTTAAACTAGCAAACGCAAAACATGATCCGAAAAAAACTTGGGATATTATAAATGAACTGTTGGGTAGAAATAAACCATCTATTGATGAAATAATTTGTACTCAATCAAACGTTGCCGACATCACGGAAAAATTTGCTGAATTCTTTTCAACACAAGCATCTAAAATTACACACATATGTAATACAAAAACTTCCAGTCAACCTAGTCAGTATCTTGCTGAATCAATATACGTAGAAGAAGCTGATGACACCGAAATTCATAATATACTGCGTAATCTGAATACGAATAAGAGTCCAGGAGCTGACGGAATAAGAGCGTGTGACATAAAAATAAATGCTGATTTTCTAACACCAATCATCAAAAATATTAAACCAAAGTCTGATCCAGGGGTTCGTTCCGAAAGCTTTGAAAACATCGGTCATTCGTCCAATATATAAAGGAGGAAAAATGAACGAAATTCAGAACTATAGACCCATTTCAATCTTGCCCGTTGTTGAAAAATGTTTAGAAGAAATTGTCGTAAGACGTTTAAACAAATTCATTGAGAAACACTGCTTACTGCAACATAATCAATATGGTTTTCAAAAAGGAAAAAGTACGGGAAAACTTCTTGGGGAATTTTGTAACACTGTCAACATTAGTCTCAATAAAAATCATCACGTGCTTGTAATGTTCGTAGACTTCAGTAAGGCATTTGACACTTTAAGTCATGAAAAACTACTTGATGTCCTTTACAAAATTGGCCTTAGAGGAACACTTTGGAAATGGATAGAGAGCTACCTCAAAGGAAGATCCTTTAAACTTAAAATTGGAAATTCATGGATTCAAGAAAGAGACTGTACTTATGGTGTACCACAGGGGTCAAAACTTGGCCCGGTTCTCTTCATACCTTTTACGAACGCGCTTCTTAAAGTTTTAAAAAACAGCACTGTTTTTGCATACGCAGACGACATAGCAATTGTTGTAAGGCACAGGTGTCTTATAAGAGCCATTTCCATAATGCAACAGGAGTTTGATGAGGTGTCTAGATGGTGTCACGATTTTGGATTGGTCATAAATGCTAAGAAAACGAAGCTGATGCATATTCGTGGACCGAACAAACAGGAGGAGCAAATAAGTATTTTCTTTCAAAACCCAAAATGTCCGACTGCGTCAAAAAGTGATGCTATTGAAATAGTGAAATCAATCAAATATCTCGGAGTAACAATAGATGAAAACTTCCTATGGCGCGAACATATGAACAACTTGAGGCTTAGTATGAGAAGAGCTATGTTTGCTCTTTTTTACCTTGAAAGATTTTCAACAAAAGATGTTCAAAAGCAAGTGTATTATTCTTTAGTTGTATCCCGATTAAGGTATGGAGTACTGGCATGGGGAAATGCATCAAAAACGCATATAAATACACTTGTTAATCTACAACATACAATCATAAGGATCATTGATAAGAACCATCTGTATTTTAAGTTTTTGAGTGTGGATAATATTTTTAAGATGACATCTATTTTAGAATACTACGATGATACAAGATTCCAGCAACCTATTTCGCACAGCTTCTACACCAGAAGAAGAGCGCAAGGTTTACTTGAAATTCCTGCCTATAACAATTATGGCAGAAGACAACTCAGCCATACTGTACCATCTATTATGAATGAGCTTCCAAGAAATCTTAAAAATATTCAAAATTTTAAAAAAACGTAAAAAAAATATAAAACTTTTTTTTTCTGAACTAAATTAAAAACACCAATTAAAACTTGCCTCTTATTAAATTATTGAATCATTATCTTATCGTTATAAAAAATGTATCTATTAAATACTTAATTTACACTTTTGTCAAATTTTCTTTTTAATATAAAATTTATTATATTTACAAATTGTTTAAAACATCCAAATCAATTCAAATAACTGGGAAAGTTCAACCACCCACCGAAAAGCATTAAGTTCGCGGGTTATACAAACATTGTAAACAGCTTTTGAAATGAATAAATCTAAAAAAAAAAAAAAAAAAAAGACAAATTTCGTTTATTGTCCAAATATTCTGCCAAAGTATCAACATCACGACCACGTTGTTCTACACCAAAAAATAATTGACAAGGTGTAGCACCAGTTGTGGAATGAACAGAGTTGTTAAGAGCGTATTCGACTCTTGCTATGTGTTTTGACCAATTCGAATGTTAAATTGGTTCCGTAATTTTAGATAATATCGACTTAAGAACTCGATTTACACGCTCAACTTGACCATTACTCTGAGGTGATGCTGTAGCTATTTTCACATGTTAAATATTATTTTTAAGTAGATATGATTCAAAATCAAGCGATGAAAAACAAGAAGCACGATCACTTATGATTCGACGAGGTCGACTATAATATTCAAAATACTTATCTAGACAAACACACACTTCTTTAGTACTTGTTGAATTTACGGGATAAAGTTTGAAATATTTTGTAAAAGCATCTACTATAACCAAAATGTGTTTTCTCTTAGAAATAATTGACGGAAGAGGGCCAAAATGATCGACATGAAGAGTATCGAATGGAATAGGTTTCTTTTAAATTTGGTGGACAGTACGATTTGAACTATGTTGTGGCACAGAATACGTTAAACACTGAATACAATTTTGAATATACTTTTCAATTTTTTCTCTCATACCTGGGAACCAATAATGCATTTTAATTTTTTCAAGACATTTCATAACACCCATATGAAAATTTTTTTCATGTGCCACTCTTATAATTTGCAATTCCATTTCTAATTTTTTTATAAACTAAACCATCATCAAGGACAAAATTTGGAACTTCTTCTATTTCTAACTTTTCTCGTAATTTAACTATATTTTCGTCTCTATTTTGGGTTATTTGTAATTGCATATCTACATCATCTGCATTAACAACTGTAGTCATTTGTTTAACGTCTTTGTGACTCTGAACGCATGTTACTGGGTATCTGCTTAAAGCATCAACATGACCCATTAACAGACCACTTCGATGCTGAATGGTGTAATTATAATTTTCAAGCTCAAATGCCCAACGAGCTATTCGAGCATTTACACTTTTGCGATTCAAAGTCATCGTAAGGGAGTTACAATCCGTTATAATTTTAAATGGAATACCTTCTAAATAGACACGAAATGTAGTATTATAGCTAGAATTTCTAATTCAAAACTGTGAAATCGAGATTCAGAATAAGTTGTACGTTGTGGAAAATATGCTATGGGATGAAATTTATTATCTTCCTGTTTTTGCATTAATATTCCTCCAAAACCCTCAGTGCTTGCATCACAATGCAATTCTGTGTCATGTTTCGGGTTATACAATTCTAAAACAGGTGGCGTTACTAATTTATCTTTTAAGGTAGAAAATGCAGAAAGACATAATTCATCGAATACAAATTTAGCATTTGGTTTAAGAAGATTTCGTAATGGCATAGCAATATGTGAAAACGAAGGGACAAATCGACGGAAATATGAAAATAATCCTAAACATTTTTGGAGTTGATCTTTCGTTTTTGGAATAGGGAAATTCTTTAGTTTTTCTATGTGTCCATTGTTAGGATGGATCCCTTTCTTATTGATTTTAAATCCTAAGAAATCAATTTCGTTGTAGCAAAATTGACACTTCTTAAATTTCAGTTCAAATTGTAGAACGCAAGGTTAAGACCTTGCGGCTGCAAATTTTGAGCATAGTTGCAAAATTCCTTTAAAAGGAGCACAATGTCACGACGCTTCGCCTCTTATGTATTGGGATCGGTAAGCCTGGTAAACCTATCGACAAGAAAACGCTCGTCCTCTTGTATCAGTGTAGTAATATCGACTTTCTTAAAGAATATAAAACTGGAAAACGTCAGCATGTCGTCTTCGACAAAAACCGAAGGTGTTGGCAATATAATATCCTGAACGTTTGATAGATTTTGCCAGAAGGCCTTGATTTCTAATCGGGATAGCTTCACGAAATTTTGATAAATGTTTAAAAATTGCGATGCTTTTTAGGTTGAGTGAGATTTAGATCCTATTCCAAACAACCAACAACATCGAATATGGTGTCCTCTGCAAACATTATTTCAAAAAGAGCGTCCTTGTTAAGCAGAAAAATGTTCTTGAAGATTTCAGAGAGATGATGGAGGCCTTTCATGTTCTCCAAATCAAACCTGCGCGAAACGCACCTTTCAGTTTAGGTTGCTTGCACTTTTAATTGATTTAAATTCCATCACTCAACCGAAATAATAATAATAATATTTTTAACTTTTTGTTATATTTAACTATTTGTTTTGACACAATTATGACATCTGTCATTTTGATATTCAAAAAAAAAAAACTTCAAATTTTGAGCTACTGACTTCATTTTGTATTTTAATCCACCATTCACACGTATTCATGGATAGGGAATTTAAGAGAGTTTTCTCTTACTCACCTCAAAAAAAATTTGCGGGTGTTTCAGGCAAGAGGGGTACCGGTCGTGACTCTAGGTAATATATTTCCTCTATGCTAAAATACACAAGGAAAAAAAAGCTTTCATTTATTTTGTGCGCAATCCGAGTCGATTCAAATGCTTGTGCGTTGCCTGTGCGGCTTGCCACTCGTGCCTAGTTCCCTTTTTCTGTTATTTTTTGTTTGATATTCTATTCTATCTTTCTCTATCTCTATGCTTGATGCGAAAAAAGAGGTATCCTGAAGAGACCAGATGGCTATATTTATTTTCTTAACACAAAAATTCTTAACTAAGAGAACCATATTTGTACACCAATACATGCAAATGCAAACTCAAATCTCATATAAAACCTTTTGCATGTTTTGGTGTACACATATCGCTCTCTTTAGCTTTGTATATAAACTCAATAGTAGACTCATGGAACAGAATTAAATCTTTGTTTTCTCTGCCTTGTGAGGCGCTGATATCGCTATATTTATTAGAGTAGTAATAATTTGGAAGAGGAAAATATGAGCAAAAAAAGAGATGCGGTAGTGATATATTTGTTCTGACAACAATAAAGAGAATAAGAGAGAAAACGTAATCTGGTTTTGTTTTTGCTGTCAGAATCAATTGTAGGTAGGGACTAGGGATCTAGGTACTATTATTATTATTATTATAAGCCTTTTCTTGCCTCAGGTATTTGGATTACAATATTTAATATTTACAATTTATTTTTTTTTTATAATTCTTAAAAGAAATTTTAGATACTAAGATCGTGAGAATTTAACACTTATTACTAAAAAATTACAGATATAATTTTTTTTTCTTAAATTCAAAATTTGTAATATTAAGGTTATAAATCAAAAATTTTATTGATTTTGTATTTGAAAGAAAATAATTGGATAAAAGTTAAAAGTGTTGGTTACTGGCATAAGCCTCCCCCAAGGCCGCCCATATGTCTCTATTTTTGGCTTCGTTGTACCAATTTGTACTTATTTGGGATAGGTCGTTACTCCATCTTTTATTGGGTCGTCCTGCTTATCTCTTGTTCTCTGGTCTCCATTTCGTTGTCATTTTTGTCCATCTTTGGTTCTGAAGTCTAGATACATGACCTGCCCAGCTCTATTTCAGCCTTTTTGTTCTATTTATGACGTCAATAATTCCGGTTCTATTACGATTATCTTCATTTCATACCCTTTGACTTGGTCGTATGTTCAGTATTTTCCTTTCCATTTTGGTCTGACATATACTTAGCTGGCCAAGTGTTTTTGCAGTCAAGCTCATTGTTTGTAGTCCGTAAGTAAGAATCGGTAGAATAGCAGAGTCGAAGATATATTTCATTGTGTCTGCACTTTGGTCCAATTGTAAAATATGTTTAAAGCTCCAAAATTGTTTCCAGCTATTTGTGATGCGTCTGTTAATTTCTTTATTTTCTTGGGCCTTAAATGATTTTAGTTGTCCCAAATATATGTATGTAATCTTCTACGTACTCACTTTTTTCTTCGTCAAACGTTAGTTTTCGATTTGTTTATTTGAAGTCCATAATTTTTACACAAGGTAGTTAGTTCCGTCAACATTTCTTGAATGTGTGTAGCTTTTGTAGAAATAAGAACTATATCGTCTGCAAATCTTAAGTTGTTAAGAATTTGTCCGCATATCCTTAGTCCATATTTTGTCTTCCAGTTAGTTTTTTGAAAAATTTCTTCCAGAACTGAACTAAATAAAGGTGGTGAAAGCGGATCTCCTTGTCTAACCCAACTAACATACTCTTCAGAGCTTAGCTCTTGAAATCTGAAAAAAACTCTCATACAACTCTTTTATATCCCATTGCTATACTAAAGTATTAATATCTTGCTATGAAACTCAACTGGATGTCATAACACTTTTATTTTAAGAGTTAAACACTTTTCCAACTTAAAAGAACTTAAATCTTATAGCAAAACTATTTTTTCTTCTTGTAGTTAGATTATAAAAACTTATAGTAGTAGTTGCCTGTACATTTGAGGGTTACCATAACTTAAAAAATTATGATCTCAATAAAATAACTTGGCTGACTTAAAATTTATTAGGTGGCATTTTTTCAAGTTTACATTTAGCATTGTTGTGATTACATAGAAAGTATAAAATATATTGTGTAACTTTTTTTCAATTTAAACTAAATACATTAGCATCTTGGGATTTTATTGCTACTACTATCTTTTCATTCAAAATTAACAAAAAAATGTATTCTTTATGTTGCATTACACGAGTAGTAATTTTTTGTGACAAGAGTAATAGTAGAAAATTACAGAGAATATGAGATTTTATTACTCTTGTAAATGCAGCATAAGATTCTCAGTGCGTAATTTGGAATATTTTATATTAAATTTGACCTTTCCTGTTTCCTATTTACTCTCACAAGCAAATGACCCATGACATAAATAAAAACAAAACAAATTTAAAAGTTAATTTTGATTTTATTTGCTTACGAAAGAAATATGTGGTAACCCTATTTCCGATAAAAGTTAGAAATAAAATAATTTAAATATGCATTATTTTGAAGGGGTTTATGTTTTTTCGACGTAAAATGTTAGAATTAGTAGATACAATTTCAACCGCATTTACATTTCGGTTCCCATATGTGCAAAATAATAAATATCATGCATCGCCATTATAATATAATACTCGTAGTTGATAGACTTACAAAATAAATACTATATCAAGCCTAACAGTTTGTTGGCATAGCAAATCATGCTATACACACAAACTTAAAAATTATTTTGTTTCATTCTTTATTAAGTTAACAAATATTCTGTTCTCTTTTTATCACCTCTTATTGGAAGAGACGCTTTCTCATAATAGGATTTTGCCGATCTCTATACGAGCTTTAGAAGTGCCATTTTAATATAAACGTGCATCTGTCATCCCATAAAAAAACTTCTGTTGCTACTATGAGTAGGAAGAGCCTCTCATAACTAGGCCATTTAAGGCTTTTAACAGTTTTAAAAGAATCTCGTAGTATTCTTTAAGATTACTTTTAGCTCCTCTTAACTAATCTAGTTGAACTCTTGGAGCATCTTATGAGATGAAAAATGTTACTTGGGAACTCCTCTTGTTATATTAAATTTGCGTCCTTTATTCTCTGTTTTTATTCGTGCTGTGTTATTTTTGTATGTTTTTAATTGTGTCTACTACATTTGGGCTTATGTTTTGATTTTTCAGGGAGGACCATATCATTTCGTGTTCAACGGAGTCAAAAGCTTTACTAAAGTCAATAAATAGAAAATAAACCGGTAGTCTAAATTCATTGCATTTTTTTATTAGCTGATTCATTGTCTGTAAGTGTTCTGTTGTTGAGAATCCTTCTCTAAATCCAACTTGTTCTCTTGGTTGCTTGTTATTAAAATCTTCTTTGATGGTCCTGTAAAGTGTTTTGGAAAAGAGCTTGTAAATTGTCGAGATGTTACTTATGGGTCTATAGTTATTGATATCGTTCTTCTTTCCTTTTTTGTGTATTAATGTTATCGCTGTTTCTTTCCATTGTTCAGGGATTTGTTTTGTTTGAATTATTTCGTTAAATATGTTCTTTAAAATGTTGGAAAGTGTGTTTTTTCCATATATGTATTAACATTTCTGATGATATTCCGTCATTTCCGGTGCATTTGTCTTTCTTCAGATCGTCTATGGTCCGTTCGATAATTTCTTTGCTGAACATAGGGGTATGTGTCGGTATTGAATCTATGTTGTCCATTGTATCTTCTTCTGTGATAATTTTGGTCGAGGTGAACAGTTTTTCAAAAAATTGCGTTTTCATTTATGTCTTTTCGGTTTGTTATAACGGCTGTGTTTTGGTCCTTCAAACTTGTTATCCATTCTTGTTTATTATTCAAATATGTTTTTGCTTTTTTTATTGATTTTGTTTGTCTAATTGTATCCTTTATAATGTTTTCATTAAATTCACGAATATCTTTCGTTATTTTATATCTTATAGTTTTTCTGAGTTCGCTTAGCTCTATTTTTTCTTGGTTAAGTAGTCGTGGTTTTGTTCTTAAGGTTTCTCTTCTAAAAATAAGAGCTTTGAATTCGTCTGATATTTTTTCTTTGAAAGACTTTGTGTTCATTATTGAGATTTTTGCTGTAGTCTTTATAATATTTTCTAAATTGTCATATTTATTTTGAAGGTCATTATTCATGTTTGACTGATCTAAAAGCTGATTGATCTTTGTCTTTACATTTTCGTTATAGGTAATTATTTTTTGATCGGGAACTATTGTAGGGATAAAATAGATTTGTCGATTTCTTCTTAATATTTTGTGGTCAACTTTTATCTTCATTTTTACTAGTCTGTGTCAAAATGTATCTTATTAAGGACAGATATGTCTTGGATGGTTTCAATTTTGTTCGTGATGATGAGGTCTATCTCGTTTTTAGTCTTTCCATTCGGTGAGATCCACGTCCATTTCCTGCTATCTTTCTTTTTGAAGAATGAGTTCCAGAATTTCAAATTCATTTCTCCTAGCCACTTGATGAGTCTCTCCCCTTTTTCATTTCTTAATCCATATCCATGAGGTCCTATAGCTGAGTTTTCTTCTTCAGTCAATCTTTTTCCTAGTTTTGCATTAAAATCACCTATTACGAACATTAACTCTGTTTTGTTGTTATTGAATGTTTCTTCTAGAATGTCGTAAAATTTTATTATTTCTTCGTCATCAGCTTTTTCTGTCGGTGCATATACTTGTATTATAGTCATTTTTGTGTTTTGAATGTTAAGCTGTATACTGCATTTTCTCTCATTATGGAATCGGATTGTAATTATTTTGTCTTTTAGTTCTTTTTTGATCAGAAATCCTACTCTATAGAGTCCTTTAATTTCTCCTATGTAACAGAAGATATCGTTGTCGTTATTAATTATCCTTTGTCCAAATAGTCTTATTTCGGCTAGTCCTATTATATATATGTATATGTTATTAGAAAGAAATTGCTAGGCATTGCGTTGCCAACAGAATACAAATATACAAAAGAAAAATCAAAAACACAATGAAAGAAAAATTTATTCTAAAAACATATGAAAAAACACAGAAAATAATAAGAAAACATAAAGATACAATCATAATAACTAACGCGGATAAAGGAAACAAGACAGTCATAATGTATAAAGAAGACTACAAAAACAAAATGAACGAATTGCTTGCGAAGACAGAAACACCTACAAAATACAAAGAATAGACCCAACTGCAAGACTACAAAAAACAAACAATGACATAATCAGTAATTTGTTCAAACAAAAACACATAGATATAAAATTGAAAAACAAATTAGCATGTTCCGCAGCCTCGGCGCCAACATTATATGGACTTCCAAAAATTCATAAACCAAATTTACCACTCAGACCGATTTCATCTTCAACGAACGTGCCTTGTTACAACCTGGCTAAATTTATTGGAGAAACACTTTAACATATTATGTCTGAAACCTACAATTTCAGTAATGCAATGCGCTTAAAAGAAAAACTCCTAGATATAACAATAGACGAAGATGACATCTTAGTTTCCTTTGACTTAATATCACTATTTACTAACATACCGACGAAAAATTGAAGGAACAAACGAATATTCCAAAACCACAATTCCTTAATATTTTGCAATTCTGTCTCAAAGACAATAACTACTTTAAATATGAAAATAAAACATATAACCAGACGTTCGGCATGCCAATGGGAAATCCCTTATCACCAACCTGACATCGTACTGGAAAATCTTCTTGACGCCTCAATAGAGAAACTCCATAAATCCAACATTACTATAAAATTCATTGCGAAATATGTAGATGATATTTTTGCAGCAATTAAAAAACAACACAAAGACATAATTCTCAATACTTTAAATGAATATCACGAAAAACTTCAATTCACAATAGAGACAGAAAATAATAAATGCATACCCATATTTGGACACTATAATACACAGAACAGATGATAAAATATTTTTCAATTGGTACCAGAAAACTATAGCATCGGGGAGAATGATCAATTTCTTATCTACTCAACCACAGAAATATAAAATCAACACTGCAAAAAACTTTATTAACAAAGTTCTAGATATTTCTAGCCCGAATTTCCACAAAGACAACATCACAAAAATCAGAACAATACTCCTAATGAATAATTTTCCACATAAAATAATTAACGATTTAATAAATGACAAAAATAATCAAATTAAATATAACAACAATAAACAAAACCAACACCAAAAACAGACAAGGGGCAACGCTGACAGCATTACTTTCCATAGCATAAGTTTCATTCCTAAGCTTACTGACAACAAAAACAATAAAAAAATAAAAATTAACAAAGAGAAAACTTAATCGCTCATAAATCGAACCATACTCTTAGCAAAATATTTACACGGCCTAAACCACCACTACAAAAAGAACAACATGACGTGGTATACGAAATAAAATGCAAAGGTAAAACGAATGAGGAATGTGATCTTGTTTACATTGGCACAACAAAACGCACACTAGCTACAAGAATAGCCGAACACCAAGCTAACGTTACACCCCGACTCCACAGGAGATAAATTCTCTCAGGATGCTCATCATGATATGAAATCTCCAATGGAGACGCGATATTTCCTCTTATGATGGGATGTCAGCGATCTATGTCAGCGGTTTTGTCTTGATATAGATGTCTGATATGAAATTTGACAGATGGTTTTTTTTCGTACTTTTGTCTCATTATTTCGTGTCTTCTCATTTGGTTGGTTCTTGTCAAGTACTCCGTCGGCAAATATTTTTTTTTTATTTTGTAAGTAAATACATTAATGTGTCATGTTATTCATTTGTTCGTGCGTTAAGTTATGTTTGGTGTTATTTATTTATACTTTAGGTAGATGCGCGTTCTTTTCTTTGCAAATATATATAATTTTTGTTAGTTTTACTTTTTGCTAATTTCTGTTGTCCGCACAAAACACATCCCGTGCAGTAGGGATAGAAATGAAAAATCATGACATAATTTGCCCAGCGAAGCAATAAGAAAATGAAGGGATAGAGATATCAGACATTGAGTTGGAGAGACAGATATCTTGTGGAGTCGGGGTGTTAGGAAAAATAGAGCATCAACTGGGCTCTCACATCATATGACAGAAAATGGACACACCGCTGATTTTGATGACGTAAGAATTCTTGACAAGGAAAGAAACATTAATAAGAGATTTACGCTGAAGAGCCTAAGAATACAGCAAAACATTAAGAGAACATTGAATTTTCAAGAAGACAAAGCCAAGCTGAGCGCAAGCTACAGTGCCGTCATAAAGTAAACAAATGAGTCTGTGATATTAGTTCATAATTTTTGTTTTGTCTTGGTTTTTTAATTTATTTATTTATTTATTTAGTTTTCCGTTTTAAAAAAAAAATTTTATTAAAAAAAAAAAAATTGCAATATAAATATTTAAAAACTATAAATGTAACTGCCAATAGTAAGTAAAATTATATAAAAATTATTAGTACTCAAAATTCAAGAATTATAACGTGTTATAGGTCCAATAAAAATATCCCTTGAACAAGTTGGAAAATACCCAACGAAACGTCGGGAATAATTTAAAAAATGGATTAATTTGTTTTATTAATTGCATAAAAAAATAAAAGATCAGAAAGCCCAATTAACGCACACAATTAATTTCAATATAACTGATCAATTCTTCATAATTGAAATTTTTATATTTTTCTACCTTTATCGGTTAGTTGCAAAACAGTAAGGGAAGTTGACGTTTTAGTTGGAATTAGACCAATTTCTTCTAAGAACGCGATGCTTTTGAAATATTTTTTTTTTAAGTATTGAAAAGTTATTTAATTTAGGATGAAGTAGTGGATGCTTAGTCGCCATTCTTTATTCAAAGCAAAAAATACTTCACTCTTACAAAATTTGAATAACGAATGACCTTGGTAAACAATAACCTGTACCACATTAGCATTAAAAATGTTAGACACAAACAATAAACATACATATTAATTAAGGAATTATATAAATTTGCTGCATTAGTACAGTAGTACCTAGGTAATGTGAATTTTTCATAATGTATTAAATTGTCATGTCTGAACATTTTAATGGTGCAACTTTGGGCTGCGTACATACATACATATATTTAGTTGACATTGGATTTAGGCCATTCAAAGTTTCTTTAAATCCAGATTCTGTAAATGCAAAAGAAACCCTGCATACACCCAACCTCGCACCTACCCCAAATCCTATAGTGTGCCCAAGCAGGGGGGTTGCAGGGGGGCAGCATGCCCCGCCATACATACCTCACTGTTTAAACGCCGTAATGCGTAAGCAAGCAAAAAAACTAAATATCCCATAAAAAAGTAGTTTTCGTTATTTATAATAATATATAACTTTGCAGTTTTGAAAAATTAAACTTTAAACTTTATTGTAATGTTTTTTTTTCCCAAAATTTGAGTTTGAAACTCGTTGTTTTCAAAAACTGTGCATAGATTTTACTTGATTTAAAAACTGTCTAATAGAACAGAGTATTGGCTTTAAAAAGAGGTATAATACTTAATTGTAAGTATTACCGTTAGTTTTTAATATTTTGGTTTCCATTTTAGTACCTTTTTTAAAAAATTGCCCCTCCCGCCCAAACAGGGGGAGATAGACCCCCTCCCATAGTAAAAAATGCTTGTATTAAACTGTTCTACAAAAAACCGTTATAATTTCTTGGCGCCTAAGTTATCGTACTTTTGCCATACAACTTTATATACCTACAATGGCTCACAGCTTATTTGACCTTATATTTACATTTAATCGAGTATGGCACCTTAACAATAAAAGTTATTTGGAAAGTACAAACACAAAAAGATTCATTAAGTTTTTAAGTTGAACATGACATTTGAATCAATAAATTTTATTTTAAAACACCATGTTTAACTTAAAAAAAAAAAAGAAATAATTACATTTTTTAGTACTACAGCTTATTTGACCCACTGTGTTCAGATATCACGGTGGTTTTTGCTTCTTTCTCTTATTTGTTCTATATTCAAATAGAATTATCAGTTTTAGTAATTTTTCGCAAAAGCAATACGTGTTAAGAAGATGGGAAAACGAACAGTCGAACAGCGTGAAATAGTGCTTCATCATCATAAAAATGGACTTTCTCGGCAAAAAATAGCCGAAATTGTTAACATACCAGATGGCAAGGTCAAAGCTATTGTCCACCGTTTTGTATTCGAGAATCGAATTGAAGATAAAGGAACAAAACCTCCGAACAAAATATTTAGTGCATCGGATGAACGATATATTGTGCGAAGACTAAAGCAAAATCCAAAGCTATCGGCACCAAAACTGGCTAGTGAGATGGCGAATACCCATGGAAAACCTTGTTGCCCCGAAACCATTCACCGGATCCATAGAGATAATGATTTGCATGGAAGAGTAGCAAGAAACCTTTTATCAATAAAAAAAAATCGACTCAGCCGTTTTCAGCTTGCAAAGGAGCATATAACAAAGGAGTCCATGTTCTGAAAGTGTGTTATATTCGCGGATGAATCCAAATTTAATATATTTGGATACGATGGCCGGTCTTATGTGTGGCGAAAACCGAATACAGACCTTCAAGATAAAAACTTAAGAGCAACAGTGAAGCATGGAAGAGGGCAGGTCATGGTACGGGCCTGCATGTCTGCAGCTGGAGTCGGCAAGCTGCAATTTATTGAGAGTACCATGGACAAATTAGTGTACCTCAATATTCTCAAAAATAATTTGCTCCAAAGCGCAGAAAAACTAGGCATAAAGGATACATTTCGATTTTATGAAGACAATGATCCGAAACATGCATCGGGCATTATTCAAACTTGGCTAATTTATAACTGCCCTCACGTCATGAAACCGCCAGCGCAGAGTCCAGATTTGAATATCATCGAAAACCTTTGGTCAATTTTGGACACAAAAATACGCGAGCGCCATATTTCTAAAAAAAATAACCAAAAGACGGCTTTAGTTGAAGAATGGGCAAGAATACCCGTGGAAACGACAAAAAAAACTGGTGGATTCTTATAAAAATCGGCTTAAGGCAGTTATAAACCAAAAGGGAGGACATACCAAATACTAACATTATTCAAAATTTGCCTTCGTATTAATAAATAATAATAATTTTACTCGATTTTTAAAATGGGTCAAATAAGCTGTGTCCCTGAAATATTGATTTTAATTTGTTTTTGTTTTCTAATTTTAATTAAAAATAAATAAATGAAGTTGTTATGTTTTAGTTAAAAACTTAATTAACATTTCCGCGTTTTTATTTTGTTGATTACTTGCTTCGTTGAAGAGATATCCTCTTTTAAAGTTTTGAGTAAAGGGTGGGTCAAATAAGCTGTGATCCAATGTACCTACAATTGATTCTGACAGCAAAAAGAAACGCAGATAGGATTTTCTCCCTTACCCTCTTTTAAAAATATATCAATACCGCATCTCTTCTTTTGCTTATATTTTTTTCCCTTCCACATAGTCTCTGCACTGTTAAATATGGCGATACTAACGTTTCTGCGGCAGAGATAGGAAACTTTTAATTCAGCTCCATGAGACTACTATAGAGTTAATATACAAAGATCAAGAAAACAACCCCACATCTCCCACCCCTCAAAAAATATAATTCCTAACCAACCAGATATCTCAAATAGCCCATCATGTTCAAACGCCACTGCTAACACACCCCATTTTATTGACCCTCTTCTTCCTCCCGCTCTCAAATTAACGTTGCCAAAAGCATCACCTCGTTTTTTGGAGCCTCTAGTTCCTCCTGTAGTTAAAATGACGAAACAATTCTCTGAATTAAACGGTGGCGATGGCCGATATGTTCTTTCACGCCTCAGAGACCATCGTATTTATGCGAACGTGCGATTGTATTTAGCATATCTTCATGACAAACATGATTCTATCTGCGTTGATGGTATAACCAGAACTAACGTAATGGTATTGTTGCGAACAGAGCTTTATACTCCTACAGCGCCATCTGTTGGAAAATTCCATATCTACTTTATGGAAGAAACAAAAAGCTCTTCTCCAATGTCAAATGTATTTCCCCTTATTCTAACCATCTAGAACATTCCAAGTCGAGAACCTTCGCGAATTGGTTTCGAGAACAACTAACTTGAGTATATAAGGGAGTGCTCGCGGTGAGCACGGGACAGTTGAATTCTGACTATGAAAGTGTGCAAAAGGTTTGCTTATTGGATTGTGGAAAGTGTTGTTAAACAAGTGTGATTTTAATTTGAATACAAGTATTTGAGTTGATTATAAATTGAGATTTATTGTTTTGATTTGGAAAGTCTAAATAAAGAAGAAATACTAAAAAGAGTAATAAGTTTTATTTAACGAACCTACTCGTAGTAAAAATATTACAGTATCTATTCATCAAGAAGGTCTTCCTACTAATACCAATGAGCTCTTAAAAATATATATTCTATTTCATAAAATGACCTATTTGATTTTGCTTCTATGTCAATTCTAAAAGACTTTCACAACTAAACAAAAATCGAAATAATATTAACAATAAAAATCCTTTTCGTTCCTAACCCTAACATTTCAAACGTTTCAAAACACCAACTTATATCTATTTACTACCAGAACGTTAGGAGTTTACGTACTAAAAGTTCAGAAGTCTGCTTGAACTCCCAAAAACTTTCTTATGATGTATTTACTCTTACTGAAACCAATCTTACACCCGACTTTTTGAATAATGAATTCTTCACTTCAGAGTTTAATGTGTTCCGAAAGGATATCTTCGTTACTAATGAGACTACTCATGATGATCCCTCAAAAAGTTTATCCACCGGTCGTGGTGTCTTTTTGGCACTTCATTCAAACCTTGACTCCTCCTTGCTACATATTCCCAATACATCAAACCTGAAACTTGTTAGTGTTAAAGTCTCTGTATAAAACCGCTGCCTTTACATATTGTGTTGTTATATACCACCCTCACAACCAACAAGCGAATATCAACTTCTAGCGGATGCAGTCCATTATATCATTGACCTCACTAATCATCGGTGACTTCAATCTGCCACGATTAATTTGGCAAGCATCAGACGATGAACTTTACTTCTTTTTATCTAATGCCAATTCCGAAAAAGAAATCCTTTTCACTGACCGGCTCCTCTCTTCGAATGTTGCCCAGATGAGTGGTGTTAAAAATTGTTTAGATAGACAATTAGACCTGATTTTTTTATCTGATGCCCATAATACCGAAGTAATGGAAAGTAAGCATATCCTCTCTAGGCTTTTTTTTTAAGCCATCAGTACTGCTTAATGCAAGCATTTGTAACAATATTTCTTTTCTCTTCGGCTTTTTTCACCTTTAGATACTGGGAAACATCAGCTTGTCATAGTCATCATTTAGCGTGGTGTTAGTTGTTAGTAAATAAATATACATACATAATAGCCTAACATTCTGCTAAAAAAACGAACAAATATGACAAACAAGGAAATAATAAACATTAATCTACTATCTGTAGCTACAAAAATAACTACAAGTCAAATACTACTTGCTATAAAAACAATAAATTATTAGGAATTAAATAACTCTTTTTATACAAAAACTTATAATGCGTTAGTTTCGAATACTTAATGAGAACGCACATACAACCTGTGCTTAAGTGTAATCTTTGAGTAACTTAAATCGAAAACATCATGGTTTACATTAGCCTCATATTTCATACGTGTCAAAGGCTCATTGAGACCATAATTGGTACGGTGGAGGTCTATATGAAAAATTTCAGAGTTCCGAGAACTGTGGCTTCTAGCTTTAAAACGAATTTGTTCTAGAAGAACCGGTGAATCTATGGAACCAACCAAGAGCTGGTGTAAGAACATAACATCGCTGACTTTCCGGCGTTTTTCTAGAGAATTCATGTTTAAAAGAAGAAGGCGATGGCTGTATGGAGCAAGATGATTTGGGTCACTCCAATTAATATGACTTAATGCGAAGCGTACATAGTTACGTTGGACAGATTCAATTCGATCAATGTGTACTGAGTAAAGTGGCGACCATACAGAACTAGCATTTTCTAATTGGGACGAACACAGGTGTTGTACAACGAAGATGTTACAAGACTATACGAAAATTCCTTACTCCAACGCTTAATAAATCCAAGCATTGAGTTTGCTTTACTGACAATTTTCTCAATGTGGAGTGGAAAGTCTAGATTTTGTGAGAAGTGAACTCCCAAGTGGCATGTTGTTTCTACCTTACTTAGGGCTTGATTTATGCTGTAATTGTAACATATTGGGTCTTTTCTTCTAAAGAAGGACATTGATTGGCACTTTGAAACATTTAGAAAGAGATTGTTATTGAACACCATTCAGAAAACATATTTATGTCATTTTGAAGAGAAACAGAATCGGATTGTTTTCTGATGGTTTTAAATAATAATTTAATATCATCTGCATAGATAAGAATCCTACATGATTTTACAATTGAAACAACATAATTGATTGATACTATGAAAAGAAGTGGACCAAGGTGACTACCTTGTGGAGCACCAGAGTCAGCATTAATTGGATCAGAAACGATTTCTCTAAAAAGAACTTGGTAAGTTCTTCCCTTCAAGTGAGACTTGATCCATTGAACGAAAGCAGAAGGGAATCCAAGAGATGAAAGCTTAAATAAAATTAGACTATGAGACAACTTGTCGAAGGCCTTACTGAAATCTGTATAAATACAGTCAACTTGATGACCATCCTCGATAGTTTTATTTGTAAACTACATGAATTCAACAAGATTAGTAACAGTAGATTTCTTTTTCATAAACCCATGTTGCTCGCTCGCAAGGAAAGGTTTGCAGCTGAAATAAAAACTTAAGTATGATAGCTTCAAAAAGTTTCGATAATCACGGCGATTTCCTTTTTTTGTGAATAGGTATAATGTAGTAATCGACTTTCGTCGATAGCTACAAAAAAATAACACAAACCACATTAAATTTAACATTTCGCGGGATGTCACCGCGAATGAGTATGCGGATTGCATGGAGTCTAACCTCCGTGGAGACGATTCGAGACCGAACATCAGTCACTTTCTCAAGAGAAAGCCTCATGGGCAAGTGCAAAACCGGGCAGCTCAAGGAGAATCGTCTACAACGAGTCAGGGGAAAATACCACCCAGGCGAGTTACAGATGGTACTCCTGGCACATCTGAAGCTAGCATGAGGAGAATACCTCCCAAGCCGGTGAAGGATGCTGTCAAAGCAATCAGTGATGGGAAAATGACACCATCAAAAGCTGTCTCTGAGTCTACGAGAATGATGCACCGAGAAAAAGAAAGTGGCCGAAGCAGAAAAAAGAACGGACCACTTCCGAAAATGGGTGAGCCAGGTGGCCGGGATGACCCAAATAGGAAAGGACTTAGCGGTGCAGGTGCAAGATGGTACCTCCGGTTCCTTACCGAGGGCATGTCCCCGCAGGATGCCAGGAAGAAAGTAGACGAGAGAAAGGCGGATGCAAATAAGGAACCTGCACAACGCCCAGAACAGGGTAAGAGGAAGACCCACCTTATAATTCCTTCCCTAAGGCAAGACGTCAAAAAATCCAGAACGTCGCCAGCAACCACAGCGGGAGCGGGAACCCTCAGATCTCCCTCAGTGCTGACGAATTGTCAGTATTGGAGGATGCTATTATTGAGGGAGTCTCCCTTGGTTGGACGCATAAACTGAAATTTAATGGCGTGCACTTCAGGGCGGGACTGTTGTTAATCAACTGCGCTGGGCAAGAGACAGCATATTGGCTCAAGGAAAAAGCCTCCAAGCTGAGTACTTGGAAGGGCAACGAATTGATGGCAGGTATGGGCGATGACATCCCCAAAATGCACAACATCACGCTGTTTCCGCCAAGAAGCACCGGGCAAGACGACAAAAAATCGCTCGCGCTCATCCAGGCCCAGAATGAGGGAATGATTGTCAATGCATGGACGATCCTGTCGAGCAAGGTCGGGGGCAAAGGACAGCTCCTGGTAATCAGCATTCACGGTCAGTCAGCGGAGGCCATAAGTAAGGCAGGGCATCAACTGCATTACAAATTCGGGAAGATCCCCGTTACTGGCCTACGTAAAAACAGTAAGACGAGCTGTATGGAAGTAGCAGGTAGAGGAGACAGCACCATCCCTACCACGGCCGTATCCAGTTTGCCTGCCAACACCCCCCTTCCTCCTCATTAGCTCCCACCACATCCACAACCTCACCCTCCCAAACCCCCCAACCCATCCAAACCTCCCAACCAGTCCAACCCTCCCAACCTTCACAAATCCCTTTACCTTCCTATACTTCAAAACCCACCCAGACCCTAAACCAACCCACAACCACACCCACACCATAGCAGTCATCCAAAGCCAAGTAGACACACTGGCAACAAACGAATCAAGTCGGATGAGCGAAGAGATGGAGGGCATTGACCTCTCTCCTAGCCCATTTGACTTGAACGAGTTGCTTCCCATGGACGAGGAGGAGGATGATCTGCTTGCTAATGAAGGGGTATTTGCCCCTACCCAATAAAACACAATGTCTGGACGCGGGATCAGAACCAGGCTAGCTCAGGTGAATATCCACCACGCTAAGGCAGCATCAGCTGTCATAGCAAGAAAATTCACAGCGGATAACCTAGGGCTAGTTCTGATCCAAGAACTCTGGATTTACGGGGGTCAAGTTAGGGGCCTAACATGTAAGGACTCTAAGTTAATATGGGATACGAGGATTGACTCGCCCAGAGCATGCATAAAGATAAGAAATAACATAAATTTTATATTTCTTTCAGAATTTATGACGCGGGACTTGGTACCAATACAAGCCCAAATTGACATCGAGGGCAACCTCCGCACGATAGTTGTAGCATCAGCCTACTTCGCCGATGACGACGTCAGTCGAAGTCAAGAAGCTAGTGGACTACTGCAACAGCAAGGGACTACCACTGATGGTTGGATGTGATGAAAACACCCACCATACAACGTGAGGTAGTACCGATACTAATCAAAGGGGTGAGTACCTTTTAGATTTTACGACTTTTAGACATCAGCGTTCGCCTCCAGTCATTGAGCACATTCATGCTATGGATACTGAAAATAATGAGACAGAAATATTGGACCCTCAGCTAGGTATTTCAGGTGTGACTTCAGCGACAACTTCGGGTACCACTCGACAATCACGGGCGCCGACACGATCATCGACTCGTAAGAGTAAAGTCTTCGCATATAGAACTAGAGTCCCATCTCTGTGTCTGTCAGCAAAAGTAAAAAAAGAAAGTTCATTTGAAAACATGTTTTTAATCACCTCATTCTTCATTTACCGGAAACACAATTTTTCAGTCACCGATTATAGACTTTGAAACTCCGCTTCAATATTTTGTATGGTTTTTTGATGATATTGTGGAAGAAAAGCACAAATATAGTATCCAAAAAAATTCTTTGAAGCCATTTAAAATTTCAGTTGTTGAATTCAAGAAGTTTTTAGGTGTCTGTCTGATTATGACCTTAGCACCACTGCCAAATATCCGAATTTATTGGGCAACTGAATTGGGTATTCCTTTGATTATGGAGACAAATCATTTCAAAAAAATCTGCCAATTCCTACATTTTAATGATAACTCCACTCACTTCAAATATCGTAATACGCTTAGCTAGGTGCTTTCCTAAGAATCAAAATTACAGACTATTCTTTGATAATTATTATACATCTCCAGAACTCATTGCTTTTTTGGCCAAAGAAGGGATACAGTCACTCGGAACTGTAAAAAAGGTCGTCTTGGAAATGATCTCAAAATACCTTCCATAAAGGACCTAACAAAAACGAATGTTCAGATAGGTTATTCAGAAGAATGGGTGGCAAATTGTGATAACACAAAAATCGTCACCGTTATGTGGTATGATAATAAACCAGTCGTTTTATCATCGTCATTTGTGAGTCAAGAGCCGATACAAACAGTAAGAAGATACTGCAAGAAATCAAAAAAGTACATACAAATTAACTGTCCCCAAATTATCAAAACATATAACTATCATATGGGTGGCGTGGACCTCCTGGATTCGTTCCTAGGGAAATATAAAATAAAAATTAGGACAAGAAAATTGTACTTGAGGCTATTTTATCATCTTCTTGATGGTTCTCTAATCAATAGCTGGTTGTTGTACAAAAGAGTTGGGGAGCAGACTCATACGCCAAC